>JANAVB010013394.1:3585931-3598431 GCA_029216955.1 Iris pallida
AAATGTAAAGTACAGGAAATGAGAACAGACTGAAACTGAACAGGAAAACTATGAAAGAAAAACAGGAAACATGGTAAGAGTCCTGAGCATGAATATAATATAAACATGAAGTATAACTGAACATGAAATACAACCTGAACATGAAATACAACCATGAAATCCTGAATATAAACTGAATCCTAACATGTGCAATATTTGAAATACATCTAGTTGTGATCGGCTTGGGTAGATGCATAATGAAATGGTACGACTTTGGCCGCGTGCACGGTACGGGACCCAAGCTATTCAATGAGTGGTACAGGGTTTGATCACATATCTATAGTATTTCCCTCCCAGACACAAATGAAACATGGAACATGAAACCAGAATATCGTGAACTATCGTGTCATCAAGAGATACAAGAAAGGATATGAAGACATGAGAAATGAAACTCAGAGGAGTATACTTGCCTTGCTCAGGGTGCTCAGGAATGGAAAATAGATCTGTCTGTCCATCTAGCATGTTATAAGTCGGTTAGGTTCTAAATAATATCAATGACTATCTCTTATCTTATCCTAAACTAACTATATTTTATAATGTTATGCTAGCCTTACACACTTTGTAACTAACTATAGAACATGGGTATATTATTACTTAATTAATTCTAGATGATACTACACTAACAAGAGATTAACAATCTTATTTAAATTTCAATTGCTAAAATTTCCAAGAATCCATTTAACAAATACTAATAATAATCCAAGCAGGTCAAACCCAAGGCTTAAAAATAGAACATATAGATTCATAAAGTTATACCCAAAGTCAGTTGTTAAGTAATTAGTTAACTATTTATCAAACAGTCAGATTGGAATAGAAATCATTATAGCATTTTATTGGCCCAACTTGAACTGATAGCTCAATTTAGGACTGATCACCTGTGCCCACACATTGACCCAACATTCAGTTTAACCTCCATATTGCTGCTACTCTTTAATTCTTCGGATTCAGCAATCCAATCATCAAGCCCATTGCTAAACTAAACTCTCTGGCCAAACCCACCTTGAATTCAAACAACCACACAGCAGCCAATCCCCCCAAATACTGCTTCTCCACGTACCCAATCCAAATTTAAAGTATAACAACCACATCAAAATTACAGAATACAAATAAAGCATAATGCATTAGTTACAAATTGAAACTAAGCTAATTCATTCAAACCCAACTCACTGTTCTAGGCCAAAACACATAAAAATAACAACCTTATTGACAATGTATATACAAGCCCAGACCGATCCTTCACTCCCAGAAGTCATAAATTGGAAGTACAACTGAAAATAATATACTTGGTTGGAAAAATATACAAATCAATAGGAAGAATATAAAATCAAAATAAATATACAACCCTATCAAAATCAACAATAGAATCAGCCACTGCTATTCAAGGATGCCAATGGATGCGCAGAACCGCGGCCATCCCTCTTCGCGGTTGCAATTCTCTATTGATTCTAACATTACCAGGTTCCCACCAGCTCAGGACACCCGACACTCTACTGCAGACACATCTAAACTCTATACACGAACGACTGCAACACGAATTGAACACGAACACACGACCACACCCTGCATCCCAAGCATAATTCCCACCCAACGACCACAACTAAAATAATCAAGAGATTTATGGCACAAACTCAGCAATGTAGAGGACAGAGTGATACCTGCATAGAGATCATGTCTCGAAGAAGAACCACAAATTCAGGAAACGAACACGAATCTCCTTCGTGTCCCAGAATAGCTCAAGAACTCTGTTGAGATAATTTGTCAAACAACTACAGGCTGTCAGGAACTAAGCAAGGGATCATATGTATTGAATCCTCCGAAAGCAGAAAATAGAAGGGAAAATGAATTATCAAAAATCTAATACTCACGTTTCCAAATCCAGTCCAAATACCCATAATTATTGCCAACGATCCGATCCGAACTTCATCACTGTCCTGATTGATCTTGAATCAAGAACAGGAAAATCACACTCCAGAATTCGCACACATAACATCCCAAATTGAATCGAGCAAGGGAATCGATACTCGCCAAATTGACGATCGGTCAATGGAGGAGATCAATTGCCATCCCGCTGCATCGAGGAGTTGGTCGCCGCCATGGAATGACGCTGCCGTGGACTGACCGCGACCGTCGCCGCGATCTAGCCGTCGTCGCCATGGCTGGAGTCGAAGTGGCGAACTCGTCGAAGAGCTCCGAGAAGAACAGATCTAGATCAACTACTGGAGACGGTGTTGTCACGAAGCTCGCCATCACCGCTGTCCTTGAGAAGGTCGTCGGACACCGATCGCTCCGCCCCACCGCCGAGATAGTGGTTCTCTTACAGTGGCTCGGTCGCCTGGAGAGTGAGTCTGACCTGAGTCGCCCGCTGTGGAGAGAGGATGAACGTCGCCGCCAGAAGTCGCCTGTCGTCGAAAATCGAGTCCGCCGCCGCGTGGTGGTGTCTCCGCCTTGCCGTCGTTGTTGTCATGAAATTCCTGTGCCACCAGGGAAACGAACGCCTAGCACCACCGGACGGAGGGTCGCCATCGGCCTAACCGTCGCCGGCGAAGCTAGGGTTAGGGTAGAGAATTTGGGGACGAGGAAAGGAAAAAGAAATAGGAAAATTCGACAGAGGTGAAGTTAAAAGAAATAAACGTTTCTCTCTCTCTCTCTTCCAAGTATCAGCCAATTAAAGGAAAAAAGTATTTTTTACATTACGGCCCCCCCGCTCAAAGCATATATGCAAAAGACCCCCTTTCCTTTCCATTATTAAAGAAGTTGAAGAAAATTAGTTAGAAAAATTGGTTGTAGGTTGTTAGGGAGTGGGGACCATTCCAAATATATTTGAAAATTAGTAAGTTGCCAAAATTTAAAATCTTCCTCCAAAATAATCACAATATTTTATTATTATTCAGAAATATAGTTTAATCCCAAACTTATTATTTATAGAAAATTTGTTTTAAATTCAAAATTATGAAAAGTGGGGTTACAAATCTCCCCCCTTAAAAAATTTTGTCCTCGAAATTCGAAGGACAACAAAATGAATTCTCCAAAGCAAGATCACAACGCAAGTCGTTTATTGACTTAAAATTTTCGAAAACCAAATCAAGCAACAAACTATAGCGCTTCCGCGTCTCGTCCTCGCGCTCCCATGTGGACTCTCCCAGAGAGTGATGTCTCCACATGATGCGGACAAGTGGGATAGTCTGATTCCGCAAGCACTTCTCCCTCCGATCAAGGATCTCCACTGGCTGCTCCTCGTAAGTCAATCTCGGACTCACCTCTAGCTCCAAAAAATCCACCACATGGCTCGGGTCTGGAATGTAGCATCGAAGCTGAGACATGTGGAAACATCGTGCACTCCCTCCAATCTAGCTGGAAGCGCCAGTCGATATGCCACCTCGCCAATCCGCGCAGTCACGTCGAAGGGCCCAATGAATCTCGGACTGAGCTTCCCGCCTCTTCCGAAACGAAAGATGCCTCGGGTCGGCGAGATCTTCAGGAATACTCTATCCCCAACTGCGAACTCCAGTGGCCATCTGCTGCTGTCCTCCCAGTGCTTTGGTCGATCCTGTGCAACTCTGAGACGCCCTCTGAGCTTGAGACCCTGTACGATAATTACACACAAGAAGTTGGGATAACACGATCTAACAATGATCAAGAATCAAATAGGCACGAGATAGAATAAAGTTTCAATTACAACTTAGAGGAGCAAAATTATGAAGACACAAACTATTAAGTACGAAAAAAATCGATAGTTTAATAGAAGTGGACCACGACAAGATAGAAAAACATGGTCAAATAGACATGATTTAAGATTGAAGTTTAGACAAGACACAACGAAATACGGAATCAAAATCTGGTAATATACAATTTTGAGGAATTCAATGATCTAACGATAAAGTGCCAGAAGGAAAATTTAGCAAGGGTTGATTGAGGAGACGTACGCAATACTCAGGAGATACAGTATCAAATCAGGATGAACGTGCAAAGATCTGTGATTCTCGAAAACCAATAATCATATAAAAAGGGATATAGTTTCCATGATACCCGAGAACATATAGGTATTTGAAATCGATTTGCTTATAATCCCTACCACGCCAGTATATATCTGACTGCAGTGGACTTTCGGCTCCATGACTCAAATAACAATGTCACCGAATATTCTGTCAATCTTATCCATTTTCCAACAATCATTGTCGAAACCACCCAAGATATCAAGACATAAAGAATATGACAAGTCTCGACAATACTCCAAAACCTATAGGTGTCTGAAATCACTTCAACTTAGAGTTCCTGCCTCGCCAGTGCGCTGCTGGCTACAGTGAACCCTAGTATCCGTAGTCCAGATAATGATTGCAGTGCGCAACTGCCACGTCCCATTAGATTATCGAATAGTCTCTCAACTTTATCCATGGGAATTTAAAATTTCAAGAATTCAAAATAAGTTCCGGTGGTCTATGTCAAGATAAAAGGTGATGCTATCTGCCTCTTAGAAACAAGGGTTTATTAGATACTAAGAAACAACAAGGGATCTAATCAAGGAGTAGTGACTGCAAATAGGGAATGAAGTTTCGAATAGTAACCTAAATCTCAAATGAAATCTAGAATGATAACAAAATTCTGTATAGGAAAACCTATTCCCGGATATATAACAAAGTTTCGATGATGGTATAGAAGCAAGGTATCAGATGAAGGACAAAGTCTCGGGATAAGGACTAGAACCTTGTACAGGAATCAAAGTATAACAGAATCTTGATTGGCAACGAAGCCTTGAACAATACTTCGAATGGAAAAGAAATTTTAATAGGGAACAATCTTAGATAGAAAATCAAACATCGACAAAGCCGCGAACATGAAACAAAATCATGAATAGAAATCTCGAACAGAAAGCAAGGTTATGAAGAGTGTATAGAAAACATGGTATCAATCTATGAATAGAAAACAAGTATCGAATTGTGCATATGAAACAAGGTAAAAATCTCAAATAATAACAAGATCGAAACAAAGTTGTGAACAGAAACAAATTCTCGAAGAGAAAACAAGTCACAAAGAGGAAACGAAATATCATATAAGGAATGAGTCCAATCTCTAGTAGAAAATGAAATCTTCAAACAATGTCTTGAATGGTGAAGAAGCAATTATCGAATAGGAATCAAATTCCAACAAACTCCGAATATAAACTGAATCTCGAGTATGAAACAAAATTTACAAATTGTAACAAGTTCTTAATAGGGACAGAATTTTCGAATAGATGCCAAATAGGAGACATGATCATGCATAGTGAACATGGTATCTAATAGTGAACAAACCTCGAGCGAAAAATAGAATCTCGAACAGAAACTGGGGTTTTGAATAGGAAACAAGATCTTGAATAGGAAACTTCATCTCGAATAAGGACAGAGTCGCGAACAAGATTTTAAAATAGGAAACAATCTCTAGAAATATATCTCAAATAGCAATCAAGGTTCCAGAATAGAAAACAAAGTCTAACAATCCTTGAATAGAAAACAAAGGAGTTTTAGGTGCTAAAAAAAATCCAAAGGAAATGGGATTGCGAATCACGATCCATGGTTTTCTCCAACCATGCAAGAGAAAAACCTTCGATCTTCAGTCTGTCTTCAGTATTCCTCCGGGACTGGAATCTCTTCAATTTCTTCAGTTGTCCTAACATAGGCTGGTCCTTGCGGCAGTGCTCCATGTTGTTGCTGAATTCTGGAGAGGCGGGTCCTTCTTCTGTGATACTAGTGCTCCTCGTACTCGTCCTTGGACAGTACGATCAACGACCTCCGGGCAATCCTTGACTTGCTGGGCAGACAATCCGCAGAACAAGCATAATCTCGGTTTCTTGCGGTACTCGTCAAAGTGGTATCCTGAGCAGCGGCAAAAAAAATACAAATGATCGTCGGCTGAATCTGAATCCGAATCTGAATCTCCTGCTGGGGCTGAAATACAGGGCTCTGGCAAAAATATGCGGCTGCTGGCGTGCTGGCTGCTGAGATCCTGCTGCTCTTCTGCCATTGTGATCCGCAATTACTGACAATCCTTCATTCGGTGGGCAAAAGTTTTGCAGTATAAACAGAGTCCGAGCCTCTTGCGACACTTGTCAATCATGATGTCCCGTCCTCTTACACAACGAATGTGGCCTGAATCTGTCTCTGATGATACAGCTGATGTTGTGACTGAATAAGCACTGTCTGAGTGTTGCGACGCTTTATGGGTTCTAAGTAGCTGGTATCTCCATCATAATTCTTCATGTCTCTCTCGGCCTTCATCTTTCGTCTTGTTGTATGTGGTACGTGTTGGATCTCCTGGTTGGTGAATTCAATCTCCAGAGGAGTCGGATCCTCAAGAACTTGGATGATCTTCAGTGGCGGCTCCATGTTCACGATCTGCTCCTCGGTGCAAAATATGTGCTCGGTGTCGGGGAAGTCCAAGGATCCGAGAGTCTGGAAATCAGAAGTCCTTCCTGGCTTGGAGAGTGTATTCACAAGTCTGACTTGGAAAGAATAGCATGCTCCCTCTGGTTGTCAAGGGACTCTTCAACCGTCTCCGTCATCTACGTACTACCCATGGGGTTAGTAGAGTGGTAGAAGGTAGTAGAAGCTCGAAAATGTCAAGTGCAGGTGAATCGACAGTTCTGGTGTCGCATACTTTTGAACTATCTGAAAAATAGAAAACTGTTAAAATAACCTAGACCTAAAAACAACAAGTGTTTATAGAATATCAATATACCTGATATACCCTTATTTTTCGATTTTTCCTATACTGTGATCAAGTTTCCCTAGTTTAATCAAGTCCCCCAATAGTACGCTAAGACCTAGGTACCATTAGGATAGACCTGCATGGGCCACCACTAAAAACATGTCACGACTCGCTCCCGAATAATCAGACACGAGTCGGACACGCCCAGCCTTCGTTGTTAGACACGACGAAGTAAGCTGTACCAAACTAGGGAAATCTAACAGATAATCATGAAAGTGTACAATCACAGCATCTAAAACGTATCCCAGAATGATCACCATAATCCACAATTCTATGTATGTAAATGTACGACTCATCAAGAATGAAATGTACATGAATTCTAAAGACAATATCTAAGAGTAAAGCTAATAGTCTAAACCTGAAACCTCAAGCTAAGTCATGAACCATCCTGCTCAACTAAGATCCCGGGCTCTGGCCCATATGGTAGAATGGTATCCTGCAAGTATACCTGCAACTTATCCAGTCAGAAGCGGAGCTAGTATATCCAGAGAAATGAACATGTACATCATGGTATGAATCAAAAAAACAGGAATAAATATAAAGTACAGGAAATGAGAACAAGACATAAAACTGAACAGGAAATACTGAAAGTAAAACAGGAAACATGGTAAGAGTCCTGAGCATGAAATATAATATGAACATGAAGTATAACCTGAACATGAAATACAACCTGAACATGAAATACAACCATGAAATCCTGAAATACAAATTGAATCCTAACATGTGCAATATTTGAAATACATCTAGATTGTGATCGGCTTGGGTAGATGTAATGATAATGAAATGGTACGACTTTGGCCCCACGTGCACGGTACGGGACCCAAGCTATTCACATGAGTGGTAACAGGGTTTGATCACATATCTATAGTATTTCTCCTCCCAGACACAATGAAACATGGAACATAAAACCAGACAATATCGTGAACTATCGTGTCATCAAGGAGATACAAGAAAGGATATGAAGACATGAGAAATGAACAAATCAGAGGAGTATACTTGCCTTGCTCAGGGTGCTCAGGAATGAAAAATAGATCTGTCTGTCCACCTAGCATGTATATAAGTCGGTTAGGTTCTAAATAATATCAACTGACTATCTCTTATCTTATCCATAAACTAACTAAAATTATTTATAATGTTATGCTAGCCTTACACACTTTGTAACTAACTATAGAACAATGGGTATAGTATTACTTAATTAATTCTAGATGATACTACACTAACAAGAGATTAACAATCTTATTTAAATAATTCAATTGCTAAAATTTCCAAGAATCCATTTAACAAATACTAATAATAATCCAAGCAGGTCCAACCCAAGGCTTAAAAATAGAACTATATAGATTCATAAAGTTCTATACCCAAAGTCAGTTGTTAAGTAATTAGTTAAAATATTTATCAAACATGTCAGATTGGAATAGAAACCATTATAGCATTTTAATATTGGCCCAACTTGAACTGATATTGCTCAACTTAGGACTGACCACCTGTGCCCACACATTGACCCAACATTCAGTTTAACCTTCCTATTGCTGCTACTCTTTAATTCTTCTGGATTCAGCAATCCAATCATCAAGCCCATTGCTAAACTAAACTCTACTGGCCAAACCCACCTTGAATTCAAACAACCACACAGCAGCCCAATCTCCCATCCAATACTACTTTCTCCCACGTACCCAAATCCAATTTAAAGTATAACAACCACATCAAAATTGCAGAATACAAATAAAGCATAATGCATTAGTTACAAATTGAACTAAGCTAATTCATTCAAAACCCAACTCACTGTTCTAGGCCAAACACATAAAAATAACAACCTTATTTAACAATGTATATACAAGCCCAGACCGATCCTTCACTCCCAGAAGTCATAAATTGGAAGTACAACTGAAAATAATATACTTGGTTGGAAAAATATACAAATCAATAGGAAGAATATAAAATCAAAATAGATATACAACCCTATCAAAATCAACAATAGAATCAGCCACTGCTATTCAAGGAAGCCACTGGATGCGCAGACCCGGCCTATCCCTTCTCGCGGTTGCAATTCTCTATTGATTCTAACATTACCAGGTTCCCACCAGCTCAGGACACCCGACACTCTACTGCAGACACATATAAACTCTATACACGAACGACTGCAACACGAATTGAATACGAACACACGACCACACCCTGCATCCCAAGCATAATTCCCACCCAACGACCACAACTAAAATAATCAAGAGATTTATGGCACAAAATCAGCAATGTAGAGGACAGAGTGATACCTGTATAGAGATAATGTCTCGAAGAAGAACCACGAATTCAGGAAACGAACACGATTCCCCTTCGTGTCCCAGAATAGATCAAGAACTCTGTTGAGATAATTTGTCAAACAACTACAGGCTGTCAGGAACTAAGCAAGGGATCATATGTATTGAATCCTCCGAAAGCAGAACATAGAAGGGAAAATGAATTATCAAAAATCTAATACTCACGTTTCCAAATCCAGTCCAAATACCCGCAATTATTGCCAACGATCCGATCCAAACTTCATCACTGTCCTGATTGATCTTAAATCAAGAACAGGAAATCACAATCTAGAATTCGCACACATACATCCCAAATTGAATCGAACAAGGGAATCGATACTCACCAAATTGACGATCGGTCAATGGAGGAGATCAATTGCCATCCCGCTGCATCGAGGAGTTGGTCGCCGCCATAGATTGACGCTGTCGTGGACTGACCACGACCGTCGTCGTGATCTAGCCGCCGTCGCCATGGCTGGAGTCGAAGTGGCGAACTCGTCGAAGAGCTCCGAGAAGAACAGATCTAGATCAACTACTGGAGACGGTGTTGTCACGAAGCTCGCCATCACCGCTGTCCTTGAGAAGGTCGTCGGACACCGATCGCTCCGCCCCATCACCGAGATAGTGGTTCTCTTACAGTGGCTCGATCGCCGGGAGAGTGAGTCTGACCTGAGTCACCCGCTGTGGAGAGAGGATGAACGCCGCCGCCAGAAGTCGCCTGTCGCCGAAAATCGAGTCCGCCGCCGCGTGGTGGTGTCTCCGCCTTGTCGTCGTTGTTGTCGTGAAATTCTTGTGCCACCAGGGAACGAACGCCTAGCACCACCGGACGGAGGGTCGCCATCGGCCTAACCGTCGCCGGCGAAGCTAGGGTTAGGGTAGAGAATTTGGGGACGAGGAAAGGAAAAAGAAATGGGAAAATTCGACAGAGGTGAAGTTAAAAGAAATAAATGTTTCTCTCTCTCTTCCAAGTATCAGCCAATTAAAGGAAAAAGGATTTTTTTACATTAAGGCCCCCCCCGCTCAAAGCATATATGCAAAAGACCCCCTTTCCTTTCCATTATTAAAGAAGTTAAAGAAAATTAGTTAGAAAAAGTTGGTTGTAGGTTGTTAGGGAGTGGGGACCATTCCAAATATATTTGAAAATTAGTAAGTTGCCAAAATTTAAAATCTCCCTCCAAAATAATCACAATATTTATTATTATTCAGAAAAATAGTTTAATCCCAAACTTATTATTTATAGAAAATTTGTTTTAAATTCAAAATTATGAAAAGTGGGGTTACACCTCATGTTCAGCTCTTTCTGCGTGAACACATACTTCAAGTTCTTGTGGTCAGTAAAGATTTTCACACGCTCTCCGTATAAGTAATGTTTCCATAACTTGAGTGCAAAGATCACCGCAGCTAACTCTAGGTCATGGGTAGGATAGTTCCGCTCATGAGTCCGTAATTGCCTAGATGCATAAGCAATTACATTCCCATGCTGCTGTAGGACACATCCTAGCCCCTTTCCCGAAGCATCACTGTATATGGTAAAACCTCCAGATCCTGAAGGTAATGACAGAACTGGAGCGGTCGTCAGCCTCCTCTTCAGCTCCTCAAACGTTGTCTGGCAGTCCTCTGACCAGATATACTCTGCGACCTTCCGTGTCAGCTTCGTCATGGGTTCAGCTATCATAGCAAAGTCCTGGACAAACTTCCTATAATAGCCGGCTAAACCCAAAAAGCTCCTAATCTCTGAAACTGACGTCGGAGCCTTCCATGTCTCAACGGCAGCAATCTTCCTGGGATCCACCGAGATCCCCTCTCCAGTAACTATATGACCGAGAAACTCCACTCGGTCCAAAAAGAACTCGCACTTCGACAATTTGGCAACAACCTCTCCTGTCTCAGAATCCCTAAAACTGTCCGTAAGTGCTCTGCGTGCTCCTCCAGTATCTTTGAGTATATCAGGATGTCGTCGATAAATACTACGAAAAACTTATCCAGATACTGGTGAAATGTCTTATTCATCAAATTCATAAAGACAGCTGGCACATTTGTGAGACCAAATGGCATCACCAGAAACTCGTACTACCCGTACTTCGTGTTGAACGCCATTTTCTGGATGTCTGCAGCCCTAACTTTCACCAGGTGGTACCCAGATCTCAAATCTATACTGGAAAACACCTTCGCCCCACTCAACTGGTCGAACAAATCATCTATCCTGGGCAGAGGATATTTGTTCTTAATGATGATGGTATTTAACGCCCGGTAGTCAATACACAACCGGACTGTACCATTCTCTTAGGCACAAAGAGCACTGGCGCTCCCCATGGAGAAGCACTAGATCGAATGAAATCCTTTTTCAATAGGTCATCAATCTGCTCCTTCATCTCTACGGCCTCCTTGGGGTTCACTCTATAGCAAGCCCAGGATACTGGTGATGAACCCGGTACTAAATCTATAGTAAACTCCACATCTCTGTCAGGCGGAAGTCCTGGAAGATCCTCTGGGAATACATCCATAAACTCCCTAGTGATAGGGTGTGGCGGTGCTATCTTCCCAACTGTCGTATAACAGTTCGGCTCTAGGCTGATCTCCGGCCCTGTCCTTCTGACACTGAATGGTGCCGTGCCTGGGGGACTGAACAGAATACTACCCTCATGACAGTCTATAGCTGCATGGGCATAGCTAAGCCAGTCCATCCCCAATAAGATATCATACCCGGGGAGTGCATCACGAAGAATCGTCCCCTAAACTCTCTCCCGGCTATAGTAATAGAGCATCTATAGATAGCTCTAATGGGTACTGGTCCGTCTCCCGTCATTACTCTATTCATCTCCTCGGTAGGTGTAGCTACTAATTGGTGTTTATGCATAAACTCTAATGACAGAAAGCTATGAGATGCACCAGAATCAAACAAGCATAGAGTTAGAAAAGTATGCAAATAAACATGACATGTGATGACGTCAGCCAAATAATCTGCTCCGAAACCTGCTCCGGCTCCGGCTCAAGGGCCAGACTATAAGTCTTCCCCTGGGGTCCCTTCTGCTGCTGCAGATGTTGCCCAAACCTCTGCTGCTGAGTCAGAAGCGGCTGTCCTCTAGTCTATGGTATGGCACCTGGTACCCTAGCTACTGGGCAGTCCTGAAACTGATGGGTGGCAGACCCATAAAAAACACTGCCCCCAACCTCTTCCTGCAGACGGAGTAATCATGCCCTAGTCTTTTACAAAAACCACACGAAGCTCCCTTCTGCTGCTGCGCCGGGGTCCCGGGCTCTAACTGGCGGGGTCGTATAATTTATGTAGGGGGATGGTAAGTCTGCTGGTGCGACATCGGTGCTCTCGCTAGAAAGCCTGACGCTTGACGGTCCATCGAGGTGTACAGAAGCCGACCTCTTGCAAGCAGAAGACGCTCCTCTATGCTCCGGCTAACTCTAGGCTCT
>JANAVB010013394.1:3605931-3815931 GCA_029216955.1 Iris pallida
ACAAAACCTTTCTGAAGCAGATGATTAATGATGAGAAGCTCGGAGGGACATGTCGTTGGAAGAAGCCATACTTCATGTTCGATGACAGCGTAGGATCCAAGGATGACGGCAACGAAGCTGACAATGAAGCTGAAGCAAGTTCATCCTCCAATGATGGTCCCCTGATTATCCGAGTCAAAGGACTTACTACTCCAAAAAGTACTCTGAAGCCTCTCACAATCTGGGTGAAAAAGAAGAACCCTGACAAGGTCAAACCATTGACCATCACTCTCCGCAAGACACTGTTTGCCATTGATTATGAAAGTACAGAACAATTTATATAGGAGGACTGAACTTAGACTCACAAAACAAACTCGCTCGTACAAAGAAAGCCTAGGGACGAAAACCTAGGTATAGCAATCTAAGTATAATTGTTTATTTTTGATTCTGGGGGTGACGATAGAGGCTCGGGAAAGCGACGGCAGGTCTGCCTTACTCCTTGGACGATCGGACGCAGTCTTGGCTCTGGGGAAGAAATGCTCTGTGTCTGGCTCTGCACGTATCTCTCTGTGCTCTCCTTTTTGTGTATATGCTCCTCTGTGCGCCTCTCTCTGTATGCATCTATCTCCGTCCATTTGCAAGGGAATAGTACCTTGCTATTTATAGGAGTGGGAGTCATCATTAGGGTTTGCACTGATTATCCATTTTGAAAAGTCGGCGGCTTAAGAGTTATCAATCTGGACCATTTATCTTGAATATAATAAATTTGAGTAATTAATATGATTGTATCAAATCTCTGTGGACAATAAATGTTGATTGCCATGAATATTCATGATTTGTGATAGCCTGCCACGTGTCCAATTTGCTTGATTTGATTTGATCTGGGCAATTATGACGATTTTGTTAGGATTTGTTAGCACCCATAATTCCAGGGAAGATAAGACTGCCACGTGTCTCAATTATCGCAAAGAGCGCCACGTGTCTCAACTGGACCGTCCTGGCAGAGCCGTATATGGGTGGTCCTCTCAGTCGCATGAAGCATGCAGCCGCATGAGGATGGGCAGCCGCATGAGGATGGGCAGCCGTATGGGGATGGGCAGCCACATGGGGATGGGCAGCCGCATGGGGATAGGCAGCCGCATACAGATGGGCAGCCGCATGAAGGATGCAGGCTCATGAAGTGGGCGGCCGCATAAATGTAGCAGCCGCATGAAGTAACCTCGGGACTTGGTGGATCTTGCTAGCTGTAAGAAGATTTTTTCCTCTTCCCTAGGAACACGCCATCATGTCAGAGTCATTATTACGTCTTTATGTCAGAGCTGTCATAGCTGTCATTTGTCAGAGCAGCCGTCAGGGCATTAAATGCAGCAGAATGTAGAAAAGAACTGTTGAAGGCCATGTGGCTTCTTTCTGGGCCGCATGGAACTATCCGAGCCGTATGGACCCTTGAGCCGCATGGACTTCTGAGTCGCATGGACTTCTGAGCCGCATGTGAATCCTTCTGTCGGAGCCGCATAGGCCTTTCTTTATTCTTTTCCATGCTTCTACAAGACCCCCTTCAAAGTTTTCAATTTGCAAAATTGAAATACTTTGAATAAGAAGCATGGCCATGTAAAAACTCTTCGGGCCGCATAGGATGTTCTGGCCGCATGGATGTCTCAGCCGCATGGCCTCCTCAGCCGCATGGCCTCCTCAGCCGCATGGCCATCTGAGCCGCATGGGCTTTCCAGTCGCATGGATTGTCTGGCCGCATAGGCTGTCTGGCCGCATAGGCTCCTTGCCACGTCTTCATGCCACGTGTGCAAATCTTTGCATTAATTATCTTTGATTTGTTGTCAGATTTAAAGCAGCTTTTTGGGGCAGGATCCCAAGAGTTTAGCCTTGAATAATCGGATCGCCTTGATAACCGAAGAGTCGGTTACACTGCACATGGATCGATGCGTCAGTCTATGGGCTCCGCCTATAAATAGCAGCGTATTTGGAAAAAAGACTTCTTTATTTTCTGCTCTTGCCCTAGCTTTCTTGTCTTCGTCTTCCTTCTATGATCATCAGCAATGGCTCCCAAGTCCTCCAAGGTTGCGGCGAAGGCTGCGGCGAAGGGTAAGGACGTGGCCTCGACGTCGGCTGCAACACCCAAAGCTCATTCCGACGTTCATTCTGCCGTTAAGGTTAAGGATTTGGGAAAGTCATATGCTTCAAAACCCTACCAAAGTCGGCTCTGTTGCATGCTTTATGCACAAGCATTTAATGCGAACTGTTCAAATTGTATGGGCCGCATACATGTCCCATAATCGAGCCGCATGGGGGTATACCCCATGTCCGAGCCGCATGGGAGTTGTCTTAGTGGGCCGCATGAACACTTCGTAAACTGAACCGCATAATGACCTGTCGATCAGAGCCGCATGGACTCTTTTGAACCAAACTGCATGGTGCCCCCTGGATTCCTCCGCATAGGGCTGTGCGAAAACCGAACCGCATAAGCTCCTCTGAATTGAGCCGCATAACGCTCTTCTGATTTGAGCCGCATAACACCTCGTTAAGCATAATTGCATAAGCGTACGCGAAACAGAGCTGCATAAGCTTACACTAATTAATGCCACATAAGCT
Organism: Iris pallida; assembly: GCA_029216955.1. Taxonomy (NCBI): domain Eukaryota; kingdom Viridiplantae; phylum Streptophyta; class Magnoliopsida; order Asparagales; family Iridaceae; genus Iris; species Iris pallida. The sequence continues at coordinate 3,608,518 of JANAVB010013394.1, forward strand.
CATGTTCAACAATAGAACCGCATAAGTTTTTTGTAGGCTGGGCCGCATAAGCCAAAGCCCCTCTTTTAACTTGTTTCTTTTGTCTGTTTTTAGTGAATCTGCCAGTTAATGCAGTGGGGGAACTTCTGGTGGGTCAGGCCCAATTTGCTATGGGCTATCGGTATGACCATATAGTCGAGCATATGACGAAGCAGCTTCCGAAAGATCCTTCGGAGCGGTTGACTGCCATCAAGAAACAGCCTTTCTACTTTCTCTGCACCATGATGAACTCAGGGCAATTGGATGGGAAATATCAGAAGTCGGCGTTCCTCTTTGGGGATGCTTTGTCTATAAAGAATACCCGAGTGCTTGAGGTATCCGAGAGCTGGGATTTTACTCTTTATGGGGTGGAGATCCACATCCCTCCGATGGAGCACCATTTTCCCCTGTCATGGTTCAACATGTTACCGTTGGAGAGGAGAATGGTGGAGTCCCTGACTCCAAGCAGGTCAGGGATCTTTGTGGGGGACATCCATTACAACGGACAGTTGAGGTCTGCGTATACGGGAAAGGAATCGACCAGTCGGTGCATGACGAGATTGGCCCCGGGTTACTTCATAAATGTACCGGGCCCCAACTTCACTTTCTCTCAAGCTGACACCTTCATAAACCAGCTTAGGCAGAAGGGGTCCTATCTTGTTGGCCGGTTGGCACTGCCGAACTAGATAAACCCTATCTCTACGTAGGAAAATTTAACTTCGTGGATTTTGCGGAAGTACGAGGTTACCCTGCGTGAGATCGGCCTCTACTACGCCATTCGGGGTACCAGTCACGGCTTACCCATAAATAAGCCGTTGTTCATGGCCCTCTTGGAGATATACAACCAACGAATGGGAACTTTCTTCGTGCCTGCCGGGGAGTTAGGGCTTGCTCTTCACGAGATGCACGTTATCTCTAAGTTGCCCTGGGGCACAGAAGTCTTTGAAGTATACACCCCTACGAGTGAAGAGCTCGAGGGTTTAGATCAGAAGTTCTCGGGTTTTGTTGCCGTATATCGGGAATTGATATGTCACCATAGCACTTGCCACCAAACGGCCATCAAGAAGGATGGTAGCTCAGAAGGGACGATTCCTCACACCACGACCTGGGTCTCATACCTTTTCACGTTGGGCACCTCAGGCCGGGTTTTCTCCCGAGATCCTCAAACCCAAGAAGAGGTGTAAACCCTAGTGTCGACCGCCAAGAGATCGGGGTCTATGAGCGACACATTTGGGGGTCAATTCGACACCTTTAGTTATTTTTATCATTGTACTCAGCAGCTGTCGGAGAAGACGGTTCTTGTAGGATTTCTGATGGTATGGCTACGGAACTGCGTAGTCTCAGGAGGGGCGGGCTCCATCGAGAGGCTTAGTCGCCACTTCATCCTTCCTGCTGTAAAACTCAATTTTTGGGTCAGACTGGCCCTTCTTCCGGCTATGGTGTGTAGCATACACCACGGCCTCCACGCCTTTTCGTCCATGGTTATCGCCCATAATACGACGATGAATTTTAAGCGCATAGAGCTGCCATACCATTATCTAATGGGGAGGCTATTAATGCACTACCGATCTTTGATGAGGCCTGGCCCAGAGGATGGTGTCATGGCTGATCATGCCTTTATTTATCGATTCCGTCATCAGCCCTGGGAGTACAGCACCATGCCAGCTTGTCGAAGGGCGCTGGCGAGAGTGGACGGATACGACTTTTTTGTGTCTGTTCCTTCTTTTACCGCTGAAGACGTGAGGAGAGGTCATATTGATGGTACCGAACCTCCTCTTCTCTTGCCCGAGAGACTACTTGTCACGCCCTAGAACCAGAATACTGGAGAGCGGGGACAGACATAGCCAGCTACGTATATTGAAGTGTAACCCACCTCGCTATACGGTCACGGCTGTCTAGGATACATAAGGGTTTACTACAAGCCAACAGTCTCTTAAGGTCATGAACAAGCCTAGTGTCTCAATCACAAGCAAGTAAGTAAAAAGGTTACAAGAAGTATGATCATTAAATATACAATAGTAAGGTGTCCCAAACATTACATATTCAGCTGATCATGAAGCTAGTCGTTACAAAATGTTAGGACTAGCAAGAGTTTAGTCATACATGATCAACCCTAGGATCTGTCAATCATGTTACAGCCCATAGGCAGACAGTAAGTAAAGTGCAATCGAGCTAAACAGGTGCTCGTCGGCTAAACGCCTCAAAAGAATATTTTTACAATAAAGTGGGAGATCAAAAATAAATCCACTCGTTGCCAGGGTTCCGTCTAGTGGCCACCATCTGGCTGGAAGGTCGGTAGATCCTCCGGAGCTGCTCCGAAATCTGGCCACACAAAACCAGCTGGGTCAGATCCCAGAAAGAGCAAGTGCCACAAAGGAAGCTTCACTTAGGAACTAAAACCAGCAATCAGCACAAGAGTATAAATAAAAGTAAGAACTGGAAATAAGAAAAATACATCAGGATGATATACGACGAGATGATCATGGAACTATTCAGATAATCAGGTTACAACCCGTAAACCAAACAAGGACCGGGGTTGTAACCTTTCGTCTGAACAGAACTTGGAATTCTCACCATTTATCAGTAAAATAAATACCAGTATTCTGGTTATACAGTAATCTGGAACAGAATCAGGACAAGACTAGATTGGTTAGACTCCATCCAATCATTTCACGGCCAAGCAAGAACTACGGCTTGATACTTTAACTAACTAGGGTTGTCACAAGCCTAATTACTAACAAGATGCAGTAAGAATCTTCCACAGCCACAAGCCCTGTAGTCCATCCAGGTTACCCGGGTTAAAAGATTTAGAGTTGAATTCAGGTGGGTACATCGTCCAGGAAACGCATGTACCCTTAGGTAGCTTGAATGGTGTAACACATGACAGTGTGCTGGAAATGTGCCCTACTCGACGACAGGCTACAGATCCCAAGGCGTGCCCAGGTAACGAGATTGCCTGTAGCTGGAAGATCTCTCTATGACTAGTATATTAATCTAGTTATTAGCCTTAGTCCATTTCAATGGGTACTCCTGACTGTGGTACTCAGGAGTCCCCTCCTAGACATGATGTAAGACAGGACTGGATTATTTATATAAGCACAATCGCCCACGGTATCCAGGATTAATTATACAGGTCATGTCATGTCAGGTAGCCGTCGTAACAGCTGTTCAAGATAATCATGTCAGGTGTACTTGTCAGGAGTGCACCACGACGGGCCACTATCGGGTCATGTCAGGTTTACTTGTCAAGAGTGCACCACTACGGGTCACTATCGTGTCATGCTCAGGTATCATTAAACATATTAAATAAATCCATGATTTTCAAGTTCATGACAAAAGGCGTAAGGATATAAAATGGACGTAAAATATCTAATAAAATATCAATATACAGAGCTTATAGGAGAGCCATACGGCTAAGGCACATGCGGCCAGGATGGATCTCATGCGGCCGGGGAAAGATTCATACGGGTCGGGGGAAACTAAGGACCCATGCGGCCAAGACAAGGGGGCGCATGCGGCTGGAAGGGAGCAAGGGCGCATGCGGCCAAGGGGACGAGGGCGCATGCGGCTGAGGATGTACATGGCCCCATGCGGCTGAGATAAATCGAATCCATACAACGCAGGGTTCAAAACCCATGCGGCTAGAATCAATTGGATCCATGCGGCCCGATTAATTGAGTCCATGCAGCTCAGGTCAATCGAGTCCATGCGGCTCAATCAATCGAGTCCATACGGCTCAATCAATCGAGTCCATGCGACGCAGGTAAGAGCGGAGCTTATGCGGAAGCGGGGTCACGCGCCTATGCGACTGCGACTCAAGTGGGGGGGGCTCATGCGGCTAAGATAATTTATGCGGCTCAGAAGAGTACAAGGGCGCATATGCGGCCAAGTGGGGAAAAGTCCATGCGGCTCAGGGAACACTTGCCGCATGAAATGTTCATGCGGTCAAGTCAAGTACTGTTCTTCTTCTCCAATTTCTGAGAAGAAGAACACCATGAGAGCCAAGTCCTCAAGCTCCATAACTCCATCGTCCGGAACCCAAATCCGAACTTCTATAGGTCAAAATGGGGTAGAACGAGATTCTCTACAACATGGAACCATCAAAACACAGAAATAACAAGATTAAGTAGAACAAAACCCAAAAAATCCAAAAATAAAGTAAATATAGATCTACAAGAATCTAGCCATGGAAAGTGAAAATGCCAAGTTCTAAAGTTAGTCAAAATGCTGTAAGGAAGAGAATGAAGCAATAAAATTGGAGTTCCTCCATGAAGCAAGTTGCACTTGCCTAGATCTCTCTCTCCTCTCTCTGGTAGGTAAGGAAGTAATAGAGAAGAAGAAGATGATTAATGAAGAGAGAGAATAGAGAGAATGGATTAATAAAAGGGGTTGGTGGTGGTAGGTAGGGGGTTCACCATATAAAACCAATCCCAAACCAAATCCACATAAACGAACCGAACCAAGCCAATAAAATGCAAATGCAAAAATAAACCAAGCTAGGAACAAGATAAAATACGTACACGTATTCCAAAATATGTAATACGAACAACAGGCATTACACTACTCTGTTGGCTACGCAATATCCGTCCAGCACACTTAGTATATCGTCACCGTAACAACGTTTACCTGGAGCCCTATTTGCCTAGCAGGTTCTTCTGCCAGTTTGGGTAAAGCCAGCTAGCTTTTAACAGTCCCAGCCCTTGCCTGGGCTTTGAAGGTAGCGTCCTGGATGGTATCAGGGCATGGTATTATTATGACGCGGTTCACACTCGAACCACCTTCTCTGTCCCTAATGACGAGGTGCCAGTAGAAATTCTGTATATGGCGGCCCTATACCATGTAACGGTGAATAAGCCTTCTGTTAATTTTGACCCGAGGATCAGTTTCATCGTGGGTACTGGCCTGGCGAAGAAGCCCCAGGGGTCAAGGACGAGGAAGCAGAGGGCGAACGCGGTTCCTGTACCGGACTCAGAGTCCACCACTGCGGACGAGGAGGATGATGACCCTGATGTCGATAGTTCCCTCCCTCCTACAGAAGAGGAAGTAGCGGATCAACCGCCTATTGTGTATGATGAATTGGTGGCGGATCAGCCGCCTGATGTGCCTACTGAGGTGGTGGCAGATCAGCCGCCTGTTGCACCTAATCCTTCGAGCAAGCGAAGTAGACTTGACCCTGCTGGTGGCAGCAGAACATATTCTGTGAAGCGGGCCGCGATCAGGTATCGCAGGCTGTTCATTAAGAAGAAGGGCGAGGAGGTCGACTCCGTTTCAGAGGTGAGTTAATTTACGACTGTTTTTTCAATTCTTTAATTCTTCTTTTTTGAATTATGTCTTGATCAATTTTCTTTTCCCTGTAGGCGTCAGAAGAGTCAGATTCTCGGGAACTGGCTGCTGCTTCTGAACTTGATCCGGTGCTGAGCACTTTGGTCAGTGACATGTGTGCCGCGGTCATCTCTTCTGGGGTTCTTCCGGAAGTGGCTGAGGCTCCTTCCGTCGCTGAGGTCTCGACCCAAGGCGATGGGGTTTCTGAACCCATCCCTGAGACTGTCGAATTTCAGCAGGGTGACGCTGAACCAGTCGTACCCCCCTCTGGGGCGACTGGGGCAGAAGAACCAGTTGAATATGACTCGGAGGTTGCAGGTGAGGGGACTCCGGCAATTGTGAGCGATTCGCAGCCTCCATGCTCCTCCTATGGTAAGATAAACTAAATCTTAACTTGTGAGGAGGCCTATCTGCTATATCATTACATCCTTCGGGTTAGACTGATTGATGGTTGCTCTGGACATACAGGTCCTGCCCCTCCAGTGCCGATGACGGATATCGTCAGGGTGGGTTCTGCCGGAGGGGATCTGGCGGAGGGGAGCGTACCTCCTCCTCTTCCGACTCATATCGAAGGGCCTCCTACTGGCTCGGGCTTGGGAAGTCAGATGGCGGCACAGCCGGGGCAGGGAACAATGGTCCATGCATCCTCCTCTGTTCAGGCAGCTCCGCGAATCGACTTTTCTGCTTTGCCGAGTGTCCAGACTCTTTGGATGGCGAAGGAGGAGTTAGCTGCTATCCGCGCATCTTTTTGCTCGGAATTTGTCTCCCTGGTGGCAAGTTCTAGTGTGCCTCCTTCGACACTGCCAGCCACACTTCCTTTGATGCCGTCCTCTACGGAAGTTCTGGACGAAGCGTCACAGGACGTGGTTGACAGCTTCTATCGCCACCTGAAGAGAGGGGTCGCGGTTGCTGTGGAACGGGGGACCCCTTTTGCCTTGGCCCGGCAATACGCCCAAGGTCATATTGATATTCTTAAGACTTTTTCCGGTGGGGCGGGGATAGCTGCGCTTCTGGAAGCAAAATTGCTGGAGGCTGATCAGCTGGTGGCCCAGCTTCAGGTGCTGTGGCAGGCTGATCTGCCTGCTGCTATAGATCAAGAGCGCGGTTTCCTCATAACTGTCGTAGAGAAGATAAGGGCTGCTCGGGATAAGACCAAGCCGGTCATACTGAAGGACCTTCGCGATCTGTCTCAGCTATATGATCAGTTGAGCCGCGAGAGTGAAGATATTACGGCTCGGGAAGCGACTGCCTCCCGTGGGGTCATTGACACGCGGGAGCAGATCCTTGAGCTTCAGAGGAAGTTAGCTTTCCTGGAGTCTGAGTTCGAAGCTGCCCGTACCGAAAAGAGGCTGATTATCCAGGAGGCTGACAGAGTTAGTCGAGCTTCTGCTAGCCTGGAGCTCGCCCTGAAGAAGATGGAAGACGGCTGGCGGGCGCACATGTATTTGGATGATGCGGAACGGTTATCTCAGGAGGCCGAGCGCCGAGCTAAGCAGCGGCTTGAACGGGGGACCGCCTTGGTGAGGAATCGTCTCTTGGAATTATGTACCGCCGAACCATAGATGGCTTTTTTTCCTTCTTTTGTTTTCGTTCTTTTCTTTTTTTTCTTTTTTGAGAGGGATGCAGTCCCAGAACATATAGTACTTTTGGCTTTCAAATAAAAGAGTATATTTTATTTTACCCTTTATTTGTGTTGCTTATTAGGTTTATGGTGTTGTGGTGGTGTTTGCCCCGCTGGAGGACTGTTTGTGGACCTGTTACCTTTGGCATACCTGGGTTTTAGGTATGGATAACATGTTTGATGGGGATACCTAGAATAATTTCATGGTAAGGTGGTCATGGACGTTCCTGGCATCGGAAGAAAGAATGCCATGGAGCAGCTGGGCTCCCGGGGCATGATGAGAAATGATGTGCATATACTAGAAAACTTAGTACAGCCTTTGTAGTCAGCAGAGGACATTTGTGGGCCTATTATCCTTGGCGTACCCCGGTTCAGGATATGGATAATAAGACGAGAGAAAACCAACATACTTACTCAGAGGTAATGAGGACATGGCAAGTATGGGGGTTTTACCGTAGAGTCTTCCTACTCAGAGGTAATAAGGACGTGGCAGGAGTGGACTCAGAGAAGGATATTTGTGGTCAACAGAGGACATTTGTGGACCTATTATCCTTGGTGTACTCCGGTTTTGGGTACGGATAATAAGTCGAAAGGGAACCAGCATACTTACTCAGAGGTAATGAGGACATGGCAAGCAAGAGGGTTTCTTCGATAGAGCCTTCCTACTCAGAGGTAATGAGGACGTGGTAGGAGTGGGCTCCATAAAGGGGTACATAGAATGACTCAGAGATAATGAGGATATGGAAGTTCTATGTAGAGGGGTGATTTGTTTTTGGCGGAAGTGAGACGACTCAGAGGTAACATCGACGTGGTCATTTTGGAAATTTTGTGGATCTGTTACCCTTTTTGTGTACTGAGAGTGCGGGTAGTGGATCATGAGGGAGGAGCTCTTTCAGAAGAATAAGTTCAGAGGTATGGTCATACATGACTTACTACCTAAAAGAGTGACCGAAATGTGAGTTTAGAGGCACCTGCGGGTACATAACTCAGCAATCTGGGATATTTGGAGGAAAAGCGTAAGTTCAGGGGTACCAAAGGGTACATAACTCAGCAATCTGGGATATATAGGGAAAGAATGTGAGTTCAGCGGTACTGGAGGGTACATAACTCAATAATCTATAATTTTATGAATGTGAGTTCAGCGGTACCGCCGGTACATAACTCAATAATCTGGGATTTGGAGAATGTGGTTTAGACATAATATTTCTTCAGGAACTTGCCGTTGACGGGCAACATGAGCAAGTCTTTATTTTGTTTTACGAGGTGGTAAGCACCGTTGGAGAATACAGCCTCAATGATAAATGGACCTTCCCACTTTGGCTGGAATTTGCCGGCGATTTTGTGAGTCATAACCATCGGCCTCCGAACTGCCAGAACGAGATCGCCCACTTGGAATGTTCTAATTTTAACCTTCTTGTTGAAGGCTCCGGAGATGTGTGCTTGGTATAGCTCGATTCGTTGTTGAGCCAATAGGCGCTTTTCATCTAAGGCCTCCAACTCTTGTAGCCGGTGACGGTAGTTATCGTCCGTCGTCAATTGGTAAGTGAGAGCGACGCGGAGCGAGGGTATTTGAGTCTCCAATGGGAGAACTGCCTCACTCCCGTATACCAGGGAGAATGGTGTGTTCCCAGTGGCCGTTCGGACTGTAGTACGGTACGCCCATAAGCATTTACCAAGCTTCTCGTTCCAGTCGTGTTTGTTGGATGATACGAACTTTTTGAGCAACTTGATGATGGTTTTGTTGAATGCTTCAGCCAGACCATTAGCCGCTGGGTTGTATGGTGTTGAAGCAATATTTTGGATGCGGTTTTTATCGCAAAACCGATAGAAGGCGTGGCTTGCGAACTGCGGACCATTATCATGGATGATCCTTTGGGGTAGTCCAAAGCGATAGATGACGTGATGCTTGAGAAAGCTGATCACGTTTGAAGTCTTCACTTCTGCCAGCGAAACAGCCTTCACCCATTTGGAGAAGTAATCTGTAATTACGAGTATGAAGCGATGTCCTCAGGACGAAGGCGGCATGATTAGACCGATGATGTCCATTCCCCATACTTTGGAAGGCCAGGATGCTACCGTCGGGTATAGAAACTCGGATGGCTGGTGGATGAAATCTGCGTAGACTTGACAGGCTTTGTATTTTTGTGCATAGTCTATTGCGTCTGCCACCATTATGGACCAGTAGTAACCCATTCGGCAGAGGCGAACTTGTAGTTTCGGGCCAGGTTGATGGGCCCCACAGATGCCGTCGTGAGCTTCACGTACGGCTTCTTCGACCTCTGTATTTGACAGGCATCGAAGTAATATTCCATCGTACGATCGACGATACAGCATTTTCGTCTCTGTATCGTAGAAGAATCTGAGAGAACGCCTTCTGATAGAGGTGGCTTCCTTTGGGTTCTCGGGCAGGATGCCGTAGACTACGAAGTCTATGAATGGTTGTCTCCAGTCTGGTACTTCGTCGATCGTCTGAGCGGAATAACTCACCACGAATTGAACGTTGTTCTTGGGACATACCAGTTCATGGCCTATCACGTCCACCAAATTATGAATATGGTTTGGCACTGCTAGGGAAGCGGCAAGGCCTGCTAAGGCATCGGCTTCGATATTTTGGAGTCTGGGGACGTGTTCGATGAAGAACCCTTCAAATAACGAGATGATGTTGATCGCTATTTGGTGATAGGGGATCATGTCTTCATGGCGGACTTCGTATGAACCCTGGATCTGATTGACGATTAACTGTGAATCGCCGTATACTTCAAGATATTCTACCCCCAGCTCTCTTGTAAGTTGGAGGCCAATGACTAAAGCGTTGTACTCGGCCACATTGTTAGAGCAGGGTTTCGTGAGGGAGTAAGCACGATTGATCACCAGTCCGGAAGGAAAAATCAGCACCACCCCGACTCCGACGACGATGTTGCCCTTTGGTCCGGTCCTTGAAGCACCGTCGAAGAACATTTGCCATATATCATCATGAGAGGCCGCATGCGAGTCGGCAATCTCATCTGGGATTTTTTCGTATATTCTGGCCGACTCCAAGCCTGGGTGGGCTGCTAAAAAGTCTGCCATAGCTTGACCTTTGACAGCCTTTTGTGGGACGAAGATCATATGGTGGGGGACAGTAATATTGCCCATGTAGCGAGGTGAAAGCTGAGTGCCCCTGGTTTAGTCATAAGGACCCTGAGGGGGTTGACTCGTGATATCACATGTATGGTTTGCCCCGTGACATAGTATCACATCTTTTGAATGGCGAACACCAGGGCGAGGCATTCCTTCTCCACGGCAGTATATCGGTGCTCTGGATCGATCATCATTCGGCTGAGGTAATATATAGCTTGCTCGTGGCCTGCATCGTTGTTTTGTGCTAGCAGAGCGTCGAGGGAATGCTCCATAGCTCGTACATAGAGCAGGAATGGTTTTCCAGCAACCGAGGCCACCAGGACTAGAGGGTTCGATAAATATTCTTTGATGCTATCGAAGGCACGTTGGCATTCTTTATCCCATACGAATGAGACGCCCTTTTTCATGAGATGGGTGAATGGCTGACATCGCCCGGAGAGGTTGAAAATGAACCTCTTGATGTAATCTAACCTCCCTTGAAGGCCTCGGAGTTCTCGAAGATTTCTCGGGGGACTCATCTCCATGATTGCCTTCGTCTTCTCAGGGTCTGCATGGATACCCTGGGAGGTGATGATGAAACCCAAGAACTTCCCGCTGGATACGCCCAAGAAGGATTTCTTGGGGTTCATTTTCAAATTGTGCGCTCGCATCAGGTCGAACACTATCCTTAGATCATGCAGATGATCTTTTTTAGAGCAACTTTTGACGGCGATGTCGTCAACATAGCATTCCACTGTTTTGCGCAAGTGGTCTCTAAGAATGATGCTCATAGCTCTCTGATAGGTGGCGCCAGCATTCTTTAAACCGAAAGGCATTACTGTGTAGCAGAACGTGCCTATTGGTGTTCGGAATGATGTATACTTTTCATCGTCGGGAGACATCTTGATTTTGTTGTACCCCGAGAAGCCATCCATGAATGACATACGTTCGAAGCCGCAGGTGTTGTCAATCATGATGTCTGTGATAGGGGAGGGGGAATTCATCTTTGGGACACGCCTCGTTCAGATTGCGGAAGTCGATGCAGATTCGAATCTTTCTATTCTTCTTGAGGACCGGTACTATGTTGGCAACCCAGTCCAGATGTTGTTCCTCACGAATGAAGCCACTAGCTATCAGTTTATTGACTTCGGCTTCGATCGCATCCATGATGCCTGGGCAGAAGCGTCGTTGCTGTTGTTTGACTGGCTTTGCATCTGGCCAAATGTTGAGCTTGTGAAGAGCAACATCGGGGTTTAGCCCTGGCACGTCTTCATAGCTCCAAGCAAACACATCAATATATTCTTTGATAAGTTCCAGTAGCGATTCTCGCTCTTCGTCTGTCAGGCTTTTACTAACGAAGATTGGTTTTGGAGAAGAGTCACTGCCGAGATCCACTTGCATGACCTCATCTTCAGTAGGAGGCTTTCTTTGTTCGAGCCGTTTCTCCCACTGTACATCTAGCTGTTGTGCCCATGGCTCTAGCTCAAGCAGTTCGAGAATGTCTTCACCTTCTTCGTAAGCATCGACGAATGCCATATTAATAGACAGGACTTGCCTGAATACATCCCCGATGCTGATATCTGAATCGAAAGTGGGTGATCCGGTTGAGTGTGAATGCCAGTCGCATTCCTCGTCTGAGATTTCAGGGGTTATTGCCGGTGTGACATAACCCAGCCCGTATCTGGTTTTGTTGTAGTAGTCTCGTGGTTTCCCAGCCGGGACCGGCGATTTTAAAGGTAATCGTCGACCAGTGCCGTAGTTCAAACCTGGCGTAGTCTCCAGATCATACTCCTGTTTTTGCATGAGGTATTTGGATTAGAGGCTATATAGATAGAGAGGCAGTCTCCCGGCGTCCGATTCGAGATCGACTTCTTCTATGGTGAAGGGCTGTAGATCATTCTTCCGACCGAAGATGATTGGATGGTCCCCTCCCTCGATTATGCAGTAAACATCTTCTACGAAAGTAAGTTGATTTGCGGTGTAAACATTTGTCACCTGTGTGTGTAGGTGAGTGCCTATACCGTATTCCATAGCATACATTGTACAAAGCTTATTAAGCTCGATGTAGTTCAAAGATAGCCCTTTATTGATGAAGTAAGGTATCTTTTCTACCGGGATTACATTATCTGCGGATGGAACATCAGTGTGAGCAGCCACATACTTGGCCAGTTTTGGTTCTTCTTTGGCCACCCCTGTATAAATGAAGACTGAGAGGATGACTTGGGCAACTTGATCATCAGGGGTTCCGCTGGTGGAGCAAAACATGGAGTCGTTGGCAAACTAGCGACCCCCAGTTCGGTACTCGATGCTGGGCGAGGAGTGGTTGGCTCGCTAGAAGCCCCAGACTTTGCATCGGGCTGACGATTCTTTTTGGGAAGACGTATCGTCATTGGCTTGTCGGAGGGATTGAGCTTCTCCGTTTGTGGCTGGCCAACTCTAGGCAGTCTGATTGTCAGTGGCTCCGTTGTGGGTCTTGGCGCTTGGCCGGATCTTGGCAGCCGGATTATCATTTGCCCCTCTTGTGCCGAGAGGCTGATTATGTCCTTACGCAGAGCGGCCGTAAGGGGTGCGGACTTCCCAGGTTTGCGAGCTTGGAGGTGGATTGTCATAGGTTCTTCTGATCCTGTGGCCGTCTCAGTTCGAGCTTGCACATCTCCTTCACCAAGGTGCCTGTTCGACTTTTCGTATAAGCAGGAGTCAAAGTAGTAGGATTCGACCCCTTTGAAGGGATCGATGTCGGCAAATTCTATCCTCACGAAGCCGTATTTGTCGACATACTTGAAGCACTGGTGCAGCGTTGAAGGCATGATCATGTAATCATGTATCCAAGGATGCCCCAGGAGGATATTATAGGAAGTGTCCGCATCGATGACGTAACAGGTCACTTCTGACTGAAGATCGCCAATTTGGCACTTCAAGCAAATCTTTCCAATTGGGTAGCTCCTGCCCGAATTGAAACCGCTGATGGCGGTGCTTGTCGGCGTCAGGCGATGCATAGGAATGCGGAGATGATATAATAGGCTCTTCGGGATGATGCTTATGGAGGACCAGGGGTCAATATGCATCCGATCGACCTTGATATCGCCAATGTACCCAGTATAATACAGAGGGCGATCATAAAGGTTAGTTTTGATAAGCATATCCTGCGGAGTGAAGACAATGTTTGGTATTGACCCTGTGCAAGCGCTGTCCTGGAGATTTGCAGGCGGGCTCTCTCCCGTGAGGTTGACCTGAGCCAGATATGCGTCGACATTCTGGAGTGCATCACTCAAAGTCGTGCGAACATCCTTGGAGAGTCTCAGGAGCTCGTATAATGACAATTTGGCCGGTGTGTTGGCCAATTGTGCCAAGATGTCAAAGTTGTAGGGCCTCTCTAGCCCATGAGATGCCTCTTTTCGGAGGGATTTGTCAAAGCGAGTCTCCTTCGGCCTAGGCTTGTCGGTCGTCGAAGGTTGAAAAGGTCCCGGAGCGTCAGCAGTAGCCGGCTGATGTTCTTCAGTCGAGTTATCTGGTGTAGGTTGGGATTGAGCACCAGACCGAGTGACGACAGTTGTGGCTTCTTCGATATCTGTCGAAATTGTACGGCAGGATCTGACCTTTCTACTCTCCTTCTTGCCAATAGGGAGTGGTGCAGACTGAGTCACTTCAGGTACCAAGTCTGGATGGACCCACTTGACCTACCCTCATGACGTGGTGAGGGGTACCAGACCAGTAGCCTGATCTCGAGGAGGTGGAAGATTAGCAATCTCTATTGTCGCCCGAGGGATGGGTACCACGCCGTCTTGAGTCTCTGTCAGAGGGAAGCTGCCAAACTGTACGGACACCATGTTGGCTGCCACGGTTACCTCCTCGAAATTAATGGCCAGAGCCTTCAAATCGATAAGATATTGGATGTATCGCTTCAGTTGGTAGCAGTCATGTGTAGCATGGTGGACGTAGCGGTGGTAATGGCAGTACTTTGGGCTCTCCATTTCTGCCGGCCGAGGTTCCCGTCTTGGTGGAGGGAGCTGAATTCTGTCTCCTTGTATGAGCATGTCCATGATGGGCTTGACATGGCCGTCTTCGAAGGAGTAGGTCATTTGCGGCCTTTGCTTGTCTGCCAGTTTTAACTCAGGTTTCTGGGCTGTGTCGGCCACCATAGCCTGTTTGCCCTTATTGTCTCGATTGTTGGAGGGGTTACCACCATTGTTGCTGTTGGTGTTAGGGCATTTGCCCTTGTTCTCTCCCTCCGAGATGTACAATCCCAGTTGGTGAGCCTTCTTCAACCTATCTTCGGCGCTAGTGGCACTGATGATGAACGTCTTCCAGTCCTTGAATTGACTTTCACCCATCCAGAGGCTGATTGTTGGGAGCAATCTCTTTTGGCAAATTTTAATCAAGGAGGAATCCGGATTACCCGACGGCAACTTCATTACGGTTTGGCGAAATCGCTCAATATAGTTCCTTGTCAGCTCTTTCTCCCCTTGAACGACGTCCATGAGGGTGGACATTGTGACGTCCTGTCCTACTTCATAGAATCTCTCCAAGAACATGCGTTTGAAGCTGGCGAAGGAGTAGATGCAGTTGTCTGGCAGGTTGCGGTACCAGTCGAAGGCGACCCCTTCTAATGCCCCGATGAATAATCGTATAAGGATGGCATCGTCATGGGGCAGATGGTCGGTGGTGACCTCGAAGTAAGTGATGTACCAACTTGCGAAGGTCTTGCCATCATAGGGATTGATGTTGAACGGCTTATATCTTGGTGGGAAAGGGACATCCCTCCATGCAGCAGGGTATGGTTGCCGTATTCTAAGGTCTTGAGAGGCTTCTCGAGCGTAAAACATGGCTCGGAGCTCCTGGACCTCTCTTCTTGCTTTCTTGGCCTCATCCGTAGCGGTGGGAGCTGACATTTCAGGAGGATTATTGCCCGAGTTTGGTGCCGCTGAGTTCGAGTCCGCATTAACCGCGGGACCCAAGTTTGTTTGGCCAGGCGATCCTCCTTGCAGAGTAGGGAGAGCTCCTTTGATCTCATCCACCGATTTGACCAAAGTGCACAGTATGGCCTCCAGAGAGTCGATACGTTGGTGATCACTGGGGCCATCTTGATCGTTGCTTGTCACGAACGCCGTCCTCATGCGAGTAGAGATGGAAGGGACATACTACTAAAATATCATCTAATAGCGATGTAATTTAGCGACGGAAAGAAATGACGTCGCTATTAACGACAGCTTTATAAACACGTCACAAAACGTCGCTGCCTAGCGACGTTCTGCGATAGGAGTTTACTACGTCGCTGAATAGCGACGTTCAGCGACATATTATTAGTATATGTCGCCATTTTTGCGACGTTTAGCGACGTCAACACGTGACGTCGCTAAGTTATTTTACTTAGGGCACGCCGCTTCCTTCTTTCCCCCTCACTCTCACTCGAAAACTCTCGAAAATTTTAATTTTCCCCCCACCCCCCCAGCAACTCCCTCCCCCTCTGTCAGTGCCCTCCCCCCCGGCGACCCCCTCCCCCCTTCCCCCCGGCGACTCCCTTCCCCTCCGGCGGGCTCCTCCTCCTCGAGATCCTCCTCCTCGAGCTCCTCCTCCCCCAATCCGAGCTCCTCCTCCTCTTCCTCAGGTAAACCCTAACCTAACTCCTCTCCTTCCTCCTCCTCCTCTCCCACGGACACACACACACACATGGACACACGGACACACGAACACACATCGGGTCCCCAAAGAGTTTGGTTTGTTTTTGGACACATTGTGTCGAGTATTTGGACACGAGTTTGGTTTGGGAGACACGTACACACATGACACTTGTATATGCACACTTGACACTATACACTCTCTATCTCTCTAGTATATAAATGCATAAATTGTTGAATGTATATATTGTGTCCCCTTGGTTATAGCCTAGTATATGTAAATATCTTAACCTATATGTATGCCTATATATATATATAGTAAATATATAGGTAGTTGTGTGATTGATGGCTTGTTTAGATGTGGTAGTGTGGTAGTATGGTAGTGTGAGTGTGAGTGAAGAGGGATATTGAGATAAGTGTTAGATTGTGTGTGTGTGTGTGTGTGTTTGAGAGTGAGAAAGGTAAGAGGGATTTAGATATGTATCCATAAGTTAGTATCCTAAGTTAGATATTTAGGATAGTATCCTAGGCACTAATTTAATATCTTATTTAGGATGTTAGTATCCTAGAGTTAGATAGGTGAGTTAATATCTTAGGATACTAGAAGTTAGTATCCTAGATAGGTTAGTTAGTGTCTTGGATAGGTTAGTTAGTATCCTATTTATCCTAGATAAGTTAGTATCCTAAGTTAGATATCTTAGGATAGTTAGATTATGCTAGTATCTTGAGGGTATCAAGATAATAGGATATTAGGATATGGGCTAGAAGTTAGTACCCTAAGTTAGTACCCTAAGTTAGTATCTTGGCTAGAATTTGGTATCCTAGGATAGTTAGATATCCTAGTATCTTAAGAGTGTCCTAGATTAGTCTATGGTAATAGGATACCCTATAGGGGGGAGGGGGCAGGGGACAGGACCCTAACCCTATTTCGGACACGACTCTGTGACACAGGACACAGGACACACACACACACAATACATACATATATACCTATATATATAAATACACATATATACATATATACATGTATATATATACTCACACACTTACATACACACAAATACATATATAAATATATATGTATACAATGTATATACACACAAATACACATATATATACAATCAAAAATCCATTTGAAATTCATTTTAAGAATCTGAAATGTTGACGATATATACCCAAGGTTCACAATATCGGTATCGGAATCGGTATCGGACTATTCCTATGAGTATTGGTATCGGCAATATCGGTAGTATCGGCGGTATCGTATCGGAGTATCGGACTTTGGTATCAGAAAACAAATAATTATTAATAAATTATTTACATTTAAAAACATATATTTTATACATTTAGGCATAATTTTAAGTATTTCAGCATTATTTCTTAGTAGTTTTGAAATTATATGAAATAGTAGTCACCCTTACCGATTGGTTTTACCGAATTGACCGGAACAAAGACCCCCAATGTCGGTATCAGTCAATATTTGGTATCGGTCGGTATCGGATCGGAACATGCCAAACCGTATCGGTATCGGCCGTATCGGATCGGTATCGGCCGAGACTTTAAACCATGTATATACCATGGTTTTACCTTTTAGTTGCAGGAATATGAGAGGGTGACATGGTTGTCACATTAAGGGTCTTTGAGGAGGTGACATGTTGTGAAAAGATATATCCTTATAGTTCTCCTATGTAATGTTAAAGAAAATTCGTAGGAGAACTATATATAAGGATATATTTTTTTGCAACATGTCATCTTGTCAAAGGCCCTTAATGTACCAACCATGTTACTGTAGGAACCCTAGAGGGGGGTGAATAGGGTCAAGCTAACTAATCAAGCACTTAGCACAAGCTAATTGGCAATTTAAAAATATAAGTGCAAGAGAAGAAGCAAACACAATACCGACACCCGATGTATCCTGGTATCCTCCTAAGAGGCAGTCCAGTCCCGGAACTCTCCGGCTTTAATCCACTATTTGAGCAAATAGTTACACACGAGTTTGGATCCGAAGAACTCGCCAACTTCTTACACAAGAGCTTTAATCCGAAGGGCTCTCCGACTTCAACCGAGAGTTTGGATACGAAGACTCCCCAACTTCAATCGAGAGTTTGGATACGAAGACTCTCCAACTTCAACCTTTCACAATAGGTTTTGATCTCCTTATAGAATAGGATGAAGATCTCACTTTTCAACTCAATAACTCTAACACAATTTATAGATGGCAAATGAAGGCTTTGTAGAGTTGTATGTGGATAAGCTTTGGTGGTTTGAAAATTTTTAGGCTCAAAGCATCAACCTTGAATGAAGGGGTTCAAGGCTATTTATAACCAAAGCTTGAAAAGAAGCCAAAGGCAACTTTTCAGTCACGAACCGGCATACCGCCGGTATGATCCGGCATACCGGCGGTATATCGGTCTGGGTTAGCAACGGCTAGAAATATAGCCGTTGGGATCATTTAATGCTGGAAATCCGACCGTTGGAATTTTAACGTTACTGAACCGGTATACCGTCGGTATGATTCGGTATACCGTCGGTATGCCAATTTTGTGGACAGAAACTTTCTGTGAACAAAAATCGGTATACCGCCGGTATGTACCGGTATACCGCAGGTATGCCGGTTTGCATCCAAAAATGATCCTGGGCTGGTTTTTACCCTAGCTTTCGATTTTGCCATCTATTTCTTGTGTTTACAATTATTCCTAAGACTCATTACAGACTCCAGATATACTGTAGCAGGTGCAGGCTTCTTCAGAGTCTTGAAATGATGATGGCATGGCTTGGCTTTTTCCCTTGGCTCCGGAGATGTCGTCGGGTGGTTCAGAGAAATCTTGTGGGATCCGTCGTCTTTGGCCCACCATGATTTCTTTAATGCATATGTCCACATTGATCTTGCTTATTGCTTTTCTGTATGTACATGTTAGACGAACAAAGCAATATACATAGTAGCAAGTATGATAAGTTTAATGCACATTAGGACAATGCTGAGTTTAAGTATGAGTGCTAAGGTGATAGCATAAATGTTAGTGATAACATAATGATTAAACTTAATTGAATGACCACAATCAAAAAACATAGTTTTGATTTTGGCAACTCGATTAAATTTAAGATAGATAAGCTCATATCACTAAAATATAAACCAATAGGCATATATCACCAAAGGTATAAGTATAAGTAGAAATGCTATAGTGATAGTATAAAGATTAGTGATAATGAAATGCTAAACTTAATAGATTAACCATATTCAAAAATATGATACAATCATTGGGCCAACAGTTACCGCGGTATTGGTATTTGGATACCAATAGCGATAAGGTAAAGGGTACCAATAGCGATAAGGTAAAGGGTACCAACTTAAGGTATTGGTATTGGGATACCAATAACGATAAGGTAAAGGGTACCTTGGTAGGTAATAACTAGAAATAGGATATTTGACTTAGATTTGACCTTGTTTGACCAAGGTTGACTATTTTAACTGAAAGTCAAAGTAGAGTCAACATCTGACCTAGATTGGACTAAGAGTTGACAAAGTCAACAGTTGGTCAACCCTTGACCTACTTTGACCTTATTTGACTTTGCTTGACTTAGCTTGACCTTGTTTGACTTTGTTTGACTTAGTACAACCTAGTTTGACCTAGATTGCATATCATTGTTATTAGTAACTGTCCGCTACTAATGTGTGTCCCATAATAAGACATAATATACGAATTTGTGCCTGTTGGATAATGTGTGTCCATCTTTGCAGAATTATTTCCAAATGGATATGAATTACTACTTGCAGAATCGTTCATGGATGTACAATCGTCGTCCTGATGATATGTGTGGTATGCGGGATGAATACATAGCGGGAGTAGAGCAGTTCCTGCAGTTTGCTAAGGCGTTCCCTCAGTACATGGACGGCACCAAAATTAAGTGTCCGTGTGTGAAATGTCATAACGTGAAATATTATCCGGAAGTGGAAGTGACATATCATTTGTACTCGAGGGGTTTCACGCCTAATTACTATCAGTGGACCGCACACAGAGAACTTGTGTCTTTAGCATCAGAGCCGGAGCCTTACGTTGAGCCATATATGCATACGGGACCTAATTTTGTTTCAGATAATCATGCATACGACGACGGGTACGTCAACATGGTTTTCGACGCTGCGGGGCCTAGTTTCGTTCATGATGCACCTGAGGAGGCACCGAACGCCGATGTTGCACAGTTCATGGAGTTGCTGGAGAATGTAAGGACTCCATTGTATCCTGGTTGTGAGGATCATTCACCGTTGGAGGTGGTTACAAGACTGTTGAGCATTAAGTCAGATTTTAACATGTCGCAAGAATGCTACAACCGAGTGTTGGAGTTGATTATAGAGATCTTGTCGGCGGGTGCTAAGTTGCCTAAAGACTTCTACCGGTCTAAGAGGATGGTGAGATCGCTCTGGATGGGATACGAGAAAATCGATTCCTGTCACAATGGGTGCATGCTGTACTACAAAGACGACAAGGACGAAGATGTGTGCAGATTTTGTGGTGCTGATCGCTTTAAGACAACTAGTACAGGAAGGTCTACCGGTGGAAGAAGACCGACCTATTCAATGCAATACTTGCCTTTAACGCCGCAGTTGCAAAGATTATTTATGGTGAAAGAGACGGCCGAAAATATGAGTTGGCACATGCGAGAACAGATTGAAGGAGTGTTGGATCACCCATCCGATGGAGAAGCGTGGAAGCACTTTGATCGAGTGTATCCTGATTTTTCTTCAGATCCGCGTAATGTCAGGTTGGGACTATCTTCTGACGGTTTTACTCCTTTTGGTCTTTCGGGATCCCAGTATTCGTGCTGGCCTGTGATTGTCACTCCGTATAACCTACCGCCTTGGATGTACATGAAGACTCAGTACATGTTTCTAACCGTTATAATTCCTGGTCCGAACAATCCCAAGAGGAACATTGACGTGTACTTACAGCCTTTGATAGATGAGTTGAATTAGTTATGGGAAGTAGGCGCTAACACGTACGATGTTTCCAGGAAGCAGAATTTTCAGATGAAGGCAACCCTTATGTGGACCATCAACGACTTTCCGGCCTATGGAATATTATCTGGATGGAGCACTCATGGCCGTCTCTCATGTCCGTATTGCATGGACCGTAGTAAGGCTTTCCGCTTGAAACACGGAGGAAAATCGTGCTTCTTTGATTGTCATCGGCAATTTCTGGCAAAAGATCATCCGTTCAGAAGGAACAGGAATGCATTCTGTGCCGGCGTTGTAGAGAAGGGTGATCCACCGCCAAGATGGTACGGAGCCAGGATATGGGAGGAGGTTAAAGATTTTCCAAGTGCTATCGAAGATCCTACAACTGGGTACAAGTGCGATAGATTTGGTAGAGATCATAACTGGACAAAGAGGAGCATATTATGGGATCTGCCATACTGGAGTACCAATCTAATCAGACATAATCTTGATGTCATGCATATTGAGAAGAATGTGTTTGATAACATAATTAATACTGTGATGGACGTAAAGGGAAAAACGAAAGACAATCCCAAGGCCAGGTTAGACTTAGAAGAAATATGCAAATGCCCTGCGTTGCATTTGATACAGCAGAATGGAAAACAGTTCCAACCGAAGTCAATTTTCTCGCTGGACAAGGAGGATAAAGTGAGACTTTGTCGGTGGATCCAGGGCCTAAAATTTCCAGACGGATATGTGTCAAACCTGAGAAGATGTGTCGATCCGAAGAAAAATAAATTGACGGGTATGAAGAGCCACGACTGTCACGTATTCATGGAGAGGTTAATTCCGATTGCATTTCGGGAATTCTTACCGCAGACAGTTTGGGATCCATTGACGGAGCTTAGCATATTCTTCAGGGATCTTTGTTCTAAGAAATTGCTCGTTGATCGTCTAGAAAAGCAATAGAAGGACATTGCGGTAACACTATGCAAGCTAGAGAGGGTGTTTCCTCCTAGATTCTTCGACTCTATGGAGCATTTGCCGATTCATCTATCCTATGAGGCACGTGTTGGTGGACCCGTCGAATATCGATGGATGTACCCGTTCGAGCGACATTTGAATCACCTAAAAATAAAGGTGAAAATAAGGCACGGGTCGAGGGTTCTATTTGTGAAGCCTATGTTCTCGAGGAGATTACAAACTTTTGTTCGATGTATTTCAAGCCTCATGTTGCAACTAATAGAACGAGAGCTTCCAGAAACGACGACGGAGATCATGAAAGTAATGATACAATACTGAAGGTATTCAATGCTCCAGGAAAGCCATCGGGTAAAATGAAGAAGAGATATCTGAACGATGATGAGCTAAGGGCTGCTCAGGTGTATGTATTGAAGAACAGTTTGGCAACTCTAGAGGGGGGGGTGAATAGAGTATATATGTATAATGACCAATAAAAAATTAACTCTTTCACTAACAATGAATAGTCAGAGTAAAATGCGGAATGTAAATGAAAGACAAGAGAGCATACGCAAACACAGCAATTTTAACCTGGTTTCCCTCGTGGAGGACTAGTCCAGGCCTGAGAACTCTAGCTCAGGATTAAATCCACTATTTGTGAAATAGTAGCTTACAACCCGTGCCTTTTCTTCAGAAGAGCACGTCAACTTCTTACAGAGAATCGCAGTGGCGATTTGCTTGGAATTGTCCAAGCGATTTCTTCACTCTTGCACAAGAATCCTAAATGAGAGATGCTGAGCACTTGAGACTTAGGAGGCTTGTGGCTAGTAGATGGGAAGGGTATGGCTTATAGAGCTTGTAGGAGAGAAGAGAAGAGAAGATTGAGTGATTCAAAATGAGAGAATTCATGCCCTATTTATACTGATTTTAGGGACAGAATTTGGCCAGAATTCGGGTAAGGAAATTCAAAAATTTGGCCGTTGGACAGCTAGCAAACAGCTAACCCTAAAATTAGGGTTCCTGATTTCTAGGGGACAGAGTTCGGCCCGAACTCTGTGTGGAGGCAGAGTTCGGCCCGAACTCTGTCTCCAGAGCACAGAATGGTCCTAAGAGGGACTTGTGGGCAATTTGGTTTTGGTGGAGCTTGGGATTTTGGGTAGGCTTGTATACTAAGTTCCAAGAGCTCAGCATAACTCAGAGTACATAAATCTAGACTCAATGAAATCATAAAATACAGACTCCAGAACACACTGAGAGCTGAAGACTGAGCTGTCATCTGTCTTGAACTGAATGCAGTCGTCGTGTGTCGTATTGAATTTATACAAGTATTATTTGGTCAATATAGTCAATATTTGGTTGACTGTGACTTTGTGTCAACAATCTCCCCCATATTGATAATTGACAAAATAATATATGTATATTTCAATATTCATACCTGGACACAGTTGATTGTAATATAGCTCCATAGCTCCCCCATAAACGATGCCTGAGCTAAGCGAAAATAGCTCCCCCGTAAACCATGAGCGGTGTCGAGCTAGAAGCTATAGCTCTCCCCCGTACAAATTGCATAGTTCCTGTGATCTGATAGATGATATTTTCCAGAGCAAGAAGCACAGATATACACAGATCTACGAATGCATAGAGCCAGTAATAGTATCCCAAAACAAGCACAAAATATAAATATACATATGTTTCTCCCCCTTTTGGCAGTTAGCAATATAAGAAACAATGAATAGTAATGCAACCACACTAAGAGAAGAAACAGTATAATATGGAGCAAAATAAGCATTGACATAGAATGATAATAAAGATAGATAATGTCATCCACCAAACCAAGTGGCCAACTCAGAAACGGAGTACATAAAACCAGCTATATGAAACTATAAGAAACTAAATAACTAAAAGCAAAAATAACTAAGACCATCAGCAGTGGCAGCAGCAGCAGATAGTAGCCAGTCTCCATCATGGAGCATGAGAAGGTCCTGGAACATCTGATGGACCATGGAAAGATCCAACGAAAAGGTCCTGGAACATCTGAAGATCCACAAAAGTATCATCTGGATCCATATACTGCATGACCCACGGATCATCAATGCGATAACCCGCGCGCGCTGGATCCCTCTCAATAGGCACATGCAGATCAGGATGACGAGCAAGTGAATACCGCATATCATGCAGAGAGTTCCCAAGGGCACTAATCTGCAGAGTGGTACGGTAATCATGCTGCGTCCAGCGATCATCCTCAATAGCAAAACGATCGCGAAGCATAGTCTGAAGTGAATCCAAGGTAGCAGGAGGTGCAGTCTGACCGAGTGGAGGGACGTTAGGCTCCTCATCAGCAGACGAATTAGTAGCAGCAACAGGCTGAAGGAGTCGTGCCGGAGATAGAAAGGTAGGTGCCGGCAGAAACGGACAAGCATCAAGTGGTATGTGAAAAGCACGAAAGATCATAGGAAGATACAGAGGATAAACCAAAGCTCGTGGTTTCCTCCTACAGCGAATCATCCAGTCCATCATAGTACGTGGAAGATTGAAATGAATTCCAAAGTGAAGATGATAAAGAGCAGAAATTTCAAGATAAGTAATTTCATCAGGGGAACCGATCTTGGGTAGAATGGTGTTAGAAATGATCCAATGAAGATCAGAAAAATATGGGTTGAGATATTTTGTCATGAGCTTTCGAGGACGTGTGTAAGGAGTGCACAAATCGTCCTTGAAGCTTTCAAGAGAAAGTCCGTTGGGAAAATGGAACGAGCGAGCATCAACAAGTCTTTCCCAAGAACTTGGCTCAAGAAGATCAAGATATTCTGCTAATTCAAAGTCATCAAACGAGATATCGATACCAGCAACTCGTGAATAAATACGAAGATCATCAAAGGTTAAGTTGCAGTAGAACATTTGAATGGCATGATGATAAATAGCAGAGGATGTAGTGACAAGTTCATCAATATAAAGGTCATGGAATAAAGAATCATATTGAGAGAATATTGAAAAATTGATAGGATGTCCCGTGAATACCTGACGATTCCGAAAGTCACTAAACCAGTTGTTTGATGCATCAAGTGAGACAAAAAGTCTATTGTCATAAGTGGAAGGATGTAGAGGACGAGGTGGATTGAATAAAGGGTGAGGTGGTTGAGGAAGTTCAATGATTTGTTCAATTGATGGAGAAGAATCTGAAGAGGAAATACTCTCAATGCGAATCCTCTTCCCACGATTGAACAAGCAAGGAGCCATTAAAAGATATTAACTAGAAGATAGAAAATATGAATGATACCTCAAACAGGTAAAGAGCAATGGAGGATAATGGAGAGGAGACACCTTTTTGTTGATTTGAGAAACAATGGGGTACTCTGGATCAAAAACTAGGGTTAGGGTTTCAAGGAAAGAATGTGTATAGGTGAAAAAGGTGGTAATAGTGAAGGAGAGAGGTAGAATCCCGACATAAAGTAGGGTTTTGTCTTTTGGTCGGGTGAAACATGGACCATTGGATTAGAAAAGATCCAACGGTGGAGCCAGATCCCGATTCTGGAACCTAGGGACCGAACTCGGCCCGAACTCTGATAGGGGAAGAGTTCGGCCCGAGTTCTGGCTCAATAGTCCAGAACTTAAAAAGGCAAAAGTCAGGAAGAAAAAGTTCAATAACAAAATGACAGTCGGGAATAACAAAGAGTGTTGAATGAAAGAAATAGATAGAGAGGTATACAGAAAATAGAATGAACTTTTAGAAAATGTCAATTAGGCAATATTAAATTGAAACAAGCCATATAATAAATAAGGACATATACTGTGGTTCAATAGTCCAAATTTGCCATGGGTTAGCTGCAGGGGCCGGATCCCAGCTAGCGGTAGTCCTGAGGACTAGTGCACCGTGTCGCTTAGGCTTTTACGCCTTGTTGTCAGAAGGACCCTTTCGGCTTGTACCCATACCAAATTCTTTGTAAGGAATCACAATATACACGATATTTACGCAGGTGAGTTTCAATTTATGACTGCTTCATCTAAGATTCCAAGTTCACGACAAAGAAAATTGAAGCGCTCTTCGGATAGTGGCTTAGTAAAGAAGTCTGCCAGCTGATGATCAGTGTCAATAAATTCTAAGTTAATCGTGCCATTTTGCTGATGATCACGCAAAAAGTGGTGTCTGATCTCAATGTGTTTAGTGCGTGAGTGACAGACAGGGTTCTTAGTCAAATTGATGGCACTAGTATTGTCACAGAATATAGGAATATGCATGAAAGATAACTTATAGTCTTCAAGGGTTTGCTTCATCCACAGAATCTGTGCACAACAACGCCCAGCTGCTATATATTCAGCTTCTATTGTGGATAGTGCGACAGAGTTCTGCTTCTTGCTAAACCATGAGACTAGAGCCTTTCCTAACAAATGACACGTGCCGCTCGTACTTTTACGGTCGACCTTGCATCCAGCAAAGTCAGCATCAGAGTAACCGATGAGGTCAAATGATGTTGACTTGGGATACCATAGGCCCACTGTAACCGTACCCTTAAGGTATCGAAAGATACGCTTAACCGCGGTCATGTGAGATTCCTTAGGATTTGCTTGATATCTAGCACATAGGCAAACACTAAACATGATATCGGGGCGACTAGCAGTTAAATAAAGTAAGCTGCCTATCATACCTCGATACTTACGTTGATCAACAGGTTTGCCGCTCTCATCTGGTTCGAGTTTGGTTGAAGTAGCCATTGGCGTGCTAATTGGTTTGACGTTGTCAAGGTCGAACTTCTTCAGCATGTCCTTGGTATACTTCGATTGACAGATGAAAGTTCCATTTGCCAGTTGCTTTACTTGCAGGCCAAGAAAGTAGTTGAGCTCTCCCATCATGCTCATCTCAAATTCTGTCTGCATACACTTGGCAAATTCTTGACAAAGAGTTTCATCAGTAGATCCAAAAATAATATCATCAACATAAATTTGAATTAATAGAATGGTGTCTTTGAAAGATTTGATAAACAGTGTAGTGTCAATTTTCCCTTTAGAAAAACCTTTCTCAAGCAGGAAGCTGCTTAGCCTTTCATACCAAGCTCTGGGAGCTTGTTTAAGGCCATAAAGCGCTTTCTTTAGCTTGAACACGTGGTCGGGAAATTTGTGATTTTCAAAGCCAGGGGGTTGTTTGACATAAACTTCCTCCTTAATAAAGCCATTCAAGAAAGCACTTTTAACATCCATTTGAAATAATTTAAAGTTCTGATGATTGGCAAAAGCACAAAGCATCCGAATGGATTCAAGTCTAGCAACAGGAGCATATGTCTCATCGTAGTCGATACCTTCCTCTTGGTTGTATCCTTGAGCTACTAGACGAGCTTTGTTACGTGTGACTGAACCATTTTCATTTACTTTGTTTCTAAACACCCATTTGGTACCAATTATTGAATGATTGGCCGGTTTAGGAACTAGTTCCCATACTTGGCTTCTTTCAAATTGGTTGAGTTCTTCTTGCATAGCAGAGATCCAAAATTCATCAGTAAAAGCTTCAGAAATGTTTTTAGGCTCTACTTGTGAAATGAAGGCAGTGCTAGCAACAGAGTCTCTTAATGATGATCTAGTAGTAACTCCACGTGACACTTCACCTATGACTAAATTTTCTGGATGTGAAGGTTTGAATGAGAATTTCTTAGGCAAACCCTCCAGAGAATTAGTTTCAGTTGAAGTATTCATTGGAGTAGAGGAAGTTGATGGCACAACATCATCATCAAGAGTACTTACTGCACTGTTATCTTCATCAAAAGTCACATTTGTTGACTCCTCCACAATAAGTGAGCGTTTATTGAAAACTCTATATCCCTTACTTTTGGCAGCATAACCAAGAAAGATACCATCGTCAGCTTTGGCATCAAATTTGCCTAAGTTGTCTTTGGTGTTAAGGATAAAACATCTGCAGCCAAAAACTCTGAAATAAGAAACATTTGGGGTTCTCCCAAACCAAAGCTCATAGGGTGTTTTCTTCGAAATGGGACGAATAAGCACCCTATTTAAAATGTGGCATGCTGTACTTACAGCTTCTGCCCAAAAATATTTCGGAAGAGAAAATTTATTCAACATGACTCTAGCCATATCGCCAAGAGTCCTATTCTTCCGCTCCACAACACCATTTTGTTGAGGAGTTCTAGGACAGGAAAATTCATGATCAATACCATTTGCATTACAAAAACTTTCAAAATCTGAATTTACGAATTCGCCTCCATGATCACTTCGGATTCGAGTAATCATGTAGCCTTTTTCGTTTTGAACTTTATTTACAAAAACTTTGAAAACAGAGATAGCATCGCTTTTATTAGCGAGAAAGAAAACCCAAGTAAATCTCGAAAAATCATCAATAATAACAAAAGCATATAGTTTGCCACCAAGGCTAGCTATTCTACTAGGACCAAATAAATCCATATGGAGTAATTGCAAGGGTCTAGTAGTACTTACAGAGTTGATGGAATGAAATGAGGATTTAGTTGCCTTGTTAAGTTCACATTCGGCACATACCGTGTCCTTTTTGAATGTGATGTCAGGCAATCCTCTCACTAGCTTCTTGGTAGAAAGCCTGGATATAACATCCATGTTGGCATGACCGAGACGCTGGTGCCATAGTAGTCGTTCGTCTTTGTGTGCATATAAACATCTACCTGCATGGTTAGTATTTATAGAGAGATAGAAAATATAGATATTGTCCTCTCTTTTCCCTTCAAAAGCAATGTCTCCTGTTGACCTATCGTAGATGTAGCAACAGTTTTGTCCAAAGTTAATATCATATCCATGATCAGCAAGATGGCTAATGCTGAGCAGGTTATGCTTTAACTCGGTCACTAGGCAGACATCCTTTATAACAGGAGAAGGAGGATGACCAATGATACCGTTACCTATTATATGCCCTTTGAAATTGTTACCGAAGGATACGTATCCTTCTCTTTTCATCGATAGTGATGCAAAAAGATTTGCGTCTCCCGTCATATGTCGCGAGCATCCACTATCGAGAATCCACTTACTCTCAGTTGAGGAGGAAAGGTCCACCTACATCAAGAGTAGATGTGACCTTTGGTACCCATTTTCTTGAGGGTCCTGAAAAGTTAGTTTTTGGAAACCAAGCATATATTTTCTTGTCTACCAGTCTTCTAACTCTACACTGTGGTGAAATGTGTCCATGTTTTCCACAGTAAGTACAGATGGCATTTTTATTTATACTAGGAGCATGAGAATGATATCTATGAGCAACAGGATGAGGATGATATGGAGAATGGTAATGATGACTATGCTTAGAGTGAGTGGCATGATGATGATGTCTGTGTGTCATAGCATGATGATATTGACTGTGAGGAGTGGCATGCTGAAATTGTCTATATGGCATAGTGTGATGTTGTGGCATGATATGATGAATTTGCTTATGTGGCATAACATGATGATTTTGTCTACGTGGCATGGCATGTTGATGAGGTATGGTATGATGACTTTGTCTATGTGTAGAGTGATATTGGTTGTGTCTTTGTGCAATATGATGAGTATGAGGAGTATTTTTACGTGCATGTGGTTTATGAAAGTTTGTGTAAATAAATGCATGGTTATGTGCTGTATGAGGGTGACGTGGTTGACTAGCATGAGTGGTGTTGTGCTCATGTGATTGGGTTTGAGGTTTAGCCACCTGTTTTCCCAATTTGATTTCTAATCTTTTAGAAACAGCTTGTAATTCATCAACTTTAATATTCAAGCCATAGATCTTAGTCAGAGAAATCTTGTGTCTACTCTTTTCTTCAGCAAGCAATGTATTGAGAGTAGTGATTTCTTGAGTTTGTTGCTCAATGCGTGCTTCAGCATCATGTAAGCTTAATTTAAGCTTCGATACTTCATCAGTGTCATTTGTGGGAGATGTGTTTCTAACATTATTAAGAAGCAAGGAAATTCTTTGTATCTCATCTTCTAGACTTTTGATTTTGTCCTTGGCATGCTTGTATTTACCGATAATCTTTTTGTGATCATCAAGTAAATCGGTGAAGGCATCGCCAAGTTCATCAAAAGAGAAGTCATCTAAAGTTTCGTTTGATACCTTGGTGGAATTTGCCATGAGGCAAACATTTGCTTTGTCTTGAGGAGAGTTCTTTTCTTCCTCGGAGTCACTTGCTTCGCTTTCATGCCAAATGCTTGTGTTGGCATATCTTTTTGATGAGTTCTTCTTGTAGGGCTTTTCATACCGGTTGCTCTTCTTTAAGAGCGGACAGTCTCTTCTGACGTGTCCAGTCTTTTTGCAACCATAGCAAGTTGGCTCTTCTTCATCGTCTTCTTGTGGTTCCTTCTTTCTTTGATTGAAGCGAAGGAATTTCTTGAAGTTACGTACCATGAGAGCTTGGTCTTCATCATCTGAGATATCGTCTTCAGTCTCATCGTGATCAACCTTTCGTCGATGGACTTTGAGTGCTATCTCCCTGGTCTTCGGAGCAGGCTCTTCGAAGTCCTTGAGGTCAAGCTCGTGAGTCATGAGCTTGCCCATCAAAGTCTCCATAGACATACTTGTGAGATCATTTCCTTCTATGATGGCTGTCACCTTAGGGTTCCAAATCTTTGGTAACCCTCTGAGTAGCTTGCGGATCTTCTCATGGTTTGAGTACTGCTTACCGAGCGAGGATAACGGGTTGATGATGTCGAGGAATCTTGTAAACATTTGAGTGATCGTCTCATTTGGCTTCATATTGAAGGCTTCGTACTCTTGAGTGAGACGGCTTATCTTTGATTCCTTGACTTGAGTGGTTCCTTCATGCGTCACTTCCAGAAGTCTCCATACTTCATGAGCAGTGGTGCATGTAGAGACCCTGTTAAACTCGTTCCTGTCTATAGCACAGAATAAAGCATTAATAGCCCTAGCATCTAGACTTGCCTGTTTCTTCTCCTCGACAGAATATTTGTCGTGTGGCTTCTCAGTGAGGTCACCATCGACAACTATTCTGGCGGGCTTTTTGTAACCGTCAGTTACGACAGTCCACAGGTCAAAGTCTAGAGACTTCAGATAAAAACTCATCCTTGTTTTCCAATATGTGTAGTTAGTCCCATCAAATAGGGGAGGCCTATGAGTGGACTGACCTTCACCATGATTGGAGATCAAGGATTGTGTGGTTGCCATGGATCAGCTCTTAGGATGTTAGTCCTTATAAAGAGAACAGAGCTCTGATACCAATTGAAGAACAGTTTGGCAACTCTAGAGGGGGGGTGAATAGAGTATATATGTATAATGACCAATAAAAAATTAACTCTTTCACTAACAATGAATAGTCAGAGTAAAATGCGGAATGTAAATGAAAGACAAGAGAGCATACGCAAACACAGCAATTTTAACCTGGTTTCCCTCGTGGAGGACTAGTCCAGGCCTGAGAACTCTAGCTCAGGATTAAATCTACTATTTGTGAAATAGTAGCTTACAACCCGTGCCTTTTCTTCAGAAGAGCACGTCAACTTCTTACAGAGAATCGCAGTGGCGATTTGCTTGGAATTGTCCAAGCGATTTCTTCACTCTTGCACAAGAATCCTAAATGAGAGATGCTGAGCACTTGAGACTTAGGAGGCTTGTGGCTAGTAGATGGGAAGGGTATGGCTTATAGAGCTTGTAGGAGAGAAGAGAAGAGAAGATTGAGTGATTCAAAATGAGAGAATTCATGCCCTATTTATACTGATTTTAGGGACAGAATTCGGCCAGAATTCGGGTAAGGAAATTCAAAAATTTGGCCGTTGGACAGCTAGCAAACAGCTAACCCTAAAATTAGGGTTCCTGATTTCTAGGGGACAGAGTTCGGCCCGAACTCTGTGTGGAGGCAGAGTTCGGCCCGAACTCTGTCTCCAGAGCACAGAATGGTCCTAAGAGGGACTTGTGGGCAATTTGGTTTTGGTGGAGCTTGGGATTTTGGGTAGGCTTGTATACTAAGTTCCAAGAGCTCAGCATAACTCAGAGTACATAAATCTAGACTCAATGAAATCATAAAATACAGACTCCAGAACACACTGAGAGCTGAAGACTGAGTTGTCATCTGTCTTGAACTGAATGCAGTCGTCGTGTGTCGTATTGAATTTATACAAGTATTATTTGGTCAATATAGTCAATATTTGGTTGACTGTGACTTTGTGTCAACATGTATTACTCAACTGCGACGAGGAAGAAGTAGAAAAACTAGAGGGGTATGTAAATAATACGTCTACATTATTTTAATAGTGTTGATTATTATACTATTACATTAATTGCACGATGTTGTTTTCAGCATATTTAATGATGATGTGAGGTCAGGTAGGCCACACATAATAGAAGAAGAACTAGAACAAGAAATGAGGCATTATTTTCCATTATGGTTGAGTGCATATGTAAGACTTCAGAACTCTGTAATTACCTTTCTGTATATGCACTTGATTGAGAATGAGCTTAACTGCTTCTTTCGTGGTATTTAGGTCGATCGTCCATACGCAAGACTTGAGAATGAGTCTATTAGAACGCTAGCCAAGGGACCAATTTATGCTACAAAAATATGGCCAAGCTACTATGTTAATGGGTTTAGGTTCAAGTCAACAACTTGCCCGATCAGAGACAACTTTGTGGATCTCGACTCCACCAAAAACAACTGTTTGTGTATCAGATCTTCGAACTACAAAGATGTTGATGTAGGCAACGATTTCTATGGCGTGCTACGGGAGATCGTGGAGCTGACATATAGTTATGGAATAGAGCCTGCTAAGATTATGTTATTCAGGTGTGATTGGTTCGATCCGATTGAAGGTCAAGGTTGGAAAGTAGACAAGCACGGTCTTGTTGATATAAACTATCGGCGTCGATATCAAGCCTATGAACCATTTGTCCTATCAAGTCAGGCTCAGCTCGTGTACTTCACAAGTTATCCTAAACGGGGAACAACAAGGTCGGACTGGTCGGCAGTATGCAAGACCAAAGCTAGAAATACCTTTGAGGTTGACGATATAGCTTATCAACAGGATGAACTACCTCTTGTAACAAATATTTTAGAAGTGGACACGACGAAAGTTCCTCATTACATATCTAATTGTGTAGAAGAAGTAGAATTATCTGAAGAGGAAGATGCAGATGAAAGTGAAGATGTAGAGGAGGAAGAAGAAGATGATGATGAGCTAAACGAACTAGATGAATTTTCAGAAGAGGATTGAAATCTGTGATGTCTATCATATAAGTATGTATTTTTGTAATAATAAATCTGTGACACTTTAGTGACACTTTTATCTGTGACCATGATATTTTTCAAAAATCTGTGATGTCTATCATATAAATATGTATTTTTATTTTATTGTCATATGTTATTATCAGGTATGACTAGACCAGGAGGACAACGCAGAGAATTTTATATTAGGCAGTCCCGTCAGCCTCGACCTGGGGATGGAGAGGGCAGTTCCGTACCCTCATCCTCATCTCCGAGTACGCCAGTGTACCGTTCTGTTCCCGGTCCATTATCGGGACAGGGCAGTTCCAGCAGGTTGCCGACTCCTCCCTCGTCGTCCAGCCTTCCTGATCCCGCGTCCAGCATCCCTGATCCTCCGTCCAGCATTCCTCATGTCGACGGCTCTATGGGGGGAGCCGACGCCGAGCATATGGAGGACGGCGATCAGACTGATCCTGCCCAGGCAGGAGGTGAGAGCGACCCTCCATGCGCTCCCTCGGGCGAGACGCGTATGGAGATTTGGACGGACGGGCCTATGAAGTAAGTTAATTAATTAATATATATTTCTTAAATGATTATATGTACATATATATTCATGAAAAATTATTATTATATAGATATCGGCCTTCTGTAGTACAGAGACAGCTGGGGGTATTTCTGAGGCAGAACTATAGTGGGCCTTGGATTAACTACTCAGATGCTCCCGCAGATAGGAAGGCCTTTTGGTTCGCCCACTTCAAGGTAAAAAATTTGTTTATTTTTAAATTTTAATAATCATTTGTGTATACTATACAACTTTTGTATTTTACTTCTTGTAGAGGACCTATTTCTATCCACCACACCGGGCGGCGAGGATCGAAGGCCAATTTTCTGCCGTCGCAGCCAAGCTCATCCGTGATGCGATCCACGACCAGAAGTGTCGTGATCGCTCCGGAGAGCCGATCCATGGTTGGATCACGCCAGATCAGTAGGCTGCGATGAAGGCTAGATTCAGCGAGCCCAAGTACCAAGAGCGGTCTGAGAAGGCCAAGGTGGCGCGGTCGAGCGCCGGTAAGTGGTGTGGTGGCTCCATTCCGATGACGGAGCATTTTCGTTGTCTGGTACATTTCCTATGACGGACATTAATTTATATATAGTTCGATAGAATGTTTAATACTAATAATAGATAATATATATTAACAGGTAAAAAAGGGTGAGGACCCGAACATGGTGACCGTCTTCCTGGTCACCCATCGGAGGGCTGGGGAGTTCATTGACGAGAGGGCGACGCAGGCATATGTACGTTCTATTCTTAATATTAATTTACTATAATTTAGAAAATAGGAAAATAGATATCAATATAGACTTTAGCAAATACTTACACGTTAGCAAACATGTTCTAGGCCGAGTTTGTTCGGCTACAGCAGGAGGCGGCTGCTGCTGCTAGTGCGCCAGCAAAGGAAGGGGCTGGTAGTTCCTCCCAGCCGCCTACAGCTCCATCGCAGGACGAGCTCTGGATGACCATCGTTGGCGGTCTTCAGAAGGGTACGTACTACGGTACGGGATCCTATGGCGCGTATTTGGCTTCGGAGTCATCCCGGGCCCCCACTATCAGTGCGCAGTTTCCAGCTTCGCAGGCATCGTCATGAGCTGAGGATATTCGTCGTCAGATCGAGGAGCTGCGTCGCGAGTTACAGCAGCAGATTTCTGATGTGGTCGAGCGACGATCCGACCCTCCGATCGTTACCGAACGATTTGATGCGGTCGAGCACAGTATACAGGAGCTGATGAGTCTGTATCAGGCTATAGCTGCCAGCTTGCACACGCTCACCGAGTCTATGCAGCGCACAGAGCGTAGACAGGTCGAGCTGGAGGGATCACAGAGGAGCATGTCTTCCTCACTCACTCAGGTTTCGGCTTCGTTTGAGGCGAGTACTGAGAGGATGGTGAGTACCCTTGCTATTTATGGTGAGCGACTGCGAGAGCTGGAGCAGATACGTCCTTCCGGTCTATCGACGGCGCCGACTCCAGACATTGTACTGCCTCGGGCACCGACTCCAGGCATTGTACTGCCTCCTACTGCCCCTACGGTGCAGCTCACCCAGGAGCAGTATGACTACATTCTATCCCAGTTGTGCGACAGGGGTCCACAGTAATTTTATTGATTTTTTTATGACTTGTATGTATTGGCCCTATGGGCAAATTGTTTATTGGTACACTTTTGTTTATACACTTGGCGGGAGACTTTTTATCATCTTCCATTTTTATTTGACTCTATTGGATGTTTGTGAGGATGTGTGTCTGTGATATTTACTTTGCACTGGCTCTTATTTTTATTGTGATATTTACTTTGTGATATCTGCGACGGGGATGACAAATATACCTACGCTGGATTATAAGCGATGATCTGATATACAAAGGAGGTGTTGCCGAAATTTTAAAAAAATATAATGTGTATTTTTGTGATGATGTGTGTCTGTGTTTACAGTGAATGTGAAATGCAGTATTCGGAACCATCGACAGTTTCGATTACTGTTGTATGTTTTATCTTGGATAGAAAGAGCAACAGTTCAGGGTGTACTTCTGAGAGCTTCATTTTCATGTCCTTCACTTTCTCCGGACGTCGTAAAGGTTCCCGAGAAGGTGAAGGACGTGAAGAGGAAGCTCTGAGAAGTGCACCCTGAACTGTTGCTCTTTCTATCCAAGATAAAACATAGAACAGTAAGCGAAACTGTCGATGGTTCGAATACTGCACTTCACACACACTGTAAACACAGACACACAGCATAACAAAAATACCAATTATATTTTTTAAATTTTTTTTTTATAATATCTGCGATGTATAGCGACGTTCTGCGACGTACAGCGATGGAACGTACACGTCGCTATACGTCGCTAAACTGGACGTCGCTAAATTTGTCGTTAGGCGTCGCTATAGTGCCCACGTGGCTGCCATGCCATGTCATCATATATAATGTTTACTGCATCGCAAAGTGGTCGCTCTACGTCGCTATTTTGGCGACGTAACCTTACGTCGCTATCTGTCGCTAATTTTGTGACGTCTAGCGACACTAAACGTGACGTCGCAAACAGCGACGTTCTGCGACAAAATTGTCATCTGCGACATGCCTATACGCGACATCCAATTTTCGTCGCTAAATACATCGTAAATTTATTTTAGCGACGAATTTTCCTTATTTAGCGACGTCTTCTGATTACGTCCTTACGCAGAGCGGCCGTAAGGGGTGCGGACTTCCCAGGTTTGCGAGCTTGGAGGTGGATTGTCATAGGTTCTTCTGATCCTGTGGCCGTCTCAGTTCGAGCTTGCACATCTCCTTCACCAAGGTGCCTCTTCAACTTTTTGTATAAGCAGGAGTCTGAGTAGTAGGATTCGACCCCTTTGAAGGGATCGATGTCGGCAAATTTTATCGTCACGAAGCCGTATTTGTCGACATACTTGAAGCACTGGTGCAGCGTAGAAGGCACGATCATATAATCATGTATCCAAGGGCGCCCCAGAAGGATATTGTAGGAAGTGTCCGCATCTATGACGTAACAGGTCATTTCTGACTGAAGATCGCCAATTTAGCACTTCAAGCGAATCTTCCCAATCGGGTAGCTCCTGTCCGAATTGAAACCGCTGATGGCGGTGCTTGTCGGCGTCAGGCAATGCATAGGAATGCGGAGATGATGTAATAGGCTCTTCGGGATGATGCTTATGAAGGACCCGGGGTCAATATGCATCCGATCGACCTTGATATTGCCAATGTATCCAGTATAATACAGAGGGCGATCGTACAGGTTAGTTTTGATAAGCATATCCTGTGGAGTGAAGATAATGTTTGGCATTGACCCTGTACAAGCGTTGTCCTGGAGATTTGCAGACGGGCTCTCTCCCGTAAGGTTGACCTGAGCCAGATATGCGTCGACATTCTGGAGTGCATCGCTCAAAGCCGTGCGAACATCCTTGGAGAGTCTCAGGAGCTCGTATAATGATAATTTGGCCGGTGTGTTGGCCAATTGTGCCAAGATGTCAAAGTTGTAGGGCCTCTCTAGCCCATGAGATGCCTCTTTTCGGAGGGATTTGTCAAAGCGAGTCTCCTTCGGCCTAGGCTTGTCGGTCGTTGGAGGTTGAGAAGGTCTCGGAGCGTCAGCAATAGCCGGCTGATGTTCTTCAGTCGAGTTATCTGGTGTAGGTTAGGATTGAGCACCAGACCGAGCGACGACAGTTGTGGCTTCTTCGACATCTGCCGAAATTGTGCGGCAGGATCTGACCTTTCTACTCTCCTTCTTGCCAATGGGGAGTGGTGCGGACTGAGTCACTTCAGGTACCAAGTCTGGATGGACCCACATGACCTCCCTTCGTGACGTGGTGAGGGGTACCAGACCAGTAGCCTGATCTCGAGGAGATAGAAGATTAGCAATCTCCGTTGTCGCCCGAGGGATGGGTACCATGCCGTCTTGAGTCTCTGTCGGAGGGAAGCTGCCAAACTGTACGGACACCATGTTGGCTGCAACGGTTACCTCCTCGAAATCAATGGCCAGAGCCTTCGAATCGATGAGATATTGGATGTATCATTTCAGTTGGTAGCAGTCGTGTGTAGCATGGTTGACGTAGCGGTGGTAATGGCAGTACTTTGGGCTCTCCATTTCTGTCGGCCGAGATTTCTGTCTTGGTGGAGGGAGCTGAATTCTGTCTCCTTGTATGAGCATGTCTAAGATGGGCTTGACATGGCCATCTTCGAAGGAGTAGGTCATTTATGGCCATTGTTTGTCTGCCAGTTTTGACTCAGGTTTCTGGGCTGTGTCGGCCACCATAGCCTGTTTGCCCTTGTTGTCTCGATTGTTGGAGGGGTTACCACCATTGTTGCTGTTGGTGTTAGGACGTTTGCCCTTGTCCTCTCCCTTCAAGATGTGCAATCCCAGTTGGCGAGCCTTCTTTAACCTGTCTTCGGCGCTAGTGGCACTGATGATGAACGTCTTCCAGTCCTTGAATTGACTTTCACCCATCCAGAGGATGATTATTGGGAGCAGTCTCTTTTGGCAAATTTCAATCAAGGAGGAATCCAGATTACCCGACGGCAACTTTATTGCGGTTTGGCGAAATCGCTCAATATAGTTCCTTGTCAGCTCTTTCTCCCCTTGAACGACGTCCATGAGGGTGGACATTGTGACGTCCTATCCTACTTCGTAGAATCTCTCCAAGAACATGCGTTTGAAGCTGGCGAAGGAGTGGATGCAGTTGTCTGGCAGGTTGCGGTACCAGTCGAAGGTGACCCCTTCCAATGCCCCGATGAATAATCGTATAAGGATGGCATCGTCATGGTGCAGATGGTCGGTGGTGACCTCGAAGTAAGTGATGTACCAACTTGCGGAGGTCTTGCCATCATAGGGATTGATGTTGAACGGCTTATATCTTGGTGGGAAAGGGACATCCCTCCATGTAGCAGGGTATGGTTGCCGTATTCTAAGGTCTTGAGAGGCTTCTCGAGCGTGAAACATGGCTCGGAGCTCCTGTACCTCTCTTCTTGCTTCCCTGGCCTCATCTGTAGCGGTGGGAGCTGATATTTCAGGAGAATTATTGCCCGGGTTTGGTGCCGCTGAGTTCGAGTTCGCATTGACCGCGGGACCCAAGTTTGTTTGGCCAGGCGACCCTCCTTGCAGAGTAGGGAGAGCTCATTTGATCTCGTCCACCGATTTAACCAAAGTACGCAGTATGGCCTCCAGAGAGTCGATGCGTTAGTGATCACTGGGGCCATCTTGATCGTTGCTTGTCACGAATACCGTCCTCACACGAGTAGAGATGGAAGGGACGGTGGATGACGTACCGTCTGAATCATATCCTTGTACAGAGAAGTTATCGGGGTATGTGGGAATGTTCTCCTCTGGTTCGGATTCAGAAGGGATAGTACCCCCAGCTTCAGAGTATGCTTTATCTTGAGAGTCGTGGACGTCCTTGGGGACGTCGGCACCTGCTGTATCTGATGGAAGAGTTGTTTCCCCAGGCTCGTCTCCTTGGAACATCGGATTGTCGTGGATGTTCGGAGGAGTGCTACCCCTAGTTCTAGCGACCCCTAGTGATGTGGATGATGAATCTCCCACTGTAGCAGATTTCGTCTTTGAACGGGTACCTTGGAAAACTCCGGTGGTGGACAACCGTTTAGACGACAGTTTCTTAGTTACAGTGGTTGAAATCTTCGGACTGGAAACGTTTATCTTCTTCCCTCTCCCATCGGCAGGGATTTTCTGAGTAGAGTTGCAGGAGACGACGGGAGGTGCCTCATCCCCTGAGCTCGGCTGTTGTAATCTTTGGAAGACGGACTGCCGGTCTTCTTGTACCGTCGCGATGTTACAACAGCAGTTGACAATGACTTGGGTGCAGTAATGTCCGTGGGAGGACTCTTTGCACACCGAGGCTTCTTTTTTTTCCTTGCGCTTGTGGAGGATAACCTCACGCAAGTCAGATGGGTCTGGAACGACCATGTTTGCCCCTGGGTTTTGGAAGACTTTTGGGAACCACTCTGTCTGTTTGTCGCCGGGGGCTGGACTCGAGTGGTTCTATACAACTTCCCATCAGAGGCCCGCATAACAGTAGGTGGAGCGCTCGGATGATCAGAGGTCGGGACAGCGGACTGAGCTCGCCAAGCTCGCGCTGCGCTAGACTTCTTCACTCTAGTGCATGAGGGAACATAGTAGGAAGAGT
This sequence comes from Iris pallida, assembly GCA_029216955.1. Lineage (NCBI taxonomy): Eukaryota > Viridiplantae > Streptophyta > Magnoliopsida > Asparagales > Iridaceae > Iris > Iris pallida. The sequence continues at coordinate 3,647,930 of JANAVB010013394.1, forward strand.
CTAAGTGGTGCTGCAGAGAGTCAGACATATTTTCTCGAGAGCATGAGAGATCAGGAACATAGGAGAGGCGATCGAAGATTGAGCCTGAGCCGCGTGGAGCAGACAGCATGCGGCTGGAATCAACAGTCTTCACGCGGCTGGCAATCGTAGCCGTATGGGCTTTCTTCATGCGGCTGGAAGTCTCGACCGTATAAGTCTTCTCCATGCGGCTGAAAATCTTGGCCGCATGGGTATTCTACATCCGGCTGGCAGTTTCGGCCATATGGACATCATGCATGCAGCTGACAATCTTGGCCGCATGAATGTTCAGCCTACGGCTAGTGCCTTTGTTCCACTTCTTCCTAGAGCACATAGAATCACTCTTTGCCCCTGCAAGTACAGCATCGTAGTGCTTTCCTCTACCGGACTTGGGGACAGCAGAGTCCTCTATGGCTTGAAGTGGGACCGTATGAGAGTTGCCTTCGCCGTCTTGGGCAGCAGAGAGTACTCCATCCAGAGCTTGGCGAGGAGCAAATGATTTTGGCCTCCACTCCCTGCGAGCTTTCTTTGTGCGGGTTCGCTTCTGGACCGGGCCAGCGCTTCCGTCGGAGAGCATTTGTTCAAACGCCTGTTGGTCGAAGCGGACGACCATCTTCTGTTGTGTGGAGCCAAGTTTGGCTACATCCGATTGCGTCACCAACTTCTCAGCCTTGGAGAAGTTTGTCTCCAGCAGAGTCGCCATCGTGTTTGCCATTGATTGTGAAAGTACAGAACAATTTATATAGGAGGACTGAACTTAGACTCACAATACAAACTCGCTCGTAAAAAGAAAGCCTAGGGACAAAAACCTAGGTATAGCAATCTAAGTACAATTGTTTATTTTTTATTCTGGGGGGTGACGATAGAGACTCGGAAAAGCGACGGCAGCTCTGCCTTACTCCTTAGACGATCGGATGCAGTCTTGGCTCTGGAGAAACAATGCTTTGTGTCTAGCTCTGCACGTATCTCTCTATGCTCTCCTTTTTGTGTATATGTTCCTCTGCGCGCCTCTCTCTGTATGCGTCTATCTCCGTCCATTTGCAAGGGAATAGTACCTTGCTATTTATAGGAGTGGGGGGTCATCATTAGGGTTTGCAATGATTACCCATTTTGAAAAGTCGACGGCTTAAGAGTTATCAATCTGGACCGTTCATCTTGAATATAATAAATTTTAGCAATTAATGTGATTGCATCAAATCTCTGTGGGCAATAAATATTGATTGCCATGAATATTCGTGATTTGTAATAGTCTGCCATGTGTCCAATTTGCTTGATTTGATTTGATCTGGGCAATTATGACGATCGCAACAAATCTGATTTTGTTAGGATTTGTTAGCACCCATAATTCCAGGGAAGATAAGACTGCCACGTGTCTCAATTGTCACGAAGAGCGCCACGTGTCTCAACTGGACCGTCCTGGCAGAGCCGCATATGGGTGGTCCTCTCAGCCGTATGAAGCATGCAGCCGCATGGGGATGGGCAGTCGCATAGGGATGGGCAGCCGCATGGGGATAGGCAGCCGCATGCAGATGGGCAGCCGCATGAAGGATGCAGGCTCATGAAGTGGGCGGCCGCATGAAGTGGGCGGCCGCATAAATGCAGCAGCCGTATGAAGTGACCTCGGGACTTGGTGGATCTTGCCAGCTGTAAGAAGATTTTTTCCTCTTTCCTAGGAACACGCCATCATGTCAGAGTCATTATTACATCTTTATGTCAGAGCTGTCATAGCTGTCATTTGTCAGAGCAGCCGTCAGGGCATTAAATGCAGCAGAATGTAGAGAAGAACTGTTGAAGGCCACGTGGCTTCTTTTTGGGCCGCATGGAACTATCCGAGCCGCATGGACCCTTGAGCCGCATGGACTCCTGAGCCGCATGGACTTCTGAGCCGCATGGGGATCCTGAGCCGCATGGGGATCCTTCTGTCGGAGCCGCATAGGCCTTTCTTTATTCTTTTCCATGCTTCTACAGACACCTCAGGAGAAACCTGTTGAAGTCCGTCCTCCCAACCCTGAAGAATTACTCTATGTGGTGAACTTGGTCAAGACTGTGGCTCCTCTTCCAGATGATGATCCTCTTAATGAGTATATCAATACTCATAATAATGTACCTTCAGCGGATAATATTGTCCCTGAAGAAGAAATTGCTTATTTTCTTAGTAAAGGTTTTGTAGAAGCATAGAAAATATAGGGTTCATATGGATCACAAATTGCCGTATATGTACTTTAGGCTAGACAGGTCCGTATAAAGGATAGCCGTAAGACTGATTTAATGGCTTATGCGGCCTGTCGACAAAATAGCTGCAGAAGAAAGATATACGGCTAAGAGGAGCAGCTCGTCTGATAAAGCTGACAAGTCCTGTCAAAACTGACAAAAGTGACAGTTCTGACACTTTGACAAAAAGATAAGACGTGAGATGTCACCAAAAGCAGTGTCGTATGGTCCTTATGAGGATCAAACATATGCGGTCCCAAACTTCATGCGGCCAAAGGTGACTATGACCCAAGCCGCATGAGCTTTATGCGGCCAAAATACAGAATCTATGCATGTGGGCTAAGGAAGCTTGCGACTTAAGCCGCATGAGTCTCATACGGCTCCACATGGCCGAAAACTGAGAGACTCATGTGGCTCAAAATGATTCCTGTAACAGAACACGTGGCAGGCTAACCAAGTCCTAACTGCCCATATTTGTTGCAGCAAAATCCCAATAAATCGACAGATGGCGGCCAAAAAGTGGGTCTTTACATGCTAATCAGCCACGTGTCCATAGGCCACATATGCAGCTCCACATACATACCACTATAAATAGCAGGGTGCCACACCCCTGTAAAAGGCTGGCAACCTTCAGAAAGACAATCTCTTCAAGAGCTCAAGACTGCGTCAGATAGGCCACGGAGTAAGGCAGAGTTGATAGCACTTTCCCGAGCCTCCACCGTTACCCCCATAATCAAAACTAAACAATTGTACTTAGATTGTTTTCTAGGATTTCTTTCTAGGAATTCCTTTGTACAAGCGAGTTTGTAATCAATTTTAGCATTTCTGTAATACCTGTCTTTGATTTTTTTTTATGGCAAACACGATGGAGACTCTGCTGGGGACGTCCTTCTCTTCTAATGAGAAGCTGGTGACACAATTTGACGCGTCTAAGCTCGGCTTTATGCAGTAAATGCTTGTGGTTCGTTTCGACCAACAAGCCTTCGAAGAATTGCTCTCTCAAGGGAGCGCCAGCCCGTCTCAAAAGCGAGCCAACCCGAAGAGAACTCGCACGATGTCGGTGCGCAGAATGGCTGCCCCCGACCAAGTTCTCGAGGAAGCTCTATCTACAGCCCAAGACGATGGCCAAAGCTCTCCTGCGACTTTGCTTCGGACCGCAGAGGACCCCACTGTCCCCAAATCCAGTAGAGGAAAACACTATGATGCTGAGTTTTGGGGGGCACAAGGGAAATCCATGCGGACAAAGAAGAAGCCGTATAAGAGAGATGGGAATTCTGTCTATGCGGCAGTCAACTCTAGCCGCAGGCAGATAACTCATGCGGCAGCCAACTCAGGCCGCAGGAAGATGGCCCATGCGGCAGCCTACTCTGGCCGCAGGAAGATGGCCTATGCGACAGCCAGCTCTGGCCGCAAGAAGATAGCCCATGCGAAAACCAAACCTGGCATCAGACAGGATGTTCCATACGGCCCTGTCAGAAGCTCTGTGTTTAGCCGTCTCTCATGCGGGCCCGACGCCATGTGGCCCATTGAGAATGTAGGATGTATTAATCTGGACTCTTTCTACTATGCACCTTCGGGTGCTAAGTCACAGAATCTAGGACAGTGCGGGCCTAACAAGCCCAGACAACTGTCCAAGTTGCTGATTATCAGTGGGCCCCGTTGACTGTTACACGGGCTCTTGACGGAAAGTTGTACAGAACCACCCGCGTCCAGTCCCCTAGGTCTAACGGATAGGGTGGGTCTTCAAAGTATCCCTCCAACGATCCAGAGCAAGTGCTTTTACTAGCCACGGATCAGGGATCAAACATAATGACTAAGTACCCGAGCGCTCGGGATTCCCGAGTCCACAAGTTTAGTGCAAAGGTAGATCAGCTTGCTACCGACTTGCGTGAGGTGATTACTCACAAACGCAAGGTGGCAGCATTGGCATGCAATGAGTCCCTCTCGGGACGTCGTTGCACCCAAGTCATCATCAATTGCTGCTGTAACAAGTCAACAGCACCTGAAGGACGACAGTCAGTTTTCCAGCGATTGCAGCAACCGGTACCTATCCAACAACAACTGAAGAAACAGGTACAAATTTTAGGAGACGAGGAGTTCCCTCTCACCTCCTGTAATTCCACTCAGAAGGTTCGTAAGGGAGGAAAGAATATAGTCTCTTCCAGCCCGGCGATCTCGGCGAGTATTGCAAGGAGACCCTCATTTGGAGGGTTGCCAACAACAACCACAGGGGTGTCTATTTAGGCACTCGATCCAAAAAGAAGCTTCCAGCACCCGGGGGTGCACCATCGGCCTCCTTGAGAGTAGTTGAAGCTGGGGGTAGCAGTCCCCTTAGTATATGTGACAACCCGGTGTACCAAGAGCACACACAGGGGGTAGAGATCCCCCAGAACTGTGCAACAGACTTAGATTTCCCTGAGGGCCATTACCCTCACCAAGACGATGTGGCATCCTGCACAGGGGGTAGCACCCGTTCCGAATCTGAGGAAGATGACATTCCGATATTTCCTGACGACTTCTCTATACAAGGGTACGGTACCGAGAGTACCTCTGCTGCAATCCCTTCCACCTCTACCCACATGAGGACAGTCTTTATGGCTGACGATGATCATGAAGCGCCTTCTGACCGACAACGGCTAGAAGTGTTGGAAGCCATGCTCCTGTCCTTGGTCAAGTTCGTGGATGAGATCAAAGCCGCCTTGCCAACTCAACCAGTGAGGACGCCCAGACAAACAAGCTTGGGACCCGCAATCAACGCGGACTCCAACATGACCGCCCCTCCTTTGGGTGATGATCCTATAGGAGCATCCGTTCCTTCAGCCGCAGATGAAGCCAAGGAGGCGAGGAGGGAAGTCCAGGAGCTTCAAGCGATGTTTAATGCCCGAGACTCCTCTCGGGACCTCAGAATACGGCAGCCATATCCCGTTGCATAGAGAGATGTACCTTTTCTACCACGGTACAAGCCGTTCCATATCGATTTGTATGATAGGAAGACCTCTGCTAGTCGGTACATGACTTACTTTGAAGTCACAACCGACCACTTATCGCATAGTGACGCCATCATTATACAATTATTCATTGGAGCATTAGAGGGGATCGCGTTTGACTGGTACTACAACTTCCCGACAACTGTATCCATTCTTTTGACGGCTTCAAGTAAATGTTCCTGGAGAGATTCTACGAAGCAGGGCATGATGTGACAATGTTGTCTCTCATGGACATCGTTCAGGGAGAGAGGGAGCTGACAAGGAACTATATCGAGCGGTTTCGCTAAACCGCAATAAGGTTGCCCCAAGGCAATCCCGAGGCTCCTTGATCGAAATCTGCTAGAAAAAGTTGCTCCCCACAATTAGCCTCTGGATGGGCGATGATCAGTTCAGGGATTGGACAACCTTCATCATAAGTGCCACCAACGTAGAGGCAAAACTGAAGAAGGCTCGCCAGCTGGGATTACACATCCTAGACGGAGAGGATAAGGGCAGACGTCCTGTTTCCACCCCCAGCAACAACAACAGTGGCACCACCTCCAACCGGGACAATAAGGGCAAACAGGCCATGGTCGCGGATGCAACCCAGAAGCCCAAACAAAAGCAGGCGGAAGGTCCGTGGCCTAAGGTGAATTACTCATTTGAAGATAGTCATGTCAAACCTATCTTCGATATACTCTTGCAAGGGGGTAGGATCCAGCTCCCTCCGCCAAGACGTGAGCCCCGAGCGGCAGAAATGGAGGACCCAAAATACTGTCACTTCCACCGCTATGGCCATCATTCCACTCATGTCTGCTTCCAATTAAAGCGGTACATTCAGAGTCTTATCGACTCCAAAGCTCTGTCGATAGACTTTGAGGAGGTTACCGTGGCAGAGAACATGGTGTCAATTCAGTTCGGCGACTTCCCTCCAATAAGCACTCCAGACGGGGTAATACCTGTCCCCCGGGCGATGATGGAAGTTACCAATCTTCCACCCGTTCGAGACCAGACATCTGGACTGGTACCTCTCACTACCTCGTGAGGAGAAATCATGTAGGTACACCTGAACTTAGTGCCCAAAGTTACCCAGGCGGTGCCATCTCATACCAAAAAAAAGAAGGACAGGAAGTCTAGATCCTGCCATACAATTTTAGTCGAGGCTGAGGAAGCAGCAGCCGTTGTTACCCGGTCTGGAGCACAAGTCCAGCCCGCACGGGATAGTTCAGTCGAAGATCCTCAGCCGGCAACGTTGCCTCCCTCTGATGTTCCAAGGCCATCTCAGCCTCCACTGGCAGATAAATCCAAGCCGAAGAAAAGCCGCTTCGACAGGCCACTCCGTAATGATATACCTCAGGGACTGGAGAAACCTTACAACTTTGATATATTGGCACAATTAGCTAATACGCCAGCAAAGTTGTCGTTATACAAGCTCCTAAGGCTCTCCAAGGATCTTCGTGTCGCATTAAGCGAAGCACTCCAAAATGCTGATGCCTACTTAGCTCAGGTCAAGCCTCCAGGGGAAGACCCGCCAGCAGATCTACAGGGCAGCGATAGCACAGAAGCGATGCCCAACATCATATTCACTCCACAGGATATGTTGATCAAGTCTAATTTGCATGATCGCCCCTTGTACTATACTGGATACATAGGCGACATCAAGGTGGATCGGATGCATATCGACCCTGGCTCGTCAATAAGCATCATCCTAAAAAGCTTTCTCCAACTTCTTGGCATCCCGATGCACCGGCTAGTGGTGAGTAATACTGCCATTAGCGGTTTAACTCGGGAAGGAGTTATCCTATAGGAAAGATCCGATTAAAATGTCAGATTGGCGACCTGAAGACGGAGGTCACCTGCTACGTCATAGATACAGACACCTCCTACAACATCCTTCTGGGACGTCCGTGGATACATGACTATATGATCGTGCCATCCACCCTTCACCAGTGTTTCAAGAATGTCAGTAAGCACGGTTCTGCAAAAACTGAATTCGTCGACATCGATCCCTTCAAAGGGGTTGAAGCTTATTACTCTTCAGAGGCTTGTCTAAAAGACGAATCCAGGAAACATATAACCGACGAACTGGAAGCCATCACAGGGCCAGAAGAACCCTTGAGAATTCGTCTCCAAGCCCGCAAACCGGGCAAGGCCGCACCACTTGTCGCATCCTTGCATAAAGAGGTGCTCGGTTCTCCTGTCTCACCTACGCAGTTGGAACCAATGGTCATCCATCTCCCGAGATCCAGCCAGGAGCCAAAACCTGTCATAAGGCCGATGGTGATCCGACTGCCGAAATCCAATCAAAGGCAACAGGAAGATGCAAGGCCCTCTGTAACACCAATGGTAATCTGATTACCAAAATTCACTCAAAGACAACCAGAAGATGCAAAGTCCCTTGCTGAACCAATTGCCATCCGTCTTCCTAAGACGAGCCAGCAGCCAAGTATTAATCCAACACTCTCAGGCAAGTCAATACCTTAAGCTGAACCCTTAGTGGTCAAGTTGCCCAAAATGGCATCCCAACCTTTGGGCTCGCAGGGGGTAGCCAAAGAGGACGAAGAACTCGCTAAATACTTGGTTACACAGGTGGATAGCCCCTCTCCTGATGATGTAATCCCTGTGGACAAAATCCTTTATTTCATCAACAAGAGGCTGCCGTTAGACTATTCTGAGTATGATAAGCCTAATCTAATGTATGCTGCATGGGACTGTCTAGATGTTAGCCTGTACACACGGGTGACAACCGTCCATACCCCAAATCGACTTGCTCCCGTTAAAGGCACCTACTTCCTGGTCCCAGACAAAAGAGGATGGGATCACACGATCATCTTTGGCCGGAAAGAAGGTATCCAATCTTTCACGCCATAAGAGTCCGATATCTGACCCGGCGCTGGAAGGTTACCGCTCTACCTGTATAGTCCTCAAGCCAAGTACTTCATGCAAAAGCAGGGGTACGACATGGAGGCTACCCCGGGTCTGAATTATGGCAGCGTTCAGCGATTGCCTCTACAACTATCGGCACCAGCAGGGAAACCTCATGACCATTATCACAGATCCAGATGCGGCCTTGGGTATGTCACACCACCAACAACGCCCGAAAGTTCCGATGAAGAATGCGAGTGGCATTCTCACTCGTCCGAGTCATCATTTATGACTCTGATAGCAGTATTGGAGATATATTTAGACATACATTATCTGTCAACATGACATCCGCTAATATCGAAGAGGAAGACGAAGATCTACTTGAACCACTTGAGTTGGCGTCGTGGGATAAGCAATTAGATGCACAATAGAAGAAATGCTTTGAACTTCGTGATCCTCCCACTGAGGACGAGGTTATGCAAGTTAAACTCGGCGATGAATCCTCTCCAAAGCCAATCTTCGTCAGTAAAAGCCTGACAGACGGTGAGCGGGAGTCGTTGTTACAGCACGTCAGAGAAAACATCGATGTCTTTGCCTAGAGCTATGAAGATATACCAGGACTAAACCCCGAGATCGTACTTCATAAGCTCAACATTTATCTGAACACAAAACCAGTCAAACAACAGCAACGGTAGTTTCGTCCGGACATCATGAATTCCATTGAAGCAGAAATAAACAAGCTTATAGCTAGCAGTTTCATCCGCGAAGAGCAGCACCCAGACTGGGTAGCCAACGTAGTACCAGTCATCAAGAAAAACAGAAAGATTTGAATTTGCATCAATTTTTGCAATCTGAATGCAGCATGCCCTAAGGATGAATTTTCTCTTCTGATCACCGACATAATGATCGACAATACGTGTGGCTTCGAGCGCATGTCCTTTATGGATGGCTTTTCAGGATACAATCAAATCAAGATGTCTCTTGATGATGAGAAGCATACATCATTCTGAACACCGATCGGCGTATATTGTTATATGGTCATGCCCTTTGGCCTAAGGAATGCCGGTGCTACATATCAACGGGCTATGAGTGTCATCTTCAGAGATCATTTGTGCAAGACGGTGGAGATGATATCGTGGTCAAGAGCCGCTCAAAAGATGATTACTCACATGATTTGAGAACAGTGTTCGACCTCATGCGAGCGTACAACCTGAAGATGAATCCCATAAAGTCTTTCCTGGGGGTGTCCAGCAGAAAGTTCTTGGGCTTTGTCATTCGAACATGACTTCATATGACACCATTTGGTGGATGTTCTTTGACGGTGCTTCAAGAACAGGGCCACAAGGTGATATCGTCACTGGAGTCAGAGTAGTATTAATTTCCCCCTCTGGGTTGGTGGTCAATCGGGCATATTCTCTTACAGAACCTTGTTCAAACAACATAGCTGAATATAACGCTCAAGTCATCGGACTCCAACTCATAAAAGAAGTGGGGATCAAGTACATGGAGGAATATGGTGACTCACAGTTGGTTGTTAACCAGATCCGAGGTTCATACGAGGTTTGCAATGAGGACCTAATTCCCTACTATCAGACAGCAATTGCCATTATTGCAACCTTAGAAGGATTCTTTATAGAACATGTTACTAGGCTCCAAAATATCGAAGCCGATGCCCAAGCAGGTCTCGCCGCCTCCTTGGCACTTCCAAATGATACCCATCATCTAGTCGACGTAATAGGCCATGAACTGGTCTGTCCCAGGAACAATCTTCAACTGGGTACAATTTATTCCGTCCAGATAACCAACGACATATAAGACTGAAGACGCTCGCTCATCGACTTTGCAGTCTATGGAATTCTGCCAGAGAACGTGAAGGAAGCAACTTCAATCAGAAGACGCTCCCTCAGATTCTTCTATGATACAGAGACGAAAATATTACATCGACGATCCTACGATGGGCTACTATTAAGATGCCTATCAAATACAGAAGCCAAAGAAGCTTTACGCGAAGCTCATGATGGCACTTGTGGGGCTCACCAACCTGGCCCAAAATTGCAAGATCGCCTTCACCGGATGGGTTATTACTGGCCCACAATGGTAGCAGATGTAGTTGATTATGCAAAGAAGTGCAAGGCTTGCCAGATCCATACAGATTTTATACATCTGCCATCTGAATTCTTGTACCCGACAATGGCCACTTGGCCATTTGAAGCTTGGAGAATGGACATCATTGGGCCAATCACCCCACTATCATCTAGAGGGCATCGGTTCATACTTGCAATCACCGATTACTTCTCCAAATGGGTGAAAGCTGTTCCGCTAGCAGAGGTTAAGACATTAAACGTCATTAGCTTGATAAAAAAATATCACGTCATCTACTGTTTTGGACTGTCCCGGAGGATTATTCACGACAATGGTCCGCAGTTCGCAAGCCACACTTTTTATCGATTTTGTGACAAAAATCAGATTCAGAACATGGCCTCGACAGCATATAACCCATCGGCTAACGGTCTGGCTGAGGCTTTCAACAAAACCATAATCAAGCTCCTCAAAAAGTTCATGTCTGCAAACAAATGCGGCTGGAATGAAAAGCTTGGCGAGTGCTTATGGGCGTATCGTACCACAATTCGGACGGCTATAGAAAATATACCATTTTCCTTGGTTTATGGGAGCGAGGCAGTCCTCCCATTGGAGACTCAGATCCCCTCACTTCAAGTGGCCCTTACTTACCGGTTAACGTCGGACGATAACTACCGCCGACGGCTACAAGAGTTGGAAGCATTAGATGAGAAGTGTTGACAAGCTCAAAAAAAGCATAGAGCTCTACCAAGCACACATCTCTCGAACTTTCAACAAGAAAGTCAAACAGAGAATATTTCAAGTTGACGATCTCGTCTTGGCTATTCGTAGACCAATGGTCAAGACTCACAAGACCCCCGGCAAATTCCAGCCCAAATGGGAGGGCCCGTTCATCATCGAGACCGTATTCTCCAACGATGCGTACCGTCTCACAAAACAAAATGGAGACTTGCTCATTATGCCCATCAACGGCAAGTTCCTCAAGAAATATTATGTCTAAAATGACATCTTCCAACTATCTCTCAGATTGTGAGTTATGTACCCTCTGGTATCGCTAAACTTACACTCTGATCTCAAATCTCCTAGATTATTGAGTTATGTACCCTCTGGTACCACTGAACTTACTCTCTGACTACTCCGAATCCTGGTCATATCTATGAACTTCTTTGTTGTATCTTTTTTCCACCAAGAGTTTTCCTCAAAATCTATTACCCGCACCACCAGTGCGCAGAAGGGTGATAGGTCCACAAAACTTATCCTAATCTATTACTCGCACCATCGGTGCACAAAAAGGGTAATAGGTCCACAAAATTCTCCAACGGAAAAAAACAACCATGTCTATATTACCTCTGAGTTGTTTTCCCATCCATCATAAACAAATCACCCAATACATAGAACTTTCACGTTGATAACACCTCTGAGTTGTTCTGTGTATCCCCATTTGGCCTAATCCTACCACATCCTCATTACCTCTGAGTAGGGAGGCTCTACTTTAGACCCATATTTACCACGTCCTCATTACCTTTGAGTAAATATGTCGGTTCGCTCTACTTATTATCAGTAATCGCATCGCCAGTACACAAAAAGGATAATAAGTCCATAAAAATCATCCTAATCTATTACTCGCACCATCGGTGCGCCAAAGAGTGGTAGGTCCACAAAATATCATTCAAATCTATTTGCTCGCATTTTTAGATGCACAAAAGGGCAATAGGTCTACAAAAATCCCCCAATAGGGTGTCCGTTATCAAACATAAATGCTGTATTAGGCCCTCTAGTACAAGCACCACAAAGTACCACAAATAAAGAATGGAGTAAACATACCCTGCTTATTCAAAATCAGTTACATTCATAGGACTACACCCCCAGTAAAGGATTGCATTGAAGTCCAAAAGAAGCAAAATGCCAGCTACAGATATAGATATCCAGAAATACAAAGACAGATACGAACATTTAGTTACATGTATTTCCGAAAACAGCAAGTACATGGCAACCCATGGATCCCTACAGTCAAGGATCATAGTTGTGCTGAGGCATATACCATTTCCTCGGCTATTTCGCATACAAAAGATCTATTTGGCTGAGGTCTTCGGCGGGGGCTGGAGGGTCAGAACTCCCAATGCTACTGCCCTCAGACTTGGGCTCCTCCTTTACAGTAGCCTCAATCTTGAGAACAACCCCCTCCCCGATGGATGCCAACCCTTCTTTTATCCCAACTTTTGGTATCACCTCCTCCTTAGCAAGCGATGATTCTTGTTTGATGAAAGGGGGCAGCATCTCCTCCTTCACAATGGTTGCAACCCTAGGCATGGATGTTGCACAAAGAATCAAAACAATCATATAAAGACATAAAAAATGGACCCTGCTTTCAGCTACGCGGCCTAGACTCATGCGGCTCAAACATGAGATACTTAGGCGGCTCAGTCATGAAGCGCTCATACGGCTCAATTATAAGGTACTTATGCGGCTCAGTCATAAAATACTCATATGGCCCAATACTCATGCGGATCAGTCATGAGGCAATCATGCTGCCCAGCCACACAGTATTCATACGGCCCGATCATAAAGTGCTCATGCGGCACCTATGTGGCTCAGTCATGAAATGTTCATACAGATCAATCTTGACGCACATATGTGGTTCAAGTTAGAACGAACAGTGGCTATACGGCTTAGTCCATGCGGCCCTATCATACAGAATATATGTGGTCCAAATGAGATAGGACATGCATCGACCAGGTTTAAAGCAGAGGTAGTATATAATAGGCCCGCGCATGAAATATGCGCTATGGCTATTCAAAATTTTAGTCGTTATCTACCCACCATCCTTACTCTTGAGAGAGAGTTGCACGTCGGGATGAATGGAAGGAGCTTCTGCCGCTCTCGATAGAGAAGCAAGTCTCTTCCCTTTGGCCGCCTCATCAGTCAACCTAGAAGCTTTTGGAGCCATAGCAGAAAGTATGATGAAGCCGAAAGAGAAGAAGGTGAAAGAGAAAAATCTCTCTCTGAATGACCCCTATTTATAGAGTTGCTGAGAAGTGCCTCTTCGATTCTCAAGATCATTAAGGATAATGATGACGTTTGGGGACTTTATCCCTAATAACCATCAAACGTCTCCTCGGTTCTCGAGATCATTAAAAATAATATTGACATTTGGGGACTTTATCCCTAGTAACCGTCGACTTTATCTCAAAAAGAGATCCACAACCGAATCAAGAAAATTAAATACAGCAGTAACAGGCTGGCAGACTGATGGGGTCTTCCTGCGGCTCAATATTTTCCTGCGGCTCAAGATCTTTCTACGGCTCGAAAGTTTCCTGCGACTGGAAGACTCCCTGCGGCTTGAAATATTTCCATGCTTCTTATTCAAAGTATTCTAAATTTACAATTTGAAAACTTTAAAGGGGTCATGTAGAAGCATGGAAAATATAGGGTTCATATGGATCACAAATTGCCGCATATGTACTTTGGGCTAAACATGTCTGCATAAAGGATAGCCGCATAACTGATTCAATGGCTTATGCGGTCTGTCGACGAAACAGCTGCAGAAGAAAGATATGCGGCTAAGAGGAACAGCTCGTCTAATAAAGCTGACAAGTCATGTCAAAACTGACAAAAGTGACAGCTCTGACACTTTGACAAAAAGATAAGACATGAGACGTCACCAAAAGCAGTGCCGTATGGTCCTTATAAGGATCAAACATATGGGGCCCCAAACTTCATGCGACCAAAGGTGACTATGACCCAAGCCGTATGAGCTTTATACGGCCAAAATACAGAATCTATGCATGTGGGCTAAGGAAGCTTACGACTTAAGCCGCATGAGTCTCATACGGCCCCACATGGCCGAAAACTGAGAGACTCATGCGACTCAAAATGATTCCTACGACAGGACATGTGGCAGGCTGACCAAGTCCTAACTGCCCAGATTTGCTGCAGCAAAATCCTAACAAATCGACAGATTGCGGCCAAAGAGCGGGTCTTCACATGCTAATCAGCCACGTGGCCATAGGCCATATATGCGGCTCCACATACATAACACTATAAATAGCAGGGTGCCACACCCCTGCAAAAGGCTGGCAACCTTCAGAAAGACAATCTCTTCAAGAGCTCAAGACTGCGTCAGATAGTCCACGGAGTAAGACAGAGTTGATAGCACTTTCTCGAGCCTCCACCGTTACCCCCCAGAATCAAAACTAAACAATTGTACTTAGATTATTTCCTAGAATTTCTTTCAAGGCATTCCTTTGTACAAGCAAGTTTATAATCAATTTCAGCATTTCAGTAGTACCTGTCTTTGATTTTTTTATGGCAAACAGGTTTATCTTTGAATTACTCCGATGTCTATCAATCTGTAAACCACTACATAGATACGATATACGGTCTAGAGCACGGCATAGGACCACACCTTTGTATGCCGTTCACGACGCCTCACTTGTGAAAAACATTTTACCAGAAGATATCTACTACTTCATCGTTCCAGCCAAAAAGAAGGGTGAAGAACTAATTATCTTCGGTCGAATAATTGGCGAAAGAAAGTTCTTTACGGACTCTACTTCTCCCAAGCACAACACGGAAGCTGATTATGACTCTGGGAAAAAGCAACTTTTCTGATATAGTTGGCAGGCCAAGAATATCATCCAGAACATGGGATATGATATCAAAAGCGACCAGGGGCTAAATTACGGTCGGGGACGATGGTTGCCAATACGATACTTTGTTCCTCCCGGCAAACCCGAGAACTACTATCAATGAAACGGTGTTGGTTTGGGTTATGTCTCTCCTCCAACAACTCCCGAAAGATCAGATGATGAAGCAGATCGTTGTTCTCATTCTTCTGATTCCTGCCTCTGGGACTCAGACTCCAGCATTGGCGACATGTTCAAAGTAACTCTGTCTGTCAACATGGTTTCAGTTGACCAAATTACGGACGATGTCCAATCGATCGAGCTTGAAAAATGGGCTCAAAAGATAGATAGTAGGTGGGAGCTACGCTTTAAACAACGTGAACCACCTACCGAAATGAAGTCATCCATGTCAATTTAGGAGATGAATCATCTTTTAAACCAATCTTCATCAGTAAAAGTCTATATGGCGATGAACGACAATCTTTTATACAGCTTATAAGAGAATACATTGACGTCTTTGCATAGAGCTATGAAGACATGCCAGGCCTAGACCCTAAAGTCGGTATACACCGCCTAAATATTTCGTCTAAAGCTAAGCCAGTGAAGCAGCAACAATGACGATTCCGACCAGATGTCATGGAGGCCATCGAGAATGAAGTTAAGAAGCTCATTGCCAATGGATTCATTCACAAAGAACAACACCCTGACTGGGTTGCTAACATTATTCCAGTCATGAAAATGAACGATAAATTTTGAGTCTGCATCGATTACCGTGATTTGAACTCTCCATGCCCGAAAGACGAGTTCCCTCTACCGATCACCTTCGTAATGATCGACAAAACTTACGGCTTCGAGCGAATGTCCTTCATGGATGGGTTCTCAGGCTACAACCAGATCAAGATGTTCCCCGACGATAAGAAACATACATCTTTTCGAACACCGTTGGGGGTATACTGCTATACGGTGATGCCCTTCGGATTGAAAAATGCAGGGGCGACATACCAGCGACCCATGAACACAATTTTTTGCAATCATTTTCATAAAACAGTGGAGGGCTACGTAGACAATATCGCAGTCAAAAGTCGTCTCAAGGGCAACCACCTCCAAGACTTGAGAACGGTGTTCGAACAAATGCACGCACATCAACTCAAGATGAATCCAACCAAGTCTTTTTTGGGAGTCTCCAGCGGCAAGTTATTTGGTTTCGTCATCACTTCAATGGGTATACATCTTGACCCAGAGAAAGTGAAGGCTATCCTCGATATGCATCCTCCAAGAAACCTCAAAGAGCTACGCGGACTACAAGGAAGGCTAGCCTACATCAGACGATTTATTTCTAACCTTTCTGAAAGATGTCAACCGTTCACTCAGCTCATAAAGAAAGGCGATCCCTCATATTCTACTACGACTCAGCTACCAAGATGTTGTACCGATGCTCTTATGACGGGCTACTGTTACGATGTTTATCAGACACAGAAGCCAAACATGCACTCCAGGAGGCTCACGACGGAGTTTATGGTGTACATCAACCAGGACCCATATTACAAGATCGCCTCAAATGATTAGGTTATTATTGAACCACGATGATAGCAGATGTTGTTAAATATGCAAAAAAGTGTAGATCCTGTCAGTTCCATGCTGATTTCATTCATCAACCTTCGGAGTTTCTACACCCGACGGCAGCATCTTGGCCTTTTGAAGCCTGGGTGTAAACCCTTAAGTCAATATTTTCCTATTTTCTCTGATAGTATTTAATGATTTAGAATTTGAGTAATGGATTATTTAAACTTATTGAAAAGGTTTATACTTTTTGTAAAGGTTGGTTTCCCAGGGGCCTTAGTGCCTAAATCCCCAAAATTCAAATCCCCCACTCGATTTCCCTGTTATGGCCAAACATTCAGATCCTTATCCCCTTCCATTTAAATCCAATTCAAACTGGATCTCTTCCGATCTTCACAGGGATAGTACAAACCTAAACCTTAGTATATATGTACACATATATGTAGATAGGCAAGTAGCCGACCCCTTGCATCTCTGAAAACCCTAGCCGCCTAATTCCCTCTTCGCAAGGAACCAGGAAGGAAGCAAGGAAACACCAGCCAACATTGAGGGATAGGTCAAGGTTGTCATCGACTTCAAAGGTACCCTCCTCTATCTTGAAAACTTGATGTTCCTATTATTTGTAAAACTTGATCCTAGAAGTATCAGATTAATATACGTATCATACCCCATGTTGGTATCAGAGTGATTCAGAGTTGAACACTAGGCAAGGTTTTCTCTGGGTTTCGAGCATTTGGGATAAGGTATCAGAACATAGGTATTATAAGGGAAGAAATTATTCAGATATTAGTTACCTATATGAGATTCATTGAAGCTATTGGTTTTTAAGTATCAGTTACATTTATATTGGGATACTGTTGGTGTCTCAACTCTATGTATAAGTTAGAAGTCATATCATGATATGATGAAACAGTGGAGCACGGGAAGCATGGGCATGTGGGATAGGAAGGTTTGGTTAAGTGGTATGGTTCTAAGTTTGGACACATCAGTGTCAGTAGAGGAAGGTAGCAAAAGAGAGACCATCAACTGAGGGTGCCATATCTGGTACAGTATTTGTACTGATTTGATAACTCATTAAAATGCATCAAGTTACACCTAAGGGTAGTGATATCACAAGAGTTCCTAAGTACCAGAGAGTAGGTAAAGGAAAGAGTCTAGAACCAGGGCATGGCTTGTTATACCTATAGTGAGTGCCAGTAGACAAAGTGAATACTAGAGTATCCTATCTAGTCCCTGCATATTGCTCTATTCCTATAAATTACTATGCATACACATTAGTACATGGGTATCACATGCCTACACCTATACATCAGATGTCGATGGATAAAGGAGGGTAGTTGAGTAGGTGAATCTGGGATTTGGGGGGAAGTAGGTATCAGAAGCTATAGACTGTAAGAAAGTATATGTATTGGGAGTAGGCTGATCAAAGTATCTATTTCAGTTCAAGGAGGCAATCCAAACCCTCCATAGAGCATAGTGTATCCACTTATTGTACTCAAATGATACACGAGTATAGATACCTTGATTCAGCATCATCCTGTCCCTTTGACATGTATATCTCTTTCTACCTAAGCATCATAGGAAAACCCCTTGAGTGCAGGTCGAATAATTGGGGAAAGGGGTTGAGTTTTATCTTGACCAACCTAGCAAACATTAAGATGGTGTCATGTCTATATCTAATCACTTCAAATTACAGATAAATAGTTGAGTGGTCACAGAACAGTTGGTAGTGTGGCCAAGAGGGATAAGGGGTATCCATATAGCTTAGAGGGTTCTCACTAGAGTATCAGAATTACCAAGGTTAAACCCTAATATAGCAAGTCAATGTACCAGTTAGCATCTAGAGAGGGTATTAATATTGGGTTTTTCTGGTGCCAATGGATAGAAAGGAATAGGACATATGGCAATTGCACAGAGGAGTCACCTACAGATCTTACTAGGCATCAGAGTATCCTTGGTACAGACCCTAGGATATATGTACAGTCCAAGTTAATACCCAAGATATATGCATCCTATAGTTGTATCGTGCACTAGAGAGTGATAGGATTGCCTACTAATAGGAGGTCTAAATAAAGAACTATAGCCTATAAAGCACCTAGTTCCTGGACTCTAAGTACCTGCAAGTAAAGGCACATGTTAGCAACAAACTGATTAAATAACCATGTATATATTGGTGGGGTTAAAAAGGAATCATCGAGCTATACATATAGGTAACAGAGGTATAAATGACATGAAGATAGGAAACTGGTGATGACCCTGCAGTCCTGGGCCTTTTGTGTTAAAGGAGTTTTTAATATTGATGCTTCATTTTCAAGGCTACTGCAGTTTTGATTGTAGTTTCCCCAGGTTTCTCCAGTCCAGGCTTAGGTGTTTCAACTGACCATGTTAACTTAATGAGATGTTTAAATTTTATGGAGTCATGGTTGCTCCTGCAAGATCTATAATATACCTTATTTTGATGCTAGGATCCTAGCATGACTGATGCATCTTCGAGGTAGAGGTACTAGAAAGCTAAGACCTAGGTAAATCTAGAGGGTCATTGGACTTGGGTGTAGAAGCATAAATAAATTTTATAGACCAAGTCAAAGAAGTTGAGAACTTTACGCAAGTCAAACTGAGTCAGATTTAAGTTTTACGCAGAGATCAAACAGAGTCTAACTCTACGCGAACTACTTTACGCGAGAACCATCCTTAGCCTTTATACGAGAGACAGGCTGTCCACATCGTATTTAATGCGCATGATACTGCTTTGACAGAATGATTTTCTGATATTATATTGCACAGAAGCCAAGAAGATTTTTATACCAAATCCAACACTTGTCGTTTAGCGTGCAGATGGGATACTTTACGCTTAAGAGACCGCTTCCTTTACGTATGAAAGCTATTTGAGTTTTTACGCTCAAGGCTTTCGTGTGCGTAGAGTTTATTTAAGCTAACTATACGCTCAAGGCTACTTTTCAGCCACTTTACGTAGGAAGTCTATTTTGGGTTATTTTATGCCCAGTCTGCTACTTTACGCAGGAAGTTTGTTTTGGGTTATTTTTACGCCCAATCTTTTCTGGCAATGTGAGAACGTGGTCTGTATACGTGGCTTTCATGCCACACTTATCGAGGAACTTGTGTACGTGCTCTCCCCATATTGTTGAAGTTGTGGGACACGTGTCATCACACGTAAAGGTTGATTTTCAATCGTGGATGGCAGTTACTTGCATAGAGGCCCAATTTTGTTGCTTTTTACGCATAGAGGGTCTAGTTTATAAATAGACTAATTTTTAACAGAAGAAGACATCAAGAGAGATACAGAGAAGGAGATTCTGAGAAAACTCATACTTTCAGAGTGATATTTTCTAGAACCATTTTTTCAACTTTTTCTCAAGAACAGGGTGAAGCAAAGCAGGAAAGCATTTGACTATGCCATCAGTGTCATTGTGTTGATACCTTTCTGGTGACTTAGTTCTTCTGATTGTTCATCTCCCTTAAGCAGTTCTCTTCATCATCATCGTGTGGTCTAAGGAACAAAGTGATCGCTCTCAGATCAGACTTCTATAGCAATACTCTCCAGAATCTACTTGTACTTTTGTACTTTTTTTCGTTTTCTTTCAAAAGTCAATTTTAGGCATTTTGTTAAGTGAAACATTGGGTCTTGAGAGTTTTAGTATTTTAGAGTTACTATAACAGTGAGAGATTGGTGTGAAAAGAGGGATAGAGGTTAGGCCCATATCCATGAGCGGGGAGCCAGGAGAGGATCAAGTCAGATGGTAAATGAGAATTATGGGAAACAACAGTAGGGGTAGAGTTTGAGGTTAGTGTATAGTTGTTGGTAAGTAAAAATCAATGCACAGGTATATGGAGTATAGGTATAGGTTTGTAAAGAGTGTACACCCAGGATTTATGAGACCAACTTAGGATGGTTTCAAGGCACTAAACAAGACAATATTGATAGCTATAGGTAAACCTCACCAGTAGAGAAGTCATCATTAGATAGGAGTGTTGTTGGTTTATAATTTAGCTTCTGACATTGAAATTCACAAACAGGTTACTTGGATATTGACACGGATTTTGACCCGTGCCAGCAGCTCAGGACCCCAGGCAAGTATACCTTGCCGAACATATGCAGTATTTATATTATATTCTTCTATTATACTTTTTCATTTGGTTACCTGTTTCTCATCTTGTGATTGGTTGCCATCAACTACTTTACTTGTTTTCTAGATTTACGTGCACATATAGGATATTCGACATTGCTTGATTATTGATCTTTTCGTGTTACCTTGTCTCATGATTGAGTTGTCAGTTTCTATATCTTATTCTTGACTTGACTATTCTTGATTATGAGTATCTTGTATTGTACTACAGTTGAGATATACTATAGATTGGGAGTATCTTACATTGTGCTATGACCTATAGCAGATTCTTCGATCATGATATTGATTGATTGACTTGATTTGTGACATACTATAGATTGGGAGTATCTTGCATTGTACTACGGTTTATAGGTGTCTACTTGATCTTGTATTCCTTTAGGAGAGGAAATCGATACTAGAATTGGCTAATCTTGACTGGGAGTATCATGCATTGTACTACAGTCGGAACCTACTATAGATTGGGAGTATCTTGCACTGTACTACAAGCTATAGGGGTTAATCGTTGGATTGATAGCCAAGTCTAGTATTACATTTCTATATTGCTTGTCGTGCTTTAGATATCTTTCTTGCACCGTTCTTATCCTCCATACATGTTATTTACTGTTATATTAGTAGGCATATTTTATGTATCATGCTAGTCCTCTGAGGACCTGATGATCTCTTCAGGTTTAGCCAAGTATTGAGCCAGGTGTACATGAGCAGGTTTGAGTTAGCATTGGACCACGGTACCACCATAGCTGAGGGTATCCTGATGATTAGCAGTTGGACTCAGTTATCTTAGTTTCATGTCTATATTTTATATCAGTCTACTGGTAGTGGATTTGTGTCCACCGGACGTAACTTGAATTCTTGATAAGTAGGATACTTCATTTTATATTACTATTCATTTTCCAGTCTCATTGAGTTAGTTAATTGTCATGGATGAGATATAGATTACCTTAATTGTTCTAGACTACTGTGACTGTTGCATTCTAGACAGCGTTCTACCGCCGATACTGCGGTGTAGGCTGGGCTTGGACACAGACTCGTATCCAAAAAGTGGGTGCGGGTCGTGACACTGTGGCATGGACGTCATAGGACCAATCAGCCTGCCATCTTCCAGAGGACATCAGTTCATCCTAGCCATAACCGATTACTTCTCTAAATGGGCGGAAGCTATACCGCTCACCGAAGTAAAGACGTCAAACGTGATCAGTTTCATCAAACATCACATTATCTACCGCTTCATCCTACCTCGCAGGATCATCCATGATAATGGTCCACAATTCGCAAGCCATGCATTCTATCAGTTTTCCAATAGGAATCGAATCCAGAATGTAGCCTCTACTGCCTACAATCTAGCAGCTAACGGGCTAGCAGAAGCCTTCAATAAAACCATTATTAAACTTCTCAAGAAATTCGTGTCTTCGAACAAGCACGATTGGAATGAGAATCTCGGTGAATGTCTATGGGCCTATCGTACAACGGTCCAGACTCCAACAGGCAGTACGCCATTCTCTCTGGTTTTTGGGAGCGAAGTAGTTCTTCTCCTAGAAATCCAGATTCCTTCTCTTCGAATAGCCTTAGCCAGCGAATTGACTACCGAAGAAAGCTATCGTCTGCATCTACAAGAGCTCGAAGCGCTAGAGGAAAAATGCTTGTTAGCTCAGCAGCGTATTGAGCTATACCAAGTACGCCTTTCCAGAGCCTTCAATAAAAAGGTGAAAGAAAGAATCTTCCAAGTCGGTGATCTAGTCTTAGCAGTGAGAAGACCAATGGTCATGAAGTACAAAACAAAAGGGAAATTTCAGCCTAAATGGGAAGGTCCTTTCATTATAGAATCGGTGTATTCTAACAGTGCGTACCGACTAACCAAGACTGATGGCAACTTGTACATGATGCCTATCAACGGCAAGTTCCTGAAGAAATACTATGTGTAACCTTCTGTAAATAGTGTTCACATATGTCCAGTAATGTAAATGTACAGTGCGATGTTTATGTGATTCAGAGAAAAAAATTTCTAACTATTATCCATATTTCAAGAGTCTTGAATACGACTTGGATAATAGGTCCTCTAAAATATTTTCCCCAGCAAAATCATTCCCGTTTTTGACTCTGTCCTAACTCGGTTTGATGAAAATAAGTCACGTCCCTATTACCTCTAAATTGTTTTCCGATAATTATTTCTCCAGTAAAATGATTAAGAAATGTTTTGCCACGTCCATATAACCATTGAGCAAAGCATTCATCAAGGATAATCACGTCCATATTACCTCTGAATTATCCACTCTCATCTAATGTTATATATATTTCCATGTCCATATCACCTCTGGTCAGATATAGAACATCTTCTGCTATTACGCCCATATTACCTCTATTAGCAGCTTCGTTCAACCTATTATCTATATTCAAAAAAAAATTGAATATAAAATGAATAATAGGTCCACATCAAATTCCTCCAGCGGAATACCCACCAGAAACATCATTACTATGTCCACATTACCTCTAGTTCCGATATTTCACAAAACCACATTCATTCTTTATTCTTTACTTGAACGTCTATCAAGAGACGGGAAAAAAAGGGTACAATAGCCTTGACGGCTTAAGAGAAAAAAAACAACAACAGTTATAAACAAAAAGTCTAAGGGATACATAGTCGATTAATATTGTCCCTTAGAGCCGCGATTTCGGCTACAGACTTCGCGGTAGCTCGGCGGCGTGCCTCTTCTTGACGAGCGGCTTCATCCTCAAAAAGAATTAGACTCAGATGCTCTCCCTCCAACTTCGCCAGCTGTTCTTCTAAATGGGTAAAAGTGGTGACGGTCATGGCAGCCTGAGCCAAATAATACTCCTGCTAAGATTTTGCTGTCCTCAAGTCGGCTTCCAGTTGAGCAATCTCGCTCTTGATCTGCGCAATATGATTATACTTTTTGGTGATCTGCGCAGCCAGTTTATTCTTTGAGGCAGCACGCGCCTCACTTGCAGCGTTAAACTAACCGTACTAGTCATCCAATTCGCCGATCTCTCGAACGAGGGCATTCTTCCTCGCCTGGAAAGTAGCCCTCTCCTCTGCGAGAGTCGTGATCAAAGCCTAGTCTTCTGCGCGGAACAGCGACATCGAGCTCCGCTGTTTGGTATCCCGGAACCTGGCCACTGACCCTCCAGGTCATTCAGAACTTTCCTCAGAGTATTAGCCCGCTCTTCATAGCCGGCAATGCTCTCGAGGGCCACCACTTGGCATTCGGCAACGGCCTTCACAGGGCCAAAGGCAGCATTCCGATTCAGGACACCAGGAAGCTTTACTTTCAGCACAGAGTAGAAAGCTTTGACGACTTCCTGGGCCATCTCGTCGTCTTCAGTGGAGGTCGTCGGGGAGGAGTCTTGGAGAGTTTTTTTCTGCTTCAGGAAGGGATACCTGACAAGAAGCCGAACCGGACAAGAAAAATATATATATATATCAGTAACCAAAAAAAGGAGAAAATGCGAAAGAATTGTAATTTCGTACCTTCAACTTGCTCAGCACCAGCCTGGGCTATGCCATCAGTTTTAGCTTCAGGGAAACCAAGAGCAGCCCAGACTGTTCAAGAAAAACAATATCAAGGCCATGAGCGGCATCAGGCCTGATATCTTCCACAATCCCAGCCGAAACGGGAGCAGATTCAGCAATAGCCCCCTCGGTAGGCTGTTCAACCTCGTCTTCTGTAGCCGATACCGGCTCACTAGTAGCTCCCTCCGTAGCAGCAAATTTGGAGGAGCCGGGAACAACTTTTATCCCTTCTCCAATGCCTGGGACTATCTTCGCGAGGGGTTCCTTCCCCTTGTCTACAAGGGAACATACAGTCGTGGTCAGCCTCATGAGGAGCACACAAAATTAAAGTCGAAAAATCTCATCCGAAGAGAGGCGTAAAGATAACGTACCCGCATGAGGATGAGCCGATTAGACTTGATTCTCATCTAAGTCCCTCATCACGGCTCCAATCGCAGACATATCCTCCAAAGAAATATCATAGGAGGGACTGATCTTTTGGTCGTCGTAATGGTCTGGGCCTTCACCCTGATCATCCCGTCGCTCGACCCTTACAGCTGAGGAAGACCCGCCCTCATCCATCGGTCGGTGACGAGCCGAGGACACTATCGTCACATCCACTTCCTCAGGTGAGGAGGCACCCACCTCAGCTACAACTTCAGGGTCCTGTGCAAAGGACAAATGCTAGGGCGAGAAAGCCTCTAAAGGTTTGACCAAAATAGCTATGGAGTCTAGGAAGGGATCTACCTCCCGAATGGTAACGACCTACAACGCCGTCTGCCGAGAAGACCTTCTGGGAGGAGGCGAGCCGACACCCACGTCCGCGACCTTCTTCCTCCTCCGAAAAACAACTACCTTCTTCCTTTTTGGCCGTGGAACTAGTTCGGTGGAAGCTTTTCTCTTATGAGGAATGTCGGGAAGAGGTTCATCAGTATCCTCCCTCCGAGGCGCGGCAACGATAGGCTCCTCAACAACAACTCTCTATTGCGACGCTGCAGCCGATTCAACTGTGGGCACGACGCCTTTCTTTCTGCTACTCCCTATTGCGCGCACTCGTCCTATATCAGCAATGGTAGGGGCAAGCCTAGTCCCCGATATAAAACTATGCTCACGGTCATACTAAAGGAACAATGATCACATCCTTCTCTTTTGATTGTGGCTCTTGAAAATGCTCTTCGTTCTGTGTTTTGAGGAGGGATAAGACCCCTTTTTATAGTAGTTTTTGAGCTGGAAGGAACTATCATGGCTTTCAATGCTGGTCGAAGCCACCCGCTAGGCAAGATCCGTCTCAAGTGCCAGATTGGTGATCTCCGAATGGAGGTTTCTTGCTATGTGATCGATGCTAATGTATCCTACAACGTCTTGTTGGGACGTCCGTGGATACACGAGAACATGATCGTTTCTTCCACACTTCACCAGTGCTTCAAGTACGTAAACAGCGATGGTGTCGTGAAGACGGAGTTTGCCGATGTCGATCCTTTTAAGGGCATCGAAGCCTATTATGGAGATTCAGTACTTTACTAATCTTAGCCCCCCAAGGATGACGGCAACGAAGCTGACAATGAAGCTGAAGCAAGTTCATCCTCCAGTGATGGTCCCCTGATTATCTGAGTCAAAGGGCGTACTACTCCAAAAAGTACTCCGAAGCCTCTCACAATCTGGGTGAAAAAGAAGAACCCTGACAAGGTCAAACCATTGACCATCACTCTCCACAAGACACCTCGGGAGGAACTTGCTAAAGTCCGTCCTCCCAACCCTGAAGAATTACCCTACGTGGTGAACTTGGCAAAGACCGTGGCTCATCTTCCAGATGATGATCCTCTCAATGAGTATATCAATACTCATAATAATGTACCTTCAGTGGATGATGTTATCCCTGAAGAAGAAATTGCGTATTTTCTTAGTAAAGGTTTATCTTTGAATTACTCCGATGTCTATCAATCTGTAAACCACTACATAGATACGATATACGCTCTAGAGCACGGCATAGGACCACATCTCTACATACCGATCATGACGCCTCATCTGCGAGAAAAAGTTTACCCAGAAGATATCCACTACTTCAACGTTCTAGCCAGAAAGAAGGGTGAAGAACTAATTACCTTCGGTTGAATAATTGGCGAAAGAAAGTTCGTTCCGGACTCTACTTCTTCCAAGCACAACACGGAAGCTGATTATGACTCTGGGAAAATGCAACTTTTTTGATATAGTTGGCAGGCCAAGAATATCATCCAGAACATGGGATATGACATCAAAAGCGACCAGGGGCTAAATTACGGCCGGGGACGACGGTTGTCAATACGACACTTTGCTCCTCCCGACAAACCCGAGAACTACTATCAACGAAACGGTATTGGTTTGGATTATGTCTCTCCTCCTACAACTCCCAAAAAATAAGATGATAAAGCAGATCGTTGTTCTCATTCATCTGATTCCTGCCACTGGGACTCAGACTCCAACATTAGCGACATGTTCAAAGCAACTCTGTCCGTCAACATGGTTTCAGTTGACCAAATTGCGGACGATGTCCAATCAATTGAGCTTGAACAATGGGCTCAAAAGATGGATACTATGTGGGAGCTACGCTTCGAACAACGTGAACCACCTACCGAAGACGAAGTCATCCAAGTCAATTTTGGAGATGAATTATCTTTTAAACCAATCTTCATCAGTAAAAGTCTATCTGGCGATGAACGGCAATCTCTTATACAGCTTATAAGAGAATACATCGACGTCTTTGCATGGAGCTATGAAGACATGCCTGGCCTAGACCCTAAAGTCGCCATGCACCGCCTAAATATTTCGTCTAAAGCTAAGCCAGTGAAGTAGCAACAACGACGATTCCGACCAGATGTCATGGAGGCCATCGAGAATGAAGTCAAGAAGCTTATTGCCAGTGGATTCATTCACGAAGAACAATGCCCTGACTGGGTTGCCAACATTATTCCAGTCATGAAAAAAGAACGGTAGAGTTCGAGTCTGTATCGATTACCGTAATTTGAACTATGCATGCCCGAAAGACGAGTTACCTCTACCGATCATCGACGTAATGATCGACAATACTTGCAGCTTCGAGCGGATGTCCTTCATGGATGGGTTCTCAGGCTACAACCAGATCAAGATATTCCCCGACGATGAGAAACATACATCTTTTCGAACACCGTTGGAGGTATACTGCTATACGATGATGCCCTTCGGATTAAAAAATATAGGGGCGACATACCAGCGAGCCATGAACATAATTTTTTGTAATCATTTGCACAAAACAGTAGAGTGCTACGTAGACGATATCGTAGTCAAAAGTCATCTCAAGGGCAACCACCTCCAAGACTTGAGAATGGTGTTCGAACTAATGCGCGCACATCAACTCAAGATGAATCCAATCAAATCTTTTCTGGGAGTCTCCAGTGGCAAGTTCCTTGGTTTCGTCTTCACTTCAAAGGGTATACATCTTGACCCAGAGAAAGTGAAGGCCATCCTCGATATGCATCCTCCAAGAAACCTCAAAGAGCTACGCGGACTGCAAGAAAGGCTAGCCTACATCAGACGATTCATTTCGAACCTTTTTGGAAGATGTCAATCGTTCACTCAGCTCATGAAGAAAGGCGTGTCTTTCGTCTGGACTGATCAATGTCAACGCGCATTCAACGACATCAAGAAATACCTCACAAGCCCTCCAGTATTGGTAGCTCCAATAATAAGGAAGCCTTTCATACTGTATGTCTGCGCTATGGACCATTCTCTTGGCGCCCTATTAGCTCAGAAGAATGAAGGCGGCCATGAACAGGCAATCTATTACCTCAGCTGCACAATGGTGGGTGCTGAGCACAGATACACACCAGTGGAAAAGGAATGCCTTGCACTGGTATTTGCTATCCAGAAGATGCGCCACTATGTGTCTGGACAGACTATCCATATCATATCTAAAGTCAATCATCTCAGAATACTCATGACTAAACCGGGTTCTCTTAATTCCCGTTTAGCTACGTGGGCAATGTTGTTGACTCCATACGATATGTTGTTCGTCCCTCAGAAGGCAGTAAAAGGCCAAGCAATAGCTGATTTCCTAGCAGCTCACCCGGTGCCAGAATCTTCCAAACTCTACGATGAAATCCCCGATGAAGTAGTGGAGTCTGACACTGCAACTGAAGAAATCCCTATTTGGTGAATGTTTTTTGACGGTACATCAAGAACAAGACCTAAAAGAAATATTATGGCCGGAGTAGGTGTCGTGCTCGTGTCACCCGACCATCTGGTTATACATCATGCATATTCTCTCGTGGAACCATGCACCAACAACATGGCCGAATATAATGCCCTTAATCGATCTGCAATTGGCTAAACAACTGGGAGTTGACTATTTAGAAGCTTACGGTGATTCCAAGCTAATAGTTAGTCAAGTCCGAGGGGATTATAAAGTTCATCACGAAGATCTCATCCCCTATCACAGAGCAACAATCGAATTGGCATCCACTTTTGCTGGATTCTTCATCGAGCACGTGCCTCGACTATAGAATATAGAAGCAGATGCTCTAGCCGGTCTCGCTGCTTCCTTGACCGTCCCTACCAATACTCAGCAGTCGATCACAGTGTCTGGTCGAGAACTATTCTGTGTAAAAAATGCCTTGCATATTTATCACAGTTACACAACGAAAACAAACGTCGATGTTAAAGACTGGAGATTTCCTTTCATAGACTACGCCGTCTATGGGATCCTCCCCGAGGACCCGAAGGAAGCAGTGTCTATCAAAAGGCGATCCCTCAGATTCTACTACGACTCAGCTACCAAGATGTTGTACCGACGCTCTGACGACGGGCTACTGTTACAATATTTATCAGACACAGAAGCCAAACATGTACTCAGGGAGGCTCACGATAGAGTTTGTGGTGCACATCAACCAGGCCCTAAATTACAAGATCGCCTCAAACAAATAGGTTATTATTGGCCCACGATGATAGTAAATACTATTGAATATGCAAAAAAGTGTAGAGCATGTCAATTCTATGCCGATTTTATTCATCAACCTTCAGAGTTTCTACACCTGACGGTAGCATCTTAGCCTTTTGAAGCCTGGGGTATGGACGTCATAGGACCAATCAACCCGCCATCTTTCAGAGGACATCGTTTTATCCTAGCCATAACCGATTACTTCTCCAAATAGGCGGAAGCTATACCACTCACCAAAGTGAAGACGTCAAACGTGATCAGTTTTATCAAACATTACGTTATCTACCGCTTCGACCTACCTCACAGGATCATCCATAATAATGGTCCACAATTCGCAAGCCATGCATTCTATCGGTTCTGCGATAGGAATCGAATCCAGAATGTAGCCTCTACTGCCTACAATCTAGCGGCTAACGGGCTAGCAGAAGCCTTCAATAAAACCATTATTAAACTTCTCAAGAAATTTGTGTCTTCGAACAAGCGCGATTGAAATGAGAAGCTCGACGAATGTCTATGGGCCTATCATACAACGGTCTGGACTCCAACAGGCAGTACGTCATTCCCTCTGGTTTATGGGAGCGAAGCAGTTCTTTCCCTAGAAATCCAGATTCCTTCTCTTCGAGTAGCCTTAGCCAGCGAGTTGACTACCGAAGAAAGCTACCGTCTGCATCTACAATAGCTCGAAGTGCTAGACGAAAAATGCTTGTTAGCTCAGAAGAGTATTGAGCTATACCAAGTACGCCTTTCCAGAGCCTTCAATAAAAAGGTGAAGAAAAGAATCTTCCAAGTCGGTGATCTAGTCTTAACAGTGAGAAGACCAATGGTCATGAAGCACAAAACAAAAGGGAAATTTTAGCCTAAATGGGAAGGTCCTTTCATTATAGAATCGGTGTATTCTAACGGTGCGTACCGACTAACCAAGCCTGACGGCAACTTGCTCATGATGCCTATCAATGGCAAGTTCCTAAAGAAATACTATGTGTAACCTTCTGTAAATAGTATTCATATATGTCCAGTCATATAAATGTACAGTACGATGTTTATGTGATTCGGAGAAAAAATTTCTAACTATTATCCGTATTTCAAGAGTCTTGAATATGCCTTGGATAATAGGTCCTCTAAAATATTTTCCCCAGCGAAATCATTCCCATATTTGACTCTGTCCAAACTCGGTTTGACGAAAACAAGTCACGTTCCTATTACCTCTGAATTATTTTCTGATAATTATTTTCCCAGTGAAATGATTAAGAAATGTTTTGCCATGTCCATATAACCTCTGAGCAAAGCATTCATCAAGGATAATCACGTCCATATTACCTCTGAATTATCCACTCCCACCTAATGTTATATATCTTTCCATGTCCATATCACCTCTGGTCAGATATAAAACATCTTCTGCTATTACGTCCATATTACCTCTATTAGCAGCTTCGTTCAACCTATTATCTATATTCAAAAAAAAGTTGAATATAAAATGGATAATAGGTCCACATCAAATTCCTCCAGCGAAATACCTACCAGAAACATCCTTACTACGTCCACATTACCTCTAGTTCCGATATTTCACAAAACCACATTCATTCTTTATTCTTTACTTGAACGTCTATCAAGAGACAGAAAAAAGGGGTACAATAGCGGCTGAAGAGAAAACAAAAACAACAACAGTTACAAACAAAAAGTCTAAGGGATACATAGTCGATTGATATTGTCCCTTAGAGCCGTGATTTCGGCTTCAGACTTCGCGGTAGCTCGGCGGCACGCCTCTTCTTGACGAGCGGCTTCATCCTCAAAAAGAATTAGACTCAGATGCTCTCCCTCCAACTTCGCCAGTTGTTCTTCTAAATAGGCAGAAGTGGTGACGGTCATGGCAGCCTCAGCCAAATAATCTTCCTGCTCAGATGTTGCTGTCCTCAAGTCGGCTTCCAGTTGAGCATTCTCGTTCATGATCTGCACGATGTGATTATATTTCTCGGTGATATGTACAGACAGTTTATTCTTCGAGGTAGCACGCGCCTCACTTGCAGCGTTGAACTGACCGTACTGGTTAGCCAATTCGTCGATCTCTCGAATGAGGGCGTCCTTCCTCACCTGGAAAGTAGCCTTCTCCTCCGCGAGAGCCGTGATCAAATCCTCGTCTTCTGTGCGGAACAGCGACGTCGGGCTCCGCTGTTTGGTATCCCGGAACCTGGCCACCTGACCCTCCAGGTTATTAAGAACTTTCCTCAGAGTATTAGCCCGTTCTTCATAGCCGGCAATGCTCTCGAGGGCCATAACTTGGTATTCGGCAACAGCCTTTACAGGGCCAAAGACAGCATTCCGATTTAGGACTCCATGAAGCTTTACTTTCAGCACAGAGTAGAAAGCTTTGACGACTTCCTGGGCCATCTCGTCGTCTTCAGTGGAGGTCATCGGGGAGGAGGCTTGGAGAGTTTCTTC
Organism: Iris pallida; assembly: GCA_029216955.1. Taxonomy (NCBI): domain Eukaryota; kingdom Viridiplantae; phylum Streptophyta; class Magnoliopsida; order Asparagales; family Iridaceae; genus Iris; species Iris pallida. The sequence goes on from JANAVB010013394.1 coordinate 3,679,288, forward strand.
CGCTCCAGGAAGGGATACCTGACAAGAAGCCGAACCTGACAAGGAAAAAATATATATACATCAGTAACAAAAAAAGGAAAATACAAAAGAGTTGTAATTTTGTAGCTTCGGCTTGCTCAACTCTGGCCTCGGCTACGCCATCAGTCTTGGCTTCAGGAAAACCAAGAGCAGGCCCAGACTGTTCAAGAAGAACAATATCAAGGCCCTGAGCGGCATCAGGCCTGATATCTTCCATAATCCCAGCTGGAACGGGAGCAGATTCAGCAACATCCCCCTCAGCAGATTGTTCAACCTCTCCTTCTGTAGCCGATACCGGCTCACTAACATCTCCCTCCATACCAACAAATTTGGAGGAGCCGGGAACAACTTATGTCCATTCCCCAATGCTTGGGGCCATCTTCGCGAGGGGTTCCTTCCCCTTGTTTACAAGGGAACATACAGTCGTGGTCAGCCTCACGAGGAGCATACAAAATCGAAGTCAAAAAATCTCATCCGAAGAGAGACGCAAAGATAACGTACCCACAGGAGGATGAGCCGATTGGACTTGATTCTCATCTAACTCCCTCATCACGGCTCCAATCGCTGACATATCCCCTAAAGAAATGTCATAGGAGGGACTGATCTTTTGGTCGTCGTCATGGTCTGGGCCTTCACCCTGATCATCCCGTCGCTCGACCCTTACAGTGGAAGAAGATCTGCCCTCATCTATCGGTTGCGAATGAGTAGGGGACACTATCGTCACGTCCACTTCCTCCGATGATGAGGCACCTATCTCAGCTACAACCTTAGGGTCCTGTGCAAAGGACAAACGCAAAGGTGGGAAAGCTTCTAAAGGCTTGACTAGAACGGCTATGGAGTCTAAGAAGGGATCTACCTCCCGAATAGTAATGGCCCGCGACGCCGTTCCACCTCTTCCAGTTTGTCGGGAAGACCTCCTCAAGGGAGACGAGCCAGTACCCACTTCCTTCGCTCTCCTCGGGGCGACAGTTTTCTTCTTCCGCTTTAAAGTTGGCTCTGTTAGGGTTATATACTAAAAGCATCACTTTTGTAGTAACCTTATTTCCTTAAATTTTGAATGAGAATCATATGGGCAAATATTTGCATATTGTATTTGTTGCAAGTGTTAATGCAAATGTCTGATATTCTATATTGTAGATAATATGGTGTGTGGTGTCACACAGAAGATCATATTATCAGTTCCCTATGGAGTATATAAATAGTTCACAACCTAGATAGACTTGGACAATCTATTAAAAATGTTGTAGTGTAATCTGGTATTAGTCTATCTTGACTATAGGTTTACACTAGTACACTTTGTGTGTATTGAACAGGACCACTTGAGGTTGTTCTCTTTGTACTGACTACATAAGAGAACAAACACCTCTGTTATTATGGATGCTTGTGCTCTTAATTCGGATATAATAACGGACATGTATATGCAGTGTGCATTACTTTGACTCATAAAAGAGTGAGATTCATTATGGATCAACAACCTCTATGAATTGGGTAATAACAATGTATTTATGATGGGTTGTTGATTATAAATGGAATCCATGTCCCGATACATCGGGTTGATGATGTCCCCTTAAGGATCTCATAAGGGTTGTCATATAAACCCTGCAGGTGGATTATATCTGACATGACAAATAAATTTAAGCGGTACTATTTAAGGATAAAAGATGTCGAATCAATATAGTTGTCAGTAACTTAATTTGATCGACGGACATACGATATCTTAACATGGGGAGCCAAACGAGCATATAATAAAAGGAGCCCACAAACATAATTTGGAATTAGGGAGGTAGTGTAACAATAGCTCATTAGTGGACCGAGCTATTATTAATGGGTCTGGATTGTGTTTTCGGGCTGAACACGGGATATCCAGATCCGTTAGGAGGCCTAACCCTAATTTCTCCTCATGGTCCCTGCCGTAGCCTATATATATCCTCTATTCTCTGGCCTCCAGTTTACTGATCAGAAATCTAAAACTTTCTCTAAATTCGTGATTCACGTAAGGAGAGAAAGAAATGGCTGCTAAGGAGAAGAAAAGGTTGGGAGATCGTTGCCCACACGACGTCTAACTCGAAGAAGGAATACGTGCAGAAGTTCTTAGGGTCGTCCGCTCGAAATTGCCAGGAATTACTTGTCTCTTTTCTGCCGCAGCTATAATTCGTGAACCCTAGTTTCCGCTTATGAAGGGTTAGAACATGTATTAGATCTGTTTAACTTTCTATCGATCAATACGCACACCAAAAGAAGGGTCCTAGGAATCCCCAGTTCTATCAGGCTCTTGGGCCAATTCAGTTGAAGCTTTCCTCTTCTGAGGAGGATTGAGAGGAGAAGAATCATCATCTCTCGTGTCCTCCTTTGGAGGCACTGTTGGCTCCCTAAGGACAGCTTTTGGCTGCGTACTACGGTTGGCTTCACGACGGGAACAACACTCTCCTTCTTACGGCCCTTCGGCACCTTTTTCGCAGGAAGGGGGCCAAACCGAGTCCCCAATATCAAGCTATGTTCTCGATCATACCGGGGATAAAAAGTATTGATCTGAACATAAAATTTGGCGGCAGCGTAGCACAGATGGGTCTCAGGCGTATCAGAGGGCAGAGTGAAGATTGCCCCCGTATACCTGGCGTTGTAATACATCCAAGCAGGCGCCCCCGTCAATCAAGCTGCCTATCGACTCCAAATACGGACTAGCATTTCCTAAAAGGGGCTGGCTGTAGCCAAACTGTCGTGCGAAATGGCTCAGCAGATATTGCTCCAGATAGGCATGATTCCTTTTTCGGAGCACCAGATACGATGGTCTAATAGACTGAAGCCAGTGAAACACCCCAGCAGTCAAAATAGTGGCATGAACTCCCTCATCCACCAAGATATCTCCCGTATTACCGCTGCTGGATGAAGGGAATACTCTGAAGAACTCATAGTTTTGTAAGAAGCTTAAAGCCTTTCTGCAAGCAGGTACACCAGTGACTGTCCAATCCACATCACGAAATCTACAAAAAAAGGCATCTTCTGCCAAAGAGTCCGCCACCGGCCCAGCATTCATCAGGGTAGGACAATGCAGTAACAGCCACCCCATCAGGAAATGATACGGAAGTTCGGTCCGGACGAAGTTGGCCCTGCCGTCAGGAGTCATCGCATTCCTAACAAAATCCTATAGACCCCGTCCAGTGGCACAAACCATCGCGGGAAGCAATGTAAGACGGTATCCAAACGACAGCTTCACGGCCGAAAGTATCATACCTCGACTTATTCTCTCAATGGACCCTGAACCTCCAGGGACTATGTAGTCACGAAGCCAGATCATTAAGAAAGCTGCCAGCACAGCTTTCTCCGACAACGGATATTCGGCTTGACGGAAGTAGTAGCCAATCGGGGAATTAGGATCATCGTTGTCCTCAATATCAGCCGTATTATAATCTGTCATCCGGACTTCTATATCAGAATTGGTTATAAGTTTTAAAATCGAAAAGGAGGCCGGATCCTCCTCTTCTCCTTGAACGAAGACGTAGCCCATCCAAGTTCTCGTATGGGGATTGGCCCCCTCGGTTCTCCCTTTTTTATTAATCCTATGATAGATAAAGAGGTGGCAGAGTAGCTCCTTGTATACTTCAACCATCTCGGAGTTTTCATTCTTCAGATCTCGGAGCTCTTCGTCACAAGGCACGTACTCTTCATATGGCTCCGTACCCCAGGAAAGCTTCGACACTTTCCGTATCTCATGGAGAGCCAATCCCATCTCCCTACCCGAAGTAAAGAAGGTACAAGTGTGAAGGTTATACAACTCTGCCAAAGAGATAAACATTGGCCAGTTGACCCTTACACCATATTGAGTGGCCCTAATAGCATAATAAAGGCCAGCAGTCTTCAGGGTGGCTTTATACGCGAAAAGCACAAACCATTGAGGTTGCTCCAGAATAAAGATGGATATCTCCAGCCTTCCATTCGCATCTTCCCTGTGGGATACGAGACGTCCCCCATTATCATCAAATTACAAAGCGTGCCAGCGGCATAAGGATGGAGGTTAGTCGGAATGTCGTTCATTACGGCACCAGGTTGCAGTCCCCTTATAGAGTAAGATACAGAGCCCCGGACACACTTGAAAGTGTCTTTCTTTCGATTGCCCGAGTCGAACTGTATTCTTCCGGAGATGACCCCGGGGATCTCAGGAGTTAGCTTCCACTTCATCTGTCGCCGCACATAAGATAGTAAAAGTAGACAAAGGATACTGACGCTCCATCGACGGTAGCCATATCCTCTAATTGTTCGGACGGATCACCATTGGGTTTCTTAAGCGTATGGTCTCGCCGTCTTCAAACCCTACACTATCACCGAACAGGAAGTATGGCTTCTTGAAACGACGTGCCCCTCCAAGCAAGAACTTTTCATCATTAATCATCTGCCTCAAGAAGGTCTTATCATGTTCAAGTATGGCGAGTGCCTGTTCCGTAGGCTGGTTTTGACTGATCGTGGCTTGAACCTTGCTGATCATATTTGTTATGAGACTGGTACTGAGGACTTGATAAGCAGAGCCGAAGGGGATTCCCTCAAGCTCCGGGACAAACATGTTAACTGCAAGGACAGAAGAGAAAGTCAGACTCGGAATTTGCAGAAGAAACTAAGTGCTGAAGGACTTTTATGCGCCCAAAGGGCTATGCGCCCAAAGGGTCATGCGTCCAAAACAAACATGTGGGCGCATAACGTACAGCAGTTATGTGGGCGCATAACATGCAACAGCATGTGGGCACATAACATGGCAATATGTGGGCACATAGCACACCACAATGTTGGCGCATGACTTCTGTGGGCGCATAAGAATGCTCATAGAAGTATATTGCCTTAGGCGTATGCGCTCAGGCAGAAGAAAAGTCTGAACGTCGCAAATTAACGCTCGAGACTTTGTTTTTTGAGGCGTGCCCTCACCCAGAATCGGGTCCTGGACTGGCGAAGAGGCTGCCGCAGGAGGAGAACCACTCGGTGCAGCCCCCTTGCCTTTCGCAGATCTCTTAGCGACCTTGGGAGACATGGTTCGTAAAGAAAGGAGATGAAGAGTCTTTTTTGAAAGTTCTAAGAGAAATAAGAATAATAAACTTTCTCTCTCTTTCAAAGCCTATTTATAGGCATGGGCCACTTCCTATACGCCCACTATTTCCTATGCGCCTTTGCGCCCACCATAGCTTATGCTCCCACGTGAAGATCCAGCCTCTTGCACACTATGCGACTGCCACTTGCTGACATGGACAAGTATGAAGGATGGACCTGTTCAAATTCTATTTCGATGATTCTGTTAGTTCAGATTTTCGAGGAAGATCTCAATAGCCGTCTCTCTGACAGGTCGGACAAACTCTATTCGCCCAAAGAGAGAGCCGTGCTATGCGCCCATTGTATCACGAGTAGATGGTCCATGCTTCTTTCAAAGTATTTCGAACTCGTTCAAGTATCGAAAACTTTGAAGGGTGTCTTGTAGAAGCATAAAAATTTTAGCAAAGAAGGCTTATGTGTCCAAGCCAATGAGGACATACGCGCCCAAGTAAACTTATATGCACCCAAGTCACCCTGTGAAGCTCTATGCGTCCAAGTCACCCTGTGAAGTTCTATGCGTCCAAGACAAGTTCCCCAGAAGGAGGGCGCATAGCCCTGTTTCAGGCTATGCGCCCAAGCCAGACCATCCTCTGACTCGGTCAAAGTCATGATCAAAACGTGCACCGAAGCGTACGGCCACGTCAATCTTCACGAGCAATCATGCACCGAAGCCTGCGGCCACGTCAGCACCATAATCAACCCACGACCACACAGCCTGCATGCGCCTACATCCTATGTGCCCAAAGCAGGACCATGTGCCCACATGAAAACCAGTATATTTTCTCATGTGGGCGCATAACATCATTCCAGCTCAAAAACTACTATAAAAAGGGGTCTCATCCCTCCTCAAAACACAGAACGGAGAGCATTTTCAAGAGCCAAATTGCTGCACTTCTTGCCAGTGAGCCGAGAGTTAGCAATTTTCTTAGGTTTTCTCCCACTTTTGTAATCGGAGTGTCAACGGAGTAAAGGAGCAACTATCGCTCGATCTTCATTGTCCAATCCCCATAATTCTTTTTTGTACTCGAGGATCCTCAGCACAGGATCTCTCAGGCGTACTCGATTTGTGGTGTCTTGTGCCAATAAAGAAAAGACAGCATTTCTTCTTCTTTTTGTGTGTGTCCACAGATACGTAAGCATGCTAGCTACGTATCAAGTGGACTCCAGCCCAACTTAAATACGTATAAGTCGTCTAGACTATGATAATATGTATAATCATGGCCAGTCAAAACTATATCTCAATCCAATAAGAGAGTAATATAATAAAAATGAACAATATGCATTACAGTCGGCCGCCCTGTACTACACATGTTCGATCAAGCGCAAGAATAATAACAGAGCTTACAAAACTAGGCTATATCAGCAAAAAGTCAAGGAAATAAATATAAATTAGAAAGAATGAATAAGTACCACTATTAATACATGATTCTTGCAGACACAATCATCACTACCAAGCCACTCAGCAAATACCTGGAGAGATCACCAGGTCCTTAAGGGACTAGCAAGATACATAAAACATGTCTATCTAAAAGTATAAGATGCATAAACAAAACCAGGATTTAAACAGAAAAGACTAAGCAACAACGAAACATGAATATGAGAACAACTACGCATAATCAACTGCTGGAAAGGAAACAGGTGAACACATGGCAAAAAATCAAACGGATGATCAAACCCTCGCCCCTAGCATGGACTCGCAGGATTGAACAAATAACTAACCCTCGCTCCTAGTGTGGACTCGCAGGTTAGTTCAAACAATCAACCCTCGCCCCTGGTGTGGATTCACAGGTTAACTCAAATATTCAACCCTCGCCCCTACTGTGGACTCGCAGGTTGAGAATACACGAGATAAGAATAGCAATTTAGTCATGGTACACTCATCCTACGATACGACTCATTAATGTACTGGTGAGAACAAATACAATATGAACCACAAAGCCAACCGTGAACAAAAACTATATGTTAATGAGGCAACTAAACTAGTATACATAGTCTGAGAAAGCACATGTCAACAATCAACAAGAGAAAACTGGATATTGGCATGTAACAAAGGAAAAAGGAATAAGCATATAAATAACTGTACAAACAAAGGCAAGGTATACTTGCCTGCTGGTTGTCCAATTTGGCGTAAGCCAAGGCCTAGTCCAGAACACATATACAACACAAAAATTAATATTTTATAATATACTTTTGTATTTATACATATATATTACTAAATTTAACTATCTGACTTTTAATACTTAAGTATTTAATCTAACCCAATTTTACTTTCTCTTAATCTAATTAAGTGTCTAATAATCCAACTAATGTAATCTCCTCAACTTTGTGCAATTACCATTTGTTTTATTAAGATATAGGTTATATCAAATAAGAATAAAAGATTGGGGCTAAAGTCAATAAGTATTCCATTAAGTTCTAAAGAACCGAATTTGTTTCTTCCATTATATATAATAATATTAAACAACTAAGTGGCATGTACTCTTTAGTACTATTTTTCCAATTTAATAGGGAGGGACTAAAGTGAAAGATTTCTATACCAATTATTATTATAGGAATTCTATATTTAAGGGAACCAAAGGTCTTTTATGCAAATTTGCCATCACTTTAGTTCTCTAAAAGTCCTTATGCACGTGAATAGTGCTTAACCAATCATTACTCCATGTGACAATGCTAAAAATCAAAGAGAACATAAAAGTTTGTTCTACTATATATTACTTATTATGTTATGATACTTAATTGTTAACAGTGCTCAAACCCACCTTGACTGTCCACGTGAACAGTAAATTCGTGGAGTCTTTTCTTCTCCTCATCTATTTCTTCTTTCTTGTGTGTTTCATGTGAATAGTTTCATCTTTCTATTGTGTTAACCATATTTGTTTTTCTACTTCTTCTATATTCTTAAGATGTAAACTAGGGATTTTGTACTTACAGAAGTTTGCGGATCCTTAGTGAGGCTGTAGTTGCTCGCCGAGTGTGGAGGGTGCGGTTGCAAGAACTCGAGAGCGCAGTGTACTCTATCAACCTCAGAAGATGGCACGAGGACAACCGCCCTTGGCAATTCGTTCGTCCAACGAGCTTGTCTCGATGGCACTGCGTCGACGCTGTCCATGCGGCCGCTAATAGTGAGGGGTGGAGAGAAGGTCGAGTTAAAAAAATTTATGTTCGGAATAGATGAGAGGACCGAGAGGTGGAAATGATAATTTACAGATGAAATTTGAGTATATATACCTATTTGTAGTGCCTTTGTGTAGTCTGGATAGGAATCGGCCTCTCGCACAGGGAGGAGGGGACGAGAGAGGTTGATGTTGGGTTGGCTTTATATGTATAAGTATTGAATGGCAAGGAGAGGGTTGCTTGGGTTAGATAAGGTGTTATTCTTATACATGGATTCTTTTATATCCTTAGTCAGAGAGCAAAAGTGATATGACTTCATGATTATATATAAATAAAGAAGGAGATATGGTTTGCATGGATTCAAATCTATATTTTATAATTTTTAGTTTATCATGCAAGTAGCATATTCTTATCCTAATTATAGTTTGTGTAGTCTATCTATTTAACTAACAAATTTAACTATTATATTATTATTATTATTATTTATTATTATTGAAGTACGTGTAGGCAACTCTAGAGGGGGGTGAATAGAGTATGTGTCGATAATACCCAATTAAAAATAACTCTATTCAAGTCCACTCATCAGAAATAATAATCAGAGTATAAGTGCGGAATATAAATAGAGATCAGAGAAGCATACGCAGACACAGCAGTTTTTAACCTGGTTTTCCTCGTGGAGGACTAGTCCAGGCTTGAGAAATTTAGCTCAGGATTGAAATCAACTATTTGTGAAATAGCGTACAACCACGTGCCTTTACTCAGAAGAGCACGCCAACTTCTTACAAATTCGCGGATGGCAAGACTTAGAATTGTCCAAATTACTTCTTTTGAAACTCTTGCACACAAACTTCTAGTTGACTCGCACTGAGCACCTTGGGGGCTTGGAAAGTTTTGTGGCTAGTTAGATGAGAAGAATAAGCTCTTGAATGTATAGGCTATAGGAGAAGAGAAGATGAGAAGATTGGATGATTGAAAATGAGAGAAATCAAGGCCTATAGATACTAGTCCAGATAGGCAGAGTTCGGCCAGAACTTTATCCCAAATATTCAAATATTTAGCCGTTGGACAACTAGCAACCAGCAAACCCTAAAAATCAGGTCCTAAAATTAAGCGGTAGAGTTCGGCTTGAACTCTGTGTGGGGCAGAGTTCGGCCCGAACTCTGTCTCCTAGAGGACAGAAAGTTCAAGTAGGCTTTTTAGGATTGGCAGGTTTTGGAGTTTGTTTGGTGGAGCTTGGGTATTAAGTCTAGGGTTGAGATACTCAGTGTGACTCAATTTACAATAGCGTAGACTCAATAAAAAGTAAAAATATAGACTCAGATAACAAGTAACAGCAGCACTGTCGAAGCAATCGTCGATGATGTCTGTCTTGAACTGATATGTGATGACGTTCTATTTTGGAGCTTGATGGAGCTTGATGTGTCAAATTGGATTATAACATATATTGTCTTGTTAATTATCAAGATTAGGTTGACTGCGATCCAGTTTGGATCAATAATCTCTCTCATTTTGATAATTGACAAAAACATGATATTTGTATATCGCAATATTCATACCTGGACACATGGAATAAAGGTGATTGCTCCCCCGTAGAGGAACATGTCGGCTCCCCCGTAAATAGATATGTCCTGAGATAAGTTCTAATCCAAGCAAGCACAACATAATATATATATAAGCTCAAAGCACATATCAAGTATTCCTAAAGCAAATATCAAGTATTCTCCCCCTTTGTCATTTAGCAAAATAAAATAATGGCTCCCCCATAAAATAGACAAAGTGAATACATACAATCACACAATTAGGAACCATAACCATAAAGAGAGAAAGTACTAGCAGTTTTATACCTCAATGCTGAACTAAAGTGCATAGTTTGAAGGAAATACAATGCATGAAGGACAGAGAAATACTATAACTCAAAGTTTTTTAAAAACTGCTACATAAAGCAAAATGAAACTATAGCCTAACATCAGCAACATCAGCAGGTAATAAACCTCGACCAGCATGGAGCACAGAATGGACCAGCAGAGTCTGAAGGGTCGCTGACAGAGCGACGAGGGTCAACAAAGGCCACGTTCAGGTCCAGATATCGCCTGACCCATGTGTCGTCAATACGGTAACCTTCATGAGAAGGATCCCGTATGATAGGGAACGACATATTAGGATGGGTGGCCAGGGTGTACTGGAGGTCATACAGCGAGTTGTTGATAGCACTCATCTAAAGGGTGGTGCGGTAGTCCAACTGGATCCAGCAGTCGTCTTCCAAATGGAAGCGATCGTACAACATCGCTGGATGGAATCAATAGTAACAGGAGGCTCGGACTTAGGAGCATCAGGAGCATTAGGAGCATCAGAGTCAGAGGATGCAGCAGCAGCAATAGTCCTACGTGCCTTGGATAGAGAGGCAGAAGGAGGTAGGAACTGACAGTCATCAAGAGGGATGTTGAAGGCACGAAAAATCTTTGGAAGGTACATGGCATAGACTAAGGATTTTGGTTTTGGTCTCGCACGAATCATCCAATCCATCATCGTGCGAGGGAAGTTGAACGAAAGACAAAAGTGAAGATGATATAGAGCCGATATCTCTAGATAAGTGACTTCATCGGTAGATCCCGCTTTGGGCAAGATCGAGGAAAAGATGATCCGATGGAGTTCATAAAAATAGTTGTTGAGATATTTGGCTCGAAGCTTGCGAGGATATGTGTTAGGAGAACACAATGCATCCTTGAAACCCTCAAGAGTGTTGTCACTGGAGAATTGGAACTGTCGGGCATCAACAAGTTTTCCTAAGTGTTTGGTTCCGGGAGGTCAAGGTAATCGGCAAGTTCGAAATCGTCAAAAGATATGTCAATGTCGGCAACACGAGAATAAATCCTAATGTCGTCATGAGTTAAATTACAGTAAAACATCTGTATGGCATTGAGATAGACAAGAGATGAAGTTGTGACAAGTTCATCGAGGCATAAATCGTAAAAAATTGTGTCATATGCCAAAAAAATTGTGAAGTTTATCGGATGGCCTGGGAACACACTACGTGAGCGAAAGTTCGTGTACCACTCATTGGATACATCTAATGAGACAAAAATTTGCTTATTGTAGGTGTTGGATTTGGTGGAGGTGGTGGATTGAACGAAGGATGACTAGGAGGAGGAGGGTTAGATGAAGATGCCCCTTACTTCTCAACCTCTTTCCTCTACCAAATAACTTTGGAGCCATGGATAATAAAAAGATAAATTTGAAAGATATGAAAAATAGGAGTTATACCTTACAAAAGTAGTTGGAGATGGAAGAGATCCACCAAAAACCCTTAAATCTTGAGTTTGGGAAAATATAGCCCTAAGAATTAAGTTTTCCAGGGTTAGGGTTTGAGGAGAAAGGGTTTTGAGGGAGGTAGAAGAGAAAAGTGACGTAAGAGAGAGAGTTCGGGTATATGAGCATTAGGGCCAGCAGGTCGGGTGAAATCGTGGTCGTCAGATCAAAAATTAGATGGCCAGGAGCAGCTGGGGGTTCTGGAAGCAGGCACACAGAGTTTGGCCCAAACTCTGTGTAGGGCAGAGTTCGGCTCGAGTTCTGTGGCTCTGGCTCCAGAACGGAAAAAAAAGGTTTAAAAAGACATTTTTGATAAAAAAATCTTGAATTTGAAATTTTGAATGTTACAAGCCATAAAAATATGTAGCCATATAATAAATATTGTTTTAAATGATGATCATCACAGTGAAACTGCTTTAGGATAGCTGTAGGGGCCAAACCCCAGCTAGCGGTAGTCCGAAGACTGGGGCACCATGTCGCTTAGGCTTTTACGCCTTGTTGTCAGAAGGGCCCTTTCGGCTTGTACCCAAAGCAATGTTACCATGAATGATGTACCTTATAATAATTATTTATGCAGGTACAACTTATTGTATGGCAGTTTCATCCAAAATTTCTAACTCTCGACGAAGAAAATTGAAGCGCTCTTCGGCTAGTGGTTTTGTAAAGAAATCTGCTAGCTGATGTTCATTGTCAATGAATTCTAAGTTAATAGTGCCGTGTTGTTGATGATCACGCAAGAAATGGTGTCTAATCTCTATATGGTTTGTGCGTGAGTGACATACAATCTTGGTCAAATTTATTGCACTAGTATTATCACAGAAAATAGATATGTGCTTGAATAGTAAGTTATAGTCTTCAAGAGTTTGCTTCATCCACAGAATTTGTGCACAACAACGACCAGCTGTGATGTACTCAGCTTCTGTTGTGGATAGTGCGACAGAATTTTGCTTCTTGCTAACCATGAGACTAAAGCCTTTCCTAACAAATGACACGTGTCGTTGGTACTCTTACAGTCAACTTTGCATCCCACAAAATTAGCATCGGAATATCCGATTAATTCAAAAAAGTGGTTTTGGGATACCACAAGCCTACCATAATCATTCCTTTAAGATATCTAAAGATACGTTTAACAGCGGTCATGTGTGATTCTTTAGGATTAGCTTAATGTCTAGCACATAAGCGAATGCTAAACATAATATCGGGACGACTAGAAGTTAAATACAATAGACTACCAATCATACCTCGATACTCACGTTGATCGACCAGTTTGCCGCTTTCATCAAGTTCCAGCTTTGTTGTAGTAACCATAGGAGTGCTGATGGTTTGATGTTGTCAAGCTCAAACTTTTTCAGCATGTCCTTTGTATACTTCGACTGACTAATGAAGATGCCTTGTGAGTATTGTTTGATTTGCAGTCCAAAGAAGTAGTTGAGCTCCCCCATAATGCTCATCTCAAACTCCTTCTGCATACACTTGGTAAAATCTTTACATAGACCCTCATTAGTAGACCCAAATATGATATCATCTACATAGATTTGTACTAGTAAAATAGTGTCATCAAGGGATTTTATGAAAAGTGTAGTGTCAATTTTTCCTTTTGAAAAACCTTTATCAAGTAAGAAAGTACTAAGGTGTTCATACCAAGCTCGAGGAGCTTGTTTGAGGCCATAAAGAGCTTTCTTAAGTTTAAAAATATGGTAAAAAATTTATGATTTTCAAAACCATGGGGTTGCTTGACAAAAACCTCTTCTTTAATAAAATCATTTAGAAAAGCACTTTTCACATCCATTTGAAAAAGTTTAAAGTTTTGGAAATTTGTAAAGGCAACAAAGCATCTGAATAGATTCAAGTCGTACAACAGGAACATACGTCTCATCGTAGTCGATACCCTCCTCTTGGTTGTATCCTTGAGCTACAAGACGAGCCTTGTTGTGAGTGACCGAACCGTTCCTATTAACTTTGTTGCAAAAACCCCATTTGGTACCAATGATTGAATGATCAGCAGGTCTAGGAACAAGTTCCCAAACCTAATTTTATTCAAATTGGTTGAGTTCCTCTTGCATTGCAGATATCCAAAATTCATCGTTGAAAGCTTCTAAAACATTTTTAGGTTTAATTTGAGAAATAAAAGCAATAATAGCAATAGAATCTCTTAAAGAAGATCGAGTAGTTACCCCTTTCGATACCTCATCTATTACCAAGTTTTCTGGATGTGAAGGTTTGAATTAGAACTTCTTTGGTAAGCTCTCCAAAGAATTGGTTTCTGGTGGTGTATCCACAGGAGTGGAAGTTGGTGGTTCATCATCATCGGGAATGATAGTTGTATTATTGTCCGTCCTCATCAAAAGTTACGTTAGTAGACTCTTCAACAATCATGGAGCGTTCGTTAAACACTCTATATCCCTTAGTCTTGGCAGCATAACCAAGAAGAATACCTTCGTCAACTTTGGCATCAAACTTGCCTAAGTTATCTTTGGTATTCAGGATAAAGCAGCGACAGCCAAACACTCGAAAGTAAGAAACATTTGGAGTTCTTCAAAACCAAATCTTATAGGGTGTTTTCTTCAAAATAGGTCGAAATAAAACCTTATTCAAAATATGGCACGCTGTGCTGATAGCTTCTGGCCAAAAATATTTCAGAAGAGAAAATTGATTCAGCATGACTCTAGCCATATCGCCAAGAGTCCTATTCTTCCGCTCTACAACACCATTTTGTTGAGAAGTTCTAGGACAAGAAAACTCATGATTAAAGCCATTTAAATCATAAAACTTTTCAAAATTAGAATTTTCGAATTTGCCACCATGATCACTTCGGATACGAGTAATCATGTAGCCTTTTTCGTTTTGGACATTTTTAGCAAAAACTTTAAAAACTTAAATGGTATCATTTTTATTTACAAGAAAAAAACTCAAGTAAATCTTGAAAAATCATCAACAATAATAAAAGTATAGAGTTTCCTGCCAAGACTGGCTACTCTACTAGGACCAAATAAATCCATATGGAGTAATTGCAAAGGTCGAGTGGTACTTACAGTGTTGATGGATTTAAAAGAAGATTTGGTAGACTTATTATTTTCATATTCGGCACATACCGTATCTTTTTTTAATATGATTTCAGGCAATCCTCTTACTAGCTTCTTGGTAGATAGTCTCGATATGGTGTCCATATTAGCATGACCAAGACGCTGATGCCATAATAGCCTTTCATCTTTATGGGCATAAAGGCATCTACATGCACTATTAGTATCTCTAGATAGATAGAAAATATATATGTTATCTTCCCTTATCCTTTCGAAAGTGATGTCTCCAGATGATCTATCATAGATAAAGCATTTAGTTTTACCGAAGTTAATATCATATCCATGATCAGCAATATGACTAATGTTGAGCAGGTTATACTTTAACTCGATCACTAAACAGACATCCTTAATAACGGGAGAATAAGGATAACCAATTGTACCGTTACCTATGATATAGCCTTTCATATTATTGTCGAAGGATATATATTGTTCCCTTTTCATCGATAGTGTTACGAATTGATTAGCATCTCTAGTCATATGTCACGAGCACCTACTATCGAGAATCCATTTGCTTCTAGTTTGAGAAGGAAGGTCCACCTACACCATGAGTAGATGTGACCTTTGGTACCCAGATTCTTATGAGTCCTGAAAAGTTAGTCTTCGGTACCTATACATATAGATTAATATCTACTAGTTTTCTAATTCTACACTGTGGTGATATGTGTCCATGTAAACTACAGTAAGTACATGTAGCATGTATATTGGTGTTGGGTGCAGGATGATAGTGATGTCTATATGTGGGTGTAGGATGATGATAACTATGTGTAACAGTAGGATAATTGTAGTGACTGCGTACAGCAGCAGGATGATGATATGATATACGTATGGGAGTTCTACGTGCTACATGGGAGTAGGTGTACATAAAGACATATTTTTGTGTGGTATATGGATGAGTATTCTTGTAATGACGTACTCTTTTGTGTTGAGCCGTCTGGTGTTTAGTGTAAGTGTTGTGATTATGAACTGAGTTTGAGGTTGAATAACCTGTTTACCCAGTCTAATCTCTAATTTCTTGGAGGCAGCATGCAACTCATCACATTTAGCAGTATGACCATTTATTCTACCAGTAGCAATCTTGTACTTGTTTTTCTCTTCAGCAAGTTCTTTATTTAAGCATTGATATCATGTGTTTGCTTCATAAGAGATTTGGCATCATGTAAGCTTAACTTAAGCTTAGATACCTCTTCAGTGTTTTTCGTGGGTGTAGTGTTTCTAACATTTTCTAATAAGCATAAAAGTCTATGGATCTCGGCTTCATGAGCCGTGATTTTATCCTTAGCATGTTTATATTTGTTAATAACCTTTTTGTAGTCCTCAAGTAGATCACTAAAGGCATCACCTAGTTCATCAAAAGAAAAGTTGTCAAAAGAATCATTTACTTTATCTGAAGTTGCCATTAGACAGAAGTTTATCGTGTCTTGCGGAGAGTCCTCTTCTTCGTCTGAATCACTAGCCTCGCTTTCGTACCAGATGCTAGTGTTGGCATAATTCCTTGAGGTTGGCTTCTTGTACGGCTTTTCGTATTTGCTTCCTTTCTTTGCTACAGGACAATCTTTTCTGACATGTCCCGTCTTCTTGCATCCGAAACAGGTGGGTTTTTCCTCATTGACTTTTTGTTCCTTCTTCCTTCGGTTAAAGCGTAGAAACTTTTTGAAATTTTGAACCATGAGTGCTTGATCATCACCTTCGGAATCGTCGTCATCTGTTTCCTCTGAAATGGTTCTTCGGCGATGAGCTCTTAAGGCAATTTCTTTTTTTTTGAGCAGTTTCTTCAAAATCTTTGAGGTCGAGCTCATGCGTCACCAGCTTGTCCATCATAGTTTCTAGTGACATAGCCGTAAGATCATTTCCTTCGATAATCGCCATGACCTTGGGGTTCCATATCTTCGGCAATCCTCTTAGCACTTTGTGTATCTTCTCATGGTTGGAATATACTTTGCCAAGAAAAGATAGAGGGTTGACGATGTCGAGGAATCTGGTGAACATCTGAGTAATCGTCTCATTTGGCTTTATTTTGAATGCCTCGTATTCTTGTGACAGACGGCTGATCTTTGATTCTTTAACTTATGTGGTTCCTTCATGAGTCACCTCCAGAAGCCTCCACGAAATAATATGTAGGCAACTCTAGAGGGGGGTGAATAGAGTTTGTGTCGATAATCACAAAATAAAAATTAACTCTATATCACCTCCACAAAACAACTATCAAGATAGTAAATAAATCAGAGAAAATATGGAAGTAAATAAAGATCAGAAGAGCATACGCAGACACAACAGTTTTAACATGGTTTCCCTCATAGAGGACTAGTCTAGGCCTGTGAACTCTAACTCAGGATTGAAATCCACTATTTATGAAATAGCGTACAACCACGTGCCTTTACTCAGAAGAGCACGTCAACTTCTTACAGATTCGCAGATAGCGAAACTTAGAATTGTCCAAGTAACTTTTCTTTCACTCTTGCACACAACTTCTAGCTGATATGGCACTGAGCACCTTGGGCTAAGGAGGATTGTGGCTTAGGAGATATGAAAGAATGAGGCTTGGAGTAGTAGAGCTTAGAAAGCTTGAATATTTGAAGGTGAGAGATGATTTGAAATGGGAGAATTCAAGCTCTATTTATACTACCCTGGGGAGGCAGAGTTCGGCCCGAATTCTGTCCCAAGAATTCAAATTTTTGAATGTTGGACAGCTTGTATCAAGCAGACCCTAAAAATTAGGGTGCTAAAAATCAGGGGACAGAGTTCGGCCCAAACTCTGCCTTAGACAAAGTTCGGCCCGAACTCTGTCTCCTTTGGGACAGAAGTTCTCAATGGGATATGGTAGTTTGGTTTGGTTCAGGAATTGATCTATTTGTATGGTAGAGCTTGGAGAGATATGTCTAGGGATTGAGATGACACAGTGCGACTCAACATACACATTCTCCTAGACTCAATAAATTGAAGATTACAGACTTGAAACAAATAGGAAAACCAAGAGCCCTTTGATGACGTCTTTCTTCTGATATTTGAGCAGACCAGAAGATATCTTTCTTTTTTCTTGACAGCAGTCATCCAAAGATATACAGATCTAGAAATCTGAATACCTTTCGGGGGCTTCGCCCCCGAACCCCCGACGGTGGGTGCTGCCCCCTCAACCCCTATCCGCTGACCGGGCAGCAGAACCCCCGATACGAGGCCCCGGATAGGTCGTTAGGCGGTTCAGAGAAATCTTTTTGTATGACACCGTCTTTGTCCATCATTAATTCTTCATTGCCTATGTCCTGGTTTGATCATGTCTGATCATGCTTATTGCATGTCTATAAATACATGTTAGGCGAGCAAAATATGTTACAGTACGATACAAGCATGGTAATATGATATAGGACAATTAGGACAATGCTAAGTTTAAGTAGCAACATGATAGTGAGTATATGAATATTAGTTACATCATTATGTTAAACTTAACTGATTAGCCATATTCAAAAACACGATGTAATCTTTGGGCTAACAATCTCCCCCTTTTTTATTATGGCAAATCGATTAAGTTTAAGATGCATGTATCACTAATAAACACATATTACTAGAAGATTGTGTCCTAATTTAAACTTATTTCTCCCCCTTTGACATGATCAAAAAAATAAGCTTCTCTGTAATAAGAGATAAAACGAACTCAAGCATAAGTAAAGGAGGAAGGCATAGACAATCATGATCAAGATATACAAAATGAGGAACAATGGAAGAAGTGTGTAAAGACAAGTATAAAAACTACATACCAAATGTAGAGTGCCAAATATGAAATAGTTTGTCAAAACACAAATAGTTGGTAAAACTAAAAGAATTTGAAAATAATCAACATATAGTTTACCAACATGAAATCCAAGAAAGACATCCGAAAACATAGTATGATATGAAATATTACTCTAGTTTTGGAATAGAATTATAAAATAAAGGATTTCAGTCAAAAGCCATGGGGACTAGATAATCGTAAATAATAGATATCAAAGAAGAAAGATACCAATTGAGATATTGAAATATATAAACTTGAAACATTGATCAATGAAACTATGATAGTTACAATTGTCCACAGATAAATAGTGAACAAAATAAAAGAGTGATCAATGTAAAATAGAGCAATTGATATAAAATGATCTCATTATTTGCAAATCTATTTGCTTATCCAAAATTCATGCATTTAAACTCAATTACCTTATCATGCTATATGAATATCCTTTAGATAAACATGAAGGTAAAGGAGAAAAATGTTTAAGAAAGAGAAATTCAATCGACTTAAATGCTCCCCCTCAAACTATTACCAATAAAGATAAAATTATGAATTTTGGATAAGTCCTCAACAAGGAAAGCCAAATCAATTAAGCATACAAGGAAAGCCAAATCAAAGAAAGCACAATAGTCATCAAGATAAGATACGAAAGTTAATATTAACGAAATAACTCATATAAAAGAGAGAGATAATATGATGAAAACAATTGCATATACTCTCATAAACCTTTCACAAAATAACAGTATCATAACCTCAATCACTAATATATAAATAATAATAAAAATATGGGTCAATGATGAACTAGGTATACGACATATTAAAGGGTATAAATGAATTGAACCAATTTATTTGCTCCACCTTAAAATATGTGTATCTAGTTCCAAAGAACTTATAGCATGAAATAGATAACTACAAGATCTAGGGGTAAATCGACTATTGATTTTTTTTCCCCTTGTTCAATTCATATAAGGCTATAAAATCGTCATAAAACGAATAATGTCATCTTTAGTCAATAAGAGATATCCACTTAATAGCTACTAAAGATGAGAAATCAAAAGAATATTCCATTTTAGCACATGTAATCAAAAGATGACATACAATAACCTATATAGAAGAATTTTATATTGAAATATGATAGATCAATGTATGTTATATTTTGAGCAAAATGTCATCATGAAAAGGAAGAAAGTCAATTAAATCAATCATGATGAAAGTAAAAAATATAGCTCAAGAATACAAAAAAATAAAACTCAAATATCATGTCCATGATTATCTAATTAAGAAATGATCAACCAATTTATAGTTTTGTTTAGACTATGTATGTTTTACCACATATGTACCCATCAACGGGTAATAATCCAACCTTACTAATACTAAAAGAGAAACCAATGAAGTTCAACTAGCAAAGAGCATATGTGATAATCTTTGAGTAGTCAAAGTAGAGTAATAAATTAACTTGATAACCACATAATTAGATAATATAGGAATACTCAACCATTAGAATCATTTATCAATCAAAGTAAACATGATCCAATGAATCTTATCAAGAGAAAATCTCAAATCCATATTTATACTAAAATCTTATAAATCGATGGAAAATATTAAAAAAAATCAATCTCATTTAAATTATTACAGATTTAATCTAAAGAGATGTAATATGATAATACGATAAAATTATGACTCAAAGATGAGAGAAATTTAAGAGATGCTTATCAATGACTAGTATGGAAGGAAGTTAAGCGATGAATCACAAATCTCAATGGAAACAAGATTAAATTAAAAAAATTGTCAAACTAATTTTAGAGACCAAACATATATATCTAAAATAGAATACAAATCTCATCAAGAAAATTCATAAATCTTGTTTTTGTAAACTAGCATATCACATATAGATTGAAATTCAAGAAGATAGCTAAATGAGTGAAAGTGAACACAAATTATATAGCTTAACAATACATTGCAAATAAGTAAGCTACATAACTAATTAAGATTAATGACGTAGGTCATTAATAAGATAAACATGCTCATTAAAACTTAAGTCACTAACATTAAAGATACTTGCTCATGCATAGAGTTCACACTAAGGATAATACATTTTGAATGATCAAAATGATTTTATATACTCTTTATTAAGCAAGGATAAGAGTAGCAAGTAAACGAATTAGACTCTCATCAAGTAAAGGACAAAAGAGATGTTCATGAAAACATAATAGAAAAATTTCTTTGCCAAGTATTGAGATTAATCCAAGATAATGAAATAATAGATCGATCTAGAGAATGCAAAATATTATAGCCCTTATGAAATAAGTGTATTTTCAAAAAAAAATCTCAACACAAAAGCTCAAACCATAGTAGCTAAGGACATGAGAAATATGATATATCAATTACATATATTCTTATGTGCTACAAAAATATCATTGGACAATAATGATAAAATATTTATAGCTCAAAATATAGGGCTAGATATGATGATGTATTTTGAAACTTAAGGGACCGGGTACAGCACATTGGATCCAGAACTAGATAATGGTTGCAAGTAGACCTTAATAAATTTTAAGTCTATAAAGTATTAATCACTTTGGGTTAGCTGTAGGGGCCGGTTCCCAGCTAGCGGTAGTCCGAAGACTAGTATACCGTGTCGCTTCAGGCTATTTACACCTGTATGACAGCTTTCGGCTTATTCCTAAAATGTTCTTTACTTTTAATAACTTAGATTTAAAGAAATATATGAGTATCATCAAACAACATCAAAATCCAAAAACCCTAGTATAAGAAAGGTAAATACCCAAATAATAGTCAAAGAATGATCATCAAAATTTGCTAAAAATGTTTTCAAAACAAACATTTTCATAATGCACTTATGGAGATAAATATATAGAAGATACGTACTCAAAAGATGCACTTAATAAGTACAGTAATTTTAACAAGTAAGGTAAAGTAAAAAAACCATGCAATCCTTAAAAGAACTTCCGTAAAAGTCATGAACGAGACACTAATAAACATTTTCTCTCAATATTCCAACTTAAAGGTATTGAATGAATAAATATCAACAGTTGGAATTGCATAGATAAAACTATATATATATATATATATATATATATATATATATATATATATATATATATATATATATATATAAAAAAAAATATATATATATATATATATATATATATATATATATATATATATATATATATATATATATCAAATAGGCATACATCAAGAATCAAGTAAAAGACATGTATCCACAAAGTCACCCAAGAGGTAAGAAGATATTATCAAAAGAAAGCTTTAAGGAGGAAGCTAATTGATTTAAGAAAAGATAACACAAATTTGGTCAAAAGAATCAATAGCTAAAGTATGAATAGATACTCTTCAAAATAATATGATACTTGAGCTTAACTCAAATGCCCACAGAAAGATATTTATACAAAATTAGATATCAATATAAGAAATACATGAACTATATAGAAAAATAAATATATTCATGTATCATGAATATTTGAAAACCATCACAAATTAAATAAAATGTATAAATAAACTTTATTAGGCAGAGACTTAATTGATGTTCAAGAGGATAATCAAAATAAAATATGAGAATCAATAATGAATATATTATGTAAGCACAAGGTTAAAATGGAAGTATAAGAAGCTTGTGCTAAACACATATATTCACAAATACCGACTAAGATGAATATGATATATTAAATACAAATCGACAAGAAGTAACTATCTCAAAACTTTTAAAAACGGAGAGTTAAAATTAACTCAAATCAAAACCAAGGTCCTATGGACTAGAGTGATATGCATGCTTTATAAATAAAGATTAAGAATAACGAGCATGCATACTAATAAAAAATGAGTGATAAACTACATAGTATGAACTAATCATTTAAGCTAAGTAACTAGTGATGCTAGATAAAAGTAATAATAAGAAAATTGACTAAGCATGCTAGTATTATATGCCATATTGATTTATATAATAAACAACTAAATGATATCAATATGAGCTAGTAGCAAGACATCAAGATAAACATGCTAGATTCTACAAATATAAACCATTTAAAGAGAATCGTTTAGCATGTTACCAAAGTGGCTCTAGTGGCCACACTTGTGTTGGTGCAATTGCTTGGAAGATAACCTTTGAGCTTTGTAACCACCAATACGCTCCTCAGTGCTATGTCCCGATATAAGTAGCTCCACCTACAACATTAGGCAAAGACTTTGGTATCCAAATAAACTTGGTTCCATATTTGTTAGCTTTAGGGACCCATATACTATTTACTCTAGCATTGGTAAAAAACTCCTACGAATAGGACAAGTTATACTTATGTGTCCAGTGTGAGAGCAATAGAAGCACCTAATACTAGTTGTTTGCAAAAAACAAAAAGTGTTTATTCCAAACTTGTAAAAGAATACAAAGTACAATGAATTCTGGGGAAGGACAACTTTAGGAATCTGATCAGAAGACGATCACTTTATCCCTTGGATGATGTGAACTTGAAGACTGTAGCCTCTGGAGAATGCAGCAATAATTTTTGCAAGAGTTCTTGATCTCTGTGCGTATGTATCTGATGATTTCATAATGATTGGAAACTCTATTTATAGAGTTCTTGAAATAACTATTTTAGCAGTTATTTTGATTGTGCGCGAGGCTGGATTGCGCCATATTGGGTTGCGCCAACCTCCTATTGCGCCAACTTTCATTCAGTTGTTAAGTCATGTACTAACTGTATTTAGACGCGTTACATTATGTGATTGAGATGCGCGTGGTCGTGTACAGGATAGTAGATACGTCTTGAGAGATTAGTGGCATGTACGCCACGTCATCCTACTTTAGAATGTAAGTTGTCTCAACTTCATCAGGTTGCACGAGCTTCAGTCAACGAGTCAAACTGCGCTTGATTTGGGCTGCACCTACACACGTGGCAGCTTCTGAGCAAAAGTCATTCAGGTTGCGCCTAGGCGCAACTAAGGATTTTGTTTGGATTGCGCCTATGTAACTCCACTTTTCCCAATTTTGGTGAAATTTAAATTTTTAAATAATAAATACTTCATTTTTTTATTATAAATATACAGTTATGAGTATTTTTGGAAGGAAGGATTTTGAAGCAGGAATATATATTTTTTTAATTTTTGAAAGTTGGTTACAACTATTTGAGTGGTCCCCAAAACTTTTGAATCTCCTAACAAACTTTATAACTAATTTTTGAACAGTTTCATAATAAATGAAAAGGGGGTGGGGTTTTTCGTAAATAATTGATTGAGTAGAGGGGTTAGTTTGTGAATAGTGAAAAGGGTGAGGGCTTAAGTGAATATGTGCCAATGGTGGAGGGTGTTTTATGCAAATTTACAATTACTTCTTAAAACCAAAGCTGGAAAGAGAGAGAGAGAGAATCAGAGTTATTTTTCATTACTTTTCTTTAGTTCTGTTCGTCCTCCCCATTCCTTTCTCAAACCCTAACCCTAATTTCTTTCTTGTCCGACCACCGACGACCGTTTCCACCGCTAAGGGAGGCTAGGTGACCTCCATGGCAACCAACGCCGCCATCATCGACGAGGAGCTCATGGCAGCACACTACAGCAGTGATGACCGGCTCATTCGCGGTGAACGGAGGCTCGGGTTGACAGATCTCACTGAGCGGCAACGACGGCAGGATCTTCTCCGACCACTCCTCCTTCACAGCAAGATCCGGTGACTGCTCCTTCCTCCTTGCAGCGCTTCTCCAGTGAACAGCGAGCTTTTGTTCCTCGACGGTGCATGGAGGTTCGAAGACTGTGCACGGATCCTCGTTTCAGCCACGTGCTCTTGTTCTACGACGTTAGGATTTCATTCTCCTTGGTGTTCCTCGCCGCAGAGTCACTGTTTTCTTTCCAGTGGTTGATCTAGAGATCGGTGAGTCCTGATCGATTGCTCTTGATTTGACTTTGAAATTTCAGTTATACGAAGTGTTCTTGATCGCTCTGATTGACCATTTTTCTTCTATGGGCGATGTCCTTCAAGGAAATCCTGTCGGAATTAATTGGTCGATCGTTATTTCAAGAATGGTGACCTGGTGATGACTAGTCGAGATCAGAGGACTCAACCGATTCC
The DNA here is from genome assembly GCA_029216955.1 of Iris pallida. Classification (NCBI taxonomy): domain Eukaryota; kingdom Viridiplantae; phylum Streptophyta; class Magnoliopsida; order Asparagales; family Iridaceae; genus Iris; species Iris pallida. The sequence continues at coordinate 3,703,727 of JANAVB010013394.1, forward strand.
GTTCTTCTCCTCGAGTGCCATATGATCAGTTTGAACTCTGTCGGTAAGATTTCGATCTCAACTTGGCAGATCTGGGAGTCCTGGTTATGTGTTTTAGTAAAATTCGATCTGGTGAAATCTTTCTCTTGTGTTGATTGAATCGTGCAGACTGACGATAGAATTTGATCGAGTTTTGTTGATCGGATCGAGCAACGAAGAACAATCGGGAATTTAACGGCTGGTAAACCAGAATTTGAACTCCTTGATTCTTGATTTTTTTGGCAAGTTCTACAAATTTCTGATCGAATGGGTTGCTTCTGTTGTGCGTTACGACAAGGGGGCTGTATCTGATCCTGGGAGACGTGTCCTTGAATTGGCTGTGTCTTCTCTTTCAGGTACTATGTTATCCTTCTGTCGTTTGTTAATTCTTTTATTTTTGTGTTTGAGTATGGGTTTGGCCAGGATTAGTAGTGTCGTGGTGAGGCTTGTGTTGGCTTTAGATGTGTTCGTGTTCAGGAGGTGTTTTGTGTCCAGGTGCAAGTGTTCGAACTATGTGAGTTTGTGTAGACGTTTCGGCTTGACTCATACCGGGCCATGTTCGTGTTCGTGTCCAGCTCCTGTCAAGTTGTGTCCAAGAGTATGGACTAGTGGCCAGCCGTTCCTCATCTTGTGTGTATTCAAGATTGATTTCATTACAAGGACCCTACCAAGTCAAGTACAGATTTCTAATCTATTATTTGTAATATATTTATAATTTATTCTTGAGTTATATATTCTTTCATTCAATCGGGTTGTATATATATTTCTTTTGGTTTTAATGTATTCTTTCAATTGGTTGTATGTATACCTTTTATAAACTTTCAAATTGTTTTAGCAGTAACCTTGGGATTCAATTGAGTTGGTTTTATGTGTTTAGAAGCTTTGTAGAGATTAAACCTAGAATTTGTTTGAATGTAGATTAGGTGGCCGTTGGTTTCAAAAGTCCAACAGTAGCTGTAGTAGTTTGTAAGTTGGATATGATGGGCTAGATTGAACCTGTGTACACAATTCTGAGTGTTGATGTCATAAATTGAATTTTTGCCAAATTCAGGTGTTGTCCTTAAAGGAGTATATATTGAATCAATTCCTGATGGCTGTAATTTATGGGCTTTGATGTTAAGTTAGCTATTGCTAACTACTACCAGTTGTTGGATTTGGATCATGAAGTCTTAATTATGTTGACACAAAGTCACAGTCAACCAAATATTGATAACATTGACTAAATAATATTTGTAATAGTTCAATACGACACACGACGTCTACAGTAAGCTCAAGTCAGACGACAGCTCAGTCTCAGCTTCTCAGTTATATTTGAGTCTGTATTTTACACTTTTGTTGAGTCTAGACTGATGTAAACTGTGTCATGCTGAGCTCTTGAGACTTGACCTATAGCCTACCCAATAATCCTCAAACTCCACCATCCAGAAAAATACCTACTGGCCACTTAGAACCATTCTGTGCTCTGGAGACAGAGTTCGGGCCGAACTCTGCCTCCACACAGAGTTCGGGCCGAACTCTGTCCCCTAGAAATCAGCCTCCCTAATTTTAGGGTTAGCTGGTTGCTAGTTGTCCAACGGCCAAATATTTGAAATTTCCTACCCAAATTTTGGCCGAATTCTGCCTACAAAAATACTATAAATAGGCCATGAATTTTCTCATTTCAAATCATCCAATCTTCTCTTCTCTTCTCTCTTATAGCTCAAATTAGCCATACCCTTCCCATCTACTAGCCACAAGCCTCCTAAGTCTCGAGTGCTCAGCATCTCTCAGTTAGGATTCTTGTGCAAGAGTTGAAGAAGTCGCTTGGACAATTCCAAGCAAATCGCCACTGCGATCCTCTGTAAGAAGTTGACGTGCTCTTCTGAAGAAAAGGCACGAGTTGTAAACTACTATTTCACAAATAGTAGATTTAATCCTGAGCTAGAGTTCTCAGGCCTGGACTAGTCCTCCACGAGGGAAACCAGGTTAAAATCGCTGTGTTTGCGTATGCTTTCTTGCTCTTCATTTACTTTCCGTATTTTACTCTGATTATTTATAATTCGTGAAAGAGTTAATTTTTAATTGGTTATTTTCTATATAAACTCTATTCACCCCCCTCTAGAGTTGCCACCTGTTCTTCAATTGGTATCAGAGCTCTGTTCTCTTTTCAAGGATTTACATCCTAGAGCTGATCCATGGCAACCACACAATCCTTGATTTCCAATCACGGTGAAGGACGGTCCACTCATAGGCCTCCCCTATTTGATGGAACTAACTACACGTATTGGAAAACAAGGATGAGTTTTTATCTCAAGTCTCTAGACTTCGACCTGTGGACAGTCGTCACTGACGGTTACAAAAAGCCCGCCAGGATAGTTGTCAACGGTGATCTTATTGAGAAATCACATGACAAATATTCTGACGAAGAGAAGAAACAGGCAAGTCTAGACGCGAGAGCTATTAATGCTTTATTCTGTGCTATAGACAGGAATGAGTTTAACAGGGTATCCACATACACCACATCCCACGAAGTATGGAAGCTTCTAGAAGTGACGCTGTAGGTCAAAAAAAAATCAAACCGCGCCTAGGTTTGATTCAACAGATTGATCAGAACGCGCCTACAAACAGATGGCGCCTACTTCACCAACAAACTCAGAACGCGCCTATTTTTTGCATCATAGAGGCGCATTTCACAAATCGCGCTTAGCTGACGTGGAGTCATCATTACCCGACAAACACGAAGATCGAGAAGGCGCTATCATTCCTATGATGGCGCGGCGCTCGAGGAAGATATGACAGCTGTCTAAACAGATTGCGCCTACATCAAAGAACTAGGCGCTATCAACGGACTGTGCCTACTTCTATCCAAACTCAGCACACTTTGCAGATTGCGCCAACGAAGAAGGCGCAGTTCAAAACAACATCAATTCAGAGCTTACCACTTGTCCCTGAAACAGGCGCACTTTGACTAATTCAACGTCTAACTACCACTCTAGATGTCCAACACGTGTCCCACTAACTGTACACGACCAAGCGCATTTTAATCAAATAATGCCACGTGTCTAAAGCAGTTGGTGCACGTTCGTGATAACGGAGTGAAAACAGGCGCAGTTGGTCATATGTGCTCAAAACAGGCGCACTTCAACCAGGCGCTCTCCAGAATAACTGTCCAAAACAGTTATTTCAGAACTCTATAAATAGAGTTTCGTTTCCATTCAACAGAGGATGAAAAAGATCAAGAGAGATCAGAGTTTTTATCCAAGTGCTGCTGCGTTCTTCAGAGATTCAAGTCTTCAAAGTTTACATCGTCCAAGGGATAAAGCGATCGTCATTCAGATCGGATTCCTATAGTTGTACTTTCCCAGAATTCTTGTAATATTCTTTACAAAGTTTGTGAAATAAAGATTATACTTTTGTTTTTGCAAACAAAATGGCGACTCTGCTGGGGACGACCTTTTCCTCTGATGAAAAGGTGACAACTCAATGTGACACGGCGTCTATCGGCTCGACGCAGAAGACTTTGGTCGTGAAAGTCGACCAAACGGCTTACGAAGCAATGATTAATGCACAAAGCACTCCTCGCCGCACTACGACTTCCGTCAAGAGCAAGACTCGCTCAGTGTGGGCTCCCAAGAACTCTGCTCCTTCTCTGATGAAGAACGCTGCCACTTCTTCGGCACAACCTGCTGTTTCCAAGACACCAGTGCCTATCTCTAGCAACCTGGCGCAGTCTGTTCCCTCTTTAGGGAAACAGAATGTTCAGGCGCAATCTGCGGCCAAACATGCCAATCAGGCGCAGTCTGTTCTCTCCTTAGGGAAACAAACTAGAACTGTAAACCAGGTGCAGTCTGCTGTCAAACCATCTTCTGGCGCAGTTCATGCCAAAATAGCACAATCTCTGCCTCACAATCAGGCGCAGTCTGTTCTCTCCTTAGGGAAACAGGCGCAGTCTGCCACCAAACCTTCTTCTGGCACAGTTTGTGCCAAATTGGCACAAGTCAAATCTTCTGCTGCTGCCAAGGCTCAATCCAATACATCTGCTGCCCTGACTAAACAGGCGCAGTCTACTCCGAATCACTCCAGAATCCAGAAACCCCAAACTGCTCAGGCACAGTTTGCTGAGGACAGTCCTTTGGCTGTTCCTTCTTCCATTCCATCAAAAGAAAAAGGCCCCTTGGTCTTCTCCCAATCTTCCCAAGCTCAAAACTTGGAAGATAACAGAGGGAAATGCTCTTTAGCTATCCCTTCATCTCAAAACAATGGGAAGGGTCCTCTGGCCTTTTCTAAGTCTTCTTCGATTCTTATCGAGGAGGATCCAACTGATAGTGCCTCTGCACCTATTAGTACGAATATCCTCCTTAATAAGGGTTCTCGTACTAATCAAAGAGGCATTTTACCTACTCCCAGGGCAAATATTCAGGAATTGCCTAATTTGCGGATTTCACGATCCGAACAAGGCAAATTACAAGTTTCATAAACTGAGGTTCTCAGGGGCGGTTTAAATGATTTACGGGCATATCTCAATAAAAAACCCCAATCAAAACCTACCTCTGTGAAACGCAAATATGCTAAGATTAACTTACCTCAATATCAACCTTTTGAGGCAAGGAATCCTGACAATTACGCCAATCAGATGAGTACCTCTCTTTATACTCATGGAATTGAACGTTTACGAAATCGGAATCATGTTCCAAATGTCATCTATGAGTATATCCCTGCTACTTCTTCTCATCCCGTTGTCTCTGATCTTCGAGATCATCTCAGGCAGAAACGGAATATCACCCCCAGTTCTCCCAAACAATCACAAGTTCATCATTGCAATCATCCTCACGAAGTGGTTATCAAATGTTGTTGCCAAACAACCAAACGTTCTGTCTTCGAGCGTCTGACTTTTCCTTCTGTTGATCAAAAGAGTGATGATGAAGAAGAGGTAATGTTTGCCTCCGTCAACATGACTTCCAGAGACTCTGGGGGTAGAAAATGCAAACACGGAAAGACCCGGAGACCTAGCCAGCACTATCTTGACCGACTTAAAGAATCAGATGATGGTGTTTACCAGCATACTCGATCTCGAAGCCGAGAAACAATCGGTCAAAGGAATCTTCCTTACAGTGATCGGTCTACTTCTCATGATGGGTGTAATTCAGACTTTGCTATCGACAGTGATGGCTCTGAACAAACTGTGTCATCTGTCATGGCACGAGAAGTGACAGCATACGTCGTTGAAGAACAAGATGCTTCTGGTTCTAACAATCAGAATCAAAGGATTGTTGCACTAGAAGAACAATTGAAGACTATGGCCGAAATGATGGCTAAAATGCATGATGTTATTATGGCTCAACACACTCCACCGGTCATAACTCCTGAACCATTGATTTCTTCCACTCCTCAGAACCCTGGTCTGGGGGTACCACCTCTTCCAAACATCACAGTACCAGCTCAGGTTACTTTTAGCCAAACTGGTGCTGGGGGTGATGCTTACCATGCGGTTCCTCCTCCGGCTATTACTAATCAATCTAGCAATCCTCAATCTTCAGGGAATGCTAATGATGCTGTTGAACAATTGCGGAATCAATTTGAAGCCTATACACAAAGGGAAGGCTTACAACGGTTGGGCATTAAACAACCCTATCCCGCCGAATGGAAGAAAATGCAGTTTCCGCCAAAATACAAATTCCCCACCATTATGCAGTTCGATGGTACTTCATCTCCCAATCAGTATATTAATTATTTTGAATTGATGACTGATCCTCTTCAGCCTAATGATGCCCTTCTTACTCGGGTATTCGTCAATTGCTTAACTGGCGCTGCTTATGACTGGTACCGAAGTCTACCAGACGGATGTATCACTTCTTTTGCTGGTTTCAAACAGATGTTCCTTGAACGATTTTATGAAGGCGTCAATGACATGACTATGTCAGCCCTCATTAAAATTAAACAAAGAAATAATGAGCCTGCTGAGCAATTTATCGAGAGATTCCGTCGCGAAGCTCTCAAAATGCCAATAGGAACTCCATCTGCTGTTACAATTGATACTTGCAAGAATAATCTCTTGCCAATTATCAGTATGTGGACAGGGGCAACTCAATTCCAAGACTGGCCTTCTTTCATTATCAATGCTAAGGCAGCAGAACTCAGCGCTGAAAAATTCAAGACATTGGGGGTTCACATGAATCCTGACCAAGGCGATCATAGCTCAAACTCTAACAACAATTGCCAGAATAATAATAGAAAAGGCAAAGATACATCTGTTCCTAAAGAAACTTTGGCCATTGACTTGAGAAGCAAAGAAGCACTGGCTGTCAATGTTGCTCAATCTGCACCTATTCCATCACAACAACCTCAAAGAGCACCACGTCCTAAAGAAGAATACTCTTTCGATGAAGATGACATCATGGGTATCTTTGAATGTCTTACAAAAAGCAACAAACTGCAATTACCCGACCCTAAAAGGCCGGAAGAGGTTGGTAAGACTGATCATCCTAAGTATTGTGTTTACCACAGATTTATCGGACATCCTACTCGAGCATGTTATGTGCTTAAAGGAAAAATACAAGAGATGATCAAATCCGGAGCAGTAACCCTTGAACAAGATGAAAAGACGGTGACGGCTAATGTCGTCTCTGTTCAGTTCGGCGAATTTCCACCAATGCAGATAGAAGATGGTGTAGTTCCCATTCCTCGAACCACTCTCGAGCTTGTAAACCTTCCACCTTTTCGAAATGAAGGACTAGTCCCTTTATTAACTTCTAAAGGGGAAATCTTGTGGATTCATCCAGATCTGGTCTCAGATTTTGAATCCTCTGCCTCTTCTTCATCTAAACAAAAGAAGAATTCCAAAGGCAAGTTTAAAAGTTGTAATATGGTTTCTCTTGAACCATTAAATGAAGAAGAGATCTTATTGGGTACCAGGTCTGGTAAGCCCTATTTACGGGAATACTCAGAGAATCAGGAAGCTCCAACCTTATCTTCCACTCCTGACACGCCTCCTGAAATTCAACCCTCTTCATCTTCAACTAACCCAACTCCTCCTCCTGCTAAACCAGCAGTTACTGATAAAGGGAAACAACCGGTTCGTTTCGATAAAGCTCTCAAAAAGTCCACTTCTCTCGGACTCGAGAAGCCGTATAACTTTGACATACTGGCTCAACTGGCCAATACTCCTGCCAGATTGTCAATATTCGAGCTCTTGCGCCTCTCTAAGGAAACTCGAGAGACATTAAGTGAAGCTTTGTTGCAGGCAGAAAATTGTCTTGAAATTCTGAAGAAGCCGGAGAAAGAGCCTCTCTCTTGTCTCCATTGTCATAGCGTGTTGGAATTAATTCCAAATATTACCTTCACGCAAGATGACATGCTCCTGGAAGATAATCGACATGATCGCCCTTTGTATTTCACAGGGTACGTTGATACCATGAAGGTCGATCGTATCCTGATAGATCCAGGCTCTGCACTCAGCATTATGCCTAAAACAATGTTAGATGCTTTGAAAATTCCCGTACGCAGTCTTACTGGCACAATCACTACTATTCTGGGGTTCAATCAAGGAAGAAGTGAACCTCTGGGCAAGATTCGCCTAAAATTCCAAATAGGCAATCTTCGTACAAAGGTTACCTTTTACATCATTGATAACCATGGTTGTTCCTACAATGCTCTTCTGGGAAGACCGTTCCTTCATGAGCATAATATTGTGCCATCAACTCTTCATCAATGTTTCAAATATGTTGATGACAAAGGAGAAGTTCAAAAAGAAGTTGCAGATCTCTATCCTTTCAAGGGCGTCGAAGCATACTGCAACGATGCTCGCATGTACAAAGACGAGTTCATGAAAGTTGTCTTGGCTTTAGACATTGAAGAAGAGCAGGGAATTGAATCTCAAGACACTCTTGTAATTCCTGTTAAAGGACGCGTCTCTCAACCCTCTTCTTTTGAACCACTAACCATCTATCTTCCTCCTAGCAAAAAGGAACAAGAACCAAAGTCACAGGATACTCTTGTGATTCCTGTCAAAGGGCGCGTCTCTAAGCCCTCGCATGCTGAACCATTGGTCATTCGACTTCCTGCCAAGAAGACAATTTCTATGACTGACCAAGAAAAAAGGGAGCTCACCTCTTCTGAGCCATTTGTTATCGACCTTCGTCGTAACAAGCCTTCTCTTCCTCCTCGTTCTTCTTCTCCCCCTCTTGTTATCAATTTGACTAAGCCTGCTAAGGCTAAAGGTCCTACTGTAAACACTGTTGTAAATATCAATAAAGATGCATCTCCTTTACAGTATACTGATGTGTTATATCATGCTGATTATTACTTAAATATGTTAGATAGGTTGAAGCCACTCACAATTGAAGTTGTACAATCTTACCAAACAGATGTATCATTGGAATCAACGGATAGTTCATACTTTATAGTTCCTGCTCGAAAAGTTGGCGAAAGTCCAATAATCTTTATTAGAGGACCAGAACAAAAGTTTTCTTATACCGAAGACTGCAAAAACGATGACACGGGACATTTACAACTCCGTCGTTATAGCACTCAGTCTAAAGAGATCATTCGTAAAATGGGATATGATTTCAAGAGTGGACTCAACTATGGAAGAGGGAGACGAACCCCTATTCATGTTACTAGCAAGAAGAATAAACTCGGCCTTGGTTATGTATTTACATTTCCTACTATGGCTACAGCTCCTAAGATAATTGAATCCGATGATGATGAACGCACTGTTTCTTCTGATACAGTTTCATGGGATTCTGACACTAGCATTGGTCACGTACATCGTATTGCCATATCCTCCAACATGGTCTCAGTTGAATTTCCCGATATCAACAACGATGCTACTGATGATGACTTCGAAGAAAGCCCTGAAACTGATCCTTGGGTACAAAAGATGGACAATCAGTGGAAGCTCCGGTTTGAAAAACGAGAACCACCTACCGAAGATCAGCTAATCCAAATTGATGTAGGAGAAAACGGTACTTCCCGTCATATATTCATTAGTAAGAATCTCCCCGAAGATGATAAGCAGGAGTTGATTCTTCTCATTCGCGAATATATTGATGTCTTTGCTTGGAGCTATGAAGACATGCCAGGTTTAGATCCCAAAATTGCTACACACAAGCTGAATATATTACCTAATGCGAAACCTGTTAAACAACAACAACGGCGCTTCAAACCTGAAATGATGGATGCAATTGATGAAGAAGTTCGAAAGCTCATCGCTTGTGGCTTTATTCGTGAAGAGCAACATCCAGACTGGGTTGCTAATGTTGTTCCAGTTTTGAAGAAGACTGGGAAAATCAGAGTCTGCATTGATTTTCGGGATCTGAACGACGCTTGTCCAAAGGATGAGTTTCCTCTCCCAATCACTGATGTCATGATTGACAATACCTGTGGGTTCGAAAGGTTATCTTTTATGGATGGATTCTCTGGATATAATCAAATCAAGATAAATCCTGACGATGAAAAGCATACTTCTTTTCGTACTCCTCGAGGAGTTTATTGCTACACTGTGATGCCATTTGGTCTCAAGAACGCCGGTACAACTTATCAACGAGCCATGAGCACTATCTTTCGAGATCATTTGAGAAAGACTGTTGAATGCTATGTTGATGATATTGCTGTCAAAAGTCGTCTGAAGGAAGATCACATTCAAGACTTGAGAACTATCTTCAATCTCATGCGCCAACATCAACTCAAAATGAATCCCACCAAGTCATTCTTGGGTGTCTCTAGTGGTAAATTTATCGGCTTCGTTATTACCTCTAAAGGTATACACGTAGATCCTGAGAAGATCAAAGCCATTCGCGAGATGCGTCCTCCACGCAACCTAAAAGAGCTACGAGGATTTCAAGGTCGACTTGCGTACATCAGGAGATTCATTTCAAATTTATCTGGACGATGTAGACCGTTTACACAACTCATGAAGAAAGGTGTATCCTTCGTTTGGACCGAAGAATGTCAACAAGCATTTGATGACATAAAAAAATATCTTATGAGCCCACCAGTCTTGGTGCCACCAATCTCCGGCATACCTTTCTTAATGTATGTCAGAGCAATGGATCACTCATTGGGTGCTTTACTTGCCCAAAAGAACAAAGAAGGACATGAACAGGCTATCTACTATCTCAGTCGTACTATGATCGGTGCCGAACATCGATATAGCATGGTTGAGAAAGAATGTTTAGCCTTAATGTTCGCTGTACAAAAGACAAGACACTATATAATTGGTCAAACAATCCATGTTATCTCCCGAATTAACCCTCTACGGGTACTCATGAAGAAGCCCAGCACTCTCAATTCAAGGCTGGCTACATGGGCTATCTTACTTGCCCAATACGACATGATTTACGTACCTCAAAAGTCAGTTAAAGGACAAGCCCTTGCTGACTTCTTAGCTGCTCATCCTGTTTCTGAGACTTCTAAACTCTACGACGAGATTCCTGATGAGACGCTCGAAACAAATCTGATCTCGGAAGAATTTCCCACATGGCGTCTATTCTTTGACGGAGCTTCCAGAATTGGACCAAATGGGATTATTATAGCAGGAGTAGGGATTGTGCTCGTTTCGCCAGAAGGATTAACTATTCAACGGGCTTATTCTTTGGATGAGCCTTGTTCCAACAATGTTGCAGAGTATAATGCTTTGCTTATCGGCCTTCAACTGGCTAAACAATTAGACATCCAATATCTTGAAGTATACGGTGACTCTAAACTGGTTGTTAACCAGGTTAGAGGAATATATGAAGTTCGTCATCAAGATTTGATTCCGTATCATGAAGCAGCCATTGCTATGGCCATTTCCTTCAAAGCTTTCTATATTGAATACGTTCGTCGAGCTTACAATACCGAAGCAGATGCTCTAGCAAACCTTGCAGCAGTCTTGGCGATTCCTGTCCAAAGACAGCAATTGGTTGTTATTTCCAATAGAGAGTTATTTTGTATTGAAAATAATCACAATATTGAGTTTAGTAATTCTGCTGAGGTCAATATCATCAGTGAAGATTGGAGAACTCCTTTCATTGATTTTGCAGTTTATGGAATATTGCCTGAGGATCCCAAAGAGGCCACCAGCATTCGAAGACGATCTCTCCGTTTCTATTATAATCATACAACAAAAACTCTCTACCGACGAACTTATGATGGTCTACTATTACGTTGTCTTGCTGGTAATGAAGCAAAACAAATACTACGTGAAGCTCATGATGGTGTTTGTGGAGCGCATCAACCTGGTCCTAAATTGCAAGATCGTATTCGTCGTATGGGCTATTACTGGCCTTCTATGGTATCCGATGCTATTAAATACGCAAAGAAATGCAGAGCATGTCAAATTCATGCAGATTTCATTCATCAACCATCAGAATATCTACATCCTACGGCTGCTTCTTGGCCTTTTGAAGCTTGGGGCATGGACATCATAGGCCCAATCAACCCTCCTTCTTCTAAAGGGCACCGGTTTATCCTGGCCATCACAGACTATTTCTCTAAGTGGGCTGAGGCTATACCTCTGGCTGAAGTCAAAACCAGCAGTGTCATCAACTTCATCAAACACCATGTGATATACAGGTTTGGTGTACCTCAGCGAATTATTCATGACAATGGACCTCAGTTCATTAGTCAAAAGTTCACTCGGTTCTGTGACGATCATCGCATCGACAATGTTGCTTCGACCGCCTATAACCCTGCAGCAAACGGTTTAGCTGAAGCTTTCAATAAAACCATTATCAAACTCCTCAAGAAGTTTGTCTCTACTAACAAACGGAATTGGAGTGAGAAGCTTGGCGAATGTTTATGGGCTTATCGCACTACAGTTCGCAATCCTACCGGCTGTACACCTTTCTCCTTGGTATATGGTTGTGAAGCAGTTCTGCCACTGGAAATTCAAATCCCGTCTCTGCGGATAGCCATTGCCAATGAACTTACAACGGAGAACAACGATCTACTTCGATTGCAAGAGTTGGAGGCACTTGATGAAAAGAGGCTTTTGGCTCAACAGCACATTGAGTTATACCAGGCCCGTATCTCAAAAGCCTTTAATCGCAAAGTTAAAGTACGAGCATTTCAGAAAGGTGATTTGGTCCTTACAGTCAGACGTCCTATGACTATGACTCACATGAGTAAGGGCAAGTTCGATGCCAAATGGGAAGGTCCTTTTGTTGTAAACAAAGTATTTTCCAATGGTGCTTACCAGTTAACAGAGATGGATGGCAGAATAGCTATGATGCCTATCAATGGCAAATTTCTTAAGAAATACTATGTATAAATGTGTAAAGATTTCTTGACAGACAATGTAAATAAAATTTCTTTTTATTTTTCAAAGAAGATATTACATTACATTAAGGGAGATCACTGTCATCCCTATCAAACTTAGGACGAGGACCAAGCCCCTCCTTCTCACAAGCAAAATCAGCAAAGGAGTCGAAGACATCTTTGTCTGAACTCAGCAAGAATTTGAGGAAAGCTATCCTCTTTGCCTCTTCTTCCGCCGTCTTTCCCGGCTCTATCAGAAAGTCGAGGATATCCTGTGAAGGCTTTGGTGCAGAGGAGCCTTCACCCATTTCCTTTTGATCCGATAAGACTGAGTCGACGAGAGGCTTGGGTGCAGACGACCCTTCACCGTTCCAGCAGAAAGTTCCCTGGTGACGCTCTCGATTTTCGGCACAACTTCAGTCTCCTTAGACATGTTGTTGGAAGACATCTTTCCTGTTGAAGGCAGTGATAAGATTCTTCATGAGTCCTGTACTATTTATACTAGTCTACTGACTCTTCGTGAATCAAGGTGACTGTTCACCCCCTTCGATGAATCTAAAGGTTCATTCATTAAAATCCCCCAGCAGACATTTTTGATGAATCATTCATTCTGACGGTTCATTTTCAACCGTTCATCATATCATCATCGTTATCAAAAAAGAATTCACGTCCATATTACCTTTGAATTCTACATATTTTCTATTGCAACTTGTTACGTCCCTATTACCTCTGACTAAGTTGTCTATTGAAATAACAAATATTCGATATCTCCTATAATAGGGTATGTAACAAGTAAATAGAATCATCCAAAATATCATTCCATTTCATTCAAAATAAAGTCCATTACAATTGGTCAAAACAAAGAAAGACATCACAAAAATTCAGTTATTCAGAAGGCCGGGTACTGAGCTCTGCAACACGTCTTTTTAAAGCAGCTATCTTTTCATTTTGAGAGTTCAAAATCCTTTGTCTAATTTGATTCCTTGTTGACTCGAAGTCAAAGGGTTTTAGATTAGCAAAACGAGCAGTCAGCTCTTCATGATGAGTCTTGGTATTAAGCTCCTTTTGACGCTTCAGCGCAACGAGGTGATCTGCAGTTTCTTTGTTTAAGAGAACCTTCTCTTCCCTTTTCCGCTTCGCCAGAGTCAGACGTTCTTGAAGCTTGGCAATTTCTTCGTCAACTTCTGCTATTTCAGCTTCATTGGTCTCCAGCTTCGAAGATGTTTCTTCAATCTGGGTTTCCATATCAGCAGTAAACTGAGCAAAGGCTGCCAAAAATGCTTCAAGATCTTTTTCCTTCTGTTCAGCTTCCCGAGCCAAAGCTTGACATTCTTCTTCAATTAGGGAATCTATATTCCCAGATGATAGATTCTTCATTGCAGTCTTCACTTCTTCAAGCTCATTGAGGATATGTTCCAGATAAACGGCCTGAGCTTCATCTCCGTGGTCACGAATCCCGTTGATCAAATATTTTACGAATTTCCTGACTTTGGAGAAAGGAATGTTCTCACTCTCCACCATCGGCTTGAGTGTTAGATAGAATGCGTTTGTATAAGATCTTATAACGATTCTGTTTGCCTCAGAAGTGATGGGAGTTTCTGCTATCTCGGCTGGAGTAATTTCAGTTGCGACAGATGGCGTCGTCAAAGCAATAATTTCAGAAGATCTTTCTTTTGGTATCTGGGTTATCTTTATTGGAGGAGCCGTGGTAGAGCTTGTAGCAGCTTTGACTGGTTCTTCTGCGAAATATTCTCATTAGCAAGTCTTATTGTACAAAGTCGACAAAGTTAAAGCTTTACCTGATTGAGGCAATTCAATATGTACTTGTGATGGCCCAGGTATAGGTATCTCTGTAGAGCTCTCTTCTCTGACAGGAGTCTCCAATGGAGCCATTTTCGAGCTAGTTACACTCCTCATTTGTTCTCCTGAAAGTTAACGTATTGCGTTAATTTTCTAAGAAAGTTATGAAGTTCAGAACAATAAACTAGCAATTTACCAGTATCCATTGTTCGAGCAGGGGTGCCTATCTCAGGAATAGTATATGTCACCATTGCTTGACTACTACCCGCCTCTGAACCGCCTGATAGGTGTACATTACCTCCAGCTATTAAAGAAAAGGAATCAATATGCTACAAAAATAAGTATCATCATTGATAACAATCTACAGGATTCAAGAAATTTAACCTGGATCGGGTATGTATGGTGTGTCCACCAATACTGTTACCTCCTGAGGAATTTGAGCTGGCATTTCTTCTGAGACTTCCTCTGCACGATTACTTCCTGCATCGGAAGTACTAAGTGAAGGCTGATCTTCTTTAGTAGGGGTATTCATAATATTGACATGTGCTTCTTCCAATGGTTCATTAGCAATACTCTCAATATTCTCTTCATTCAATATATGAGCGTCAGATGGCTCATTTGTATTTTCAGCTTCTGGATCAGTAACAGTATCCTCAAGGTATTCAGCGCATACCTGTAATGCATCAATCATTTCGCTATCTGAATATATTGGATCATCGACATGAGTTCGAAGATGATCTGATGTATCGACCAGAATAGTTTTGGACACTGTTTCTGGAAGCACTTCAGGAAGAATTGCCAGAGTTGAAGGCTGGCCAATCACAGAAGATGTGTCTACTTCCATAACCTCTTTATCAGATGTTGTTGGTTCTTCTGTAGTTACTGGTTCTGATCCAGAGATGGGAGTAGGGGAAGACATCATATGCCCAGTAGTAGCACTAGCCAGGATGGATGCAGCACGAGACGGACTCAATAATCTTAATTTTCTACTAACCACTTTCTTCAAATTTGGCCTTCTTTGACGAGACACATCTGGACTTTCTTGGTCAGCAGAAATGCCCTGTTGTTTCTGTAAAGACGTAGGAGTTATCTCTTCACGCCTTACAGATTCTTCTGCCCGTTGTCTCGATTGTGACCTAGTGGTAACTCCTTCAAGGGATTCTGCAGTGGTTTTCTTTTTCTTTGGATCTGGAGAAGCAACAGGAATATCATTTTTTGTTTTCTTCTTATCCTTCATAGGAGATTTTGTTACTCGGAGAGAAATGTTTAAGGGTTCAGTAAACTCCTCAAGGAAGTTCATATCTCTGGAGATTTCAAAAGGTTCGTCAGCAGGTTCTTCGTCATTTGGATCTTTATAAAGAATGCTCGGCTTTCCTTTCTTGGCTCGTTTGTCAGAAGCGAAGCTATGTGCTAAATCAAAAGTCTCCACAAAGGTATTGGCCGAAGTGTAAAACCTTGAATAGGTGAATAACATTCGCGGTCCATGATTTGTATTCTCAGGCATTGAGAAAACGGCCCTCGTATTTTTAGCATTATAATAGTACCAAGCCCTGGCGCCATCAATCAAATATCCTTTCCCTTGTAGGCATGTTGTGGCATTCCCTACATGGAATTGATCATAGCCGAATTGGCGTGCAAAACGGCTAGGCAAATATGGTTCAAGAATACATTCATCTTCAAATCGATGTACGAGGTGTGAAGGTCGAATCGACTTCAACCAATTGAATATAGCTGGATCTGTTGGTAGAGTATTCACTGAATCTAGGATATTAGCTGGCAATAACTCGTAGCCAGCTGGTGGATCAACACAATAAAAATCCCAGTTATCGCCGCGGTTCAATACTCGCCGGCAATCTATCAAGGAGGTGTGATTCCATCTACACCCTTCATACTTTCTTAAAAAGTTTCCTCCAATGGCTCTTTCGCCAGGGCTCATCAAAACTGGACAGTGGATTAGAAGCCACCCAAATAAATAAGTGTGGGCGACTTCAGTACGTGGAAAGCCATCTTTCTTATTATTTAGCATGCCGTCCACAAAGCAACGCAGACTATGATTAAGTCGGCTTGTCATCGCCGATAAAATATCCATCCGATAACCGAACACTAGGCGGACTGCAGCAAAAAGAACACCTCTATGGAAGCGATCGACTGCACTTGCTCCAGGGACTACATACCTTCGTAGCCAAAAAGCAAGAAAGCCTGCCAGATGGGCTTTCTTAGACATACGTCTGTATCCCATCCTCATGAAACTTTCTATTTTATCTCCTATCTTGAGGGGAGGATAATCTTCATCATTTTTAACTATTATATCTTCTTGGCGAAACCTTGCCATCAACTCATTTATCTCTTCCTCATTGAAACGCTGAAAGGTAAGTGGATCAACAGCTTTCTTCTCACTAATTTGTTTCTCTTCATCATCATGTTTGAGGAAGAGATAAGATATCCATTTAGTAAGATAGCAGGAGCCTGAGCTTTCAAAATAACAACAATAGATGTGATAGTGACATAACAGCTCATCAAAGACTTCTACCATTTCAGCATTTTCAGATTTCAGCCTGTTTAATTCATCTTCAGTGGGAACATACTCCTCATAAGGAAAATTTCCCATAGGCAGCTTGGAGATATGATTCATCTCGTGAAGAGCGAAACCGATTTCTCCTTTTGGGGTCATGAAGGTTCCCGTCCTATAATTGTACCTTTCGATCAGTGAAAGGAATAGGTGTGGATTTGGAGGGAAGCCATGTACTAAAGAATAAACAGCTTCATACAGACTGATATTAAGAAGCTCTTCTTCATAATGTTCTAAAACCCAGTTGGCAATGCAGCTCCATCGTTTATAATCTGGGTTGACTAAACCTTGCATCCTTAAGGTGTTATCAGTATAATACCTACCTTTTCTAGCAAACTCATTTGCAAAAATTGGTATTCTCACTGGTAATAGACGAGATGAATTCTCGGGAGGGATGCAACCTGGTTTCAAACCCCTGAGATGAGTTGCGTAAATATCAGATGAACTATAGAAGATATCTCTGTTGTTCACCTTTTTATAACATATTTTGCCCACCCGAGCCTGCTGAACGGGAGTGATATCCCACGCCATTTGGCGGGGATAACTGGCAAACTCATATCTGGAAAGAGGTAAACTCCTAAGCATATCTGGCAAATATATAGTCTTTTCACCTTTCTTAAAAATCCTCTCTTCCACCCGCTGTTTTGGCTGAGATTCCCTGCCAAAGGCATCTCCAAACAAGAAGAGTGGTTTCTTGTGGATACTGCATCCAGTGACTGTAAGGGCTGGCCGTTCATCAAACACAGAAGAGTCTCATTATCCTGAGTAGTCAGGATTGCTCTTCGAGATTCTGGTAGTTCATAATGAGGGAACTTAACGTGTGACAAGTCTTCTTTGAATTCAGGTTCAGACATAGTCCCCTGGAAGATCTCGTAATTGGGATCTTCTCTGATATTAACTGCAAAACAGAAAAGAGCAAAAGAGTTAACATCACAACAAAGTTATCAGATTGCGCCTAGTTGACTGCTTAAAGACAGACTGCGCCTAGTTTTCAGCCAACTAGATTAAACTGCGCCTAATTCATGAATCTGGGCAGACTGCGCCTAGTTTTCTGTCAAATAGGGCAGATTATGCCTAGCTTTCATTCAACAAACAGCGCCTGTGTTATCAGACAAAGCTATATCCGATAGCGCCTAGCTTTGTTACTAGGCGCGATCGAACAAACAGAGTCTAATTTTCTAGGCGCTATTTGGTGGAATGTTTAAACTTCATAAACATGAAGTTTAGAGAATCACCAAACCCTAAAAAGAGTTGGCGAATACAACTGAGCCCTAAGAAGAGCCAGTGTACGTTCCTATGACCCACCATTAATGGCCGGATGTGCAGTTTCGTGTCGAGAAACACGAATTTGTCCAGGCTCTCGGATTTGAAAAGAACCGCGCGATTCAACCACGGGAGGCGGCGCGGTCTTCTTGGACTTCTTTGAAGATTCAATCGGAGCGGGCTCCTTCCCCTTATCCGTACGTCGAGGCGCCATCGGAGTTGGTCTGAAAAGCTCGTCGGAGAAGAAAGAAAATCAGAAAAGAAGACTCGGGAAACTTCACTATTAAGAACTCTCGAAAACAATAAAGGGTTTACGAAGGGTTTTGTGGGTTATTTATACCGCCGCAACGAAACGCGCCTAAATATCCACCACAACGAATTGCGCCTATTCAGCCTGAAGATCCGTTCTCGCCTTAAACTGCGCAACTTCTTCAAATATCAAGCGCGGTTTGACTTGGTCATATGCAAAATTATTCAAAGTATTTCGAACTTTTGAAAATTCAAAATTCGAAAACTTTGAAGGGGGTCTTGTAGGTCAAAAAAAAATCAAATCGCGCCTAGGTTTGATTCAACAGATTGATCAGAACGCGCCTACAAACAGATGGCGCCTACTTCACCAACAAACTCAGAACGCGCCTATTTTTTGCATCATAGAGGCGCATTTCACAAATCGCGCTTAGCTGACGTGGAGTCATCATTACCCGACAAACACGAAGATCGAGAAGGCGCTATCATTCCTATGATGGCGCGGCGCTCGAGGAAGATATGACAGCTGTCTAAACAGATTGCGCCTACATCAAAGAACTAGGCGCTATCAACGGACTGTGCCTACTTCTATCCAAACTCAGCACACTTTGCAGATTGCGCCAACGAAGAAGGCGCAGTTCAAAACAACATCAATTCAGAGCTTACCACTTGTCCCTGAAACAGGCGCACTTTGACTAATTCAACGTCTAACTACCACTCTACATGTCCAACACGTGTCCCACTAACTGTACACGACCAAGCGCATTTTAATCAAATAATGCCACGTGTCTAAAGCAGTTGGTGCACGTTCGTGATAACGGAGTGAAAACAGGCGCAGTTGGTCATATGTGCTCAAAACAGGCGCACTTCAACCAGGCGCTCTCCAGAATAACTGTCCAAAACAGTTATTTCAGAACTCTATAAATAGAGTTTCGTTTCCATTCAACAGAGGACGAAAAAGATCAAGAGAGATCAGAGTTTTTGTCCAAGTGCTACTGCGTTCTTCAGAGATTCAAGTCTTCAAAGTTCACATCGTCCAAGGGATAAAGCGATCGTCATTCAGATCGGATTCCTATAGTTGTACTTTCCCAGAATTCTTGTAATATTCTTTACAAAGTTTGTGAAATAAAGATTATACTTTTGTTTTTGCAAACAGACGCATGAAGGAACCACCCAAGTCAAGGAATCAAAAATCAGTCGTCTTACGCAAGAATACGAGGCGTTCAAGATGAAGCCAAACGAGACGATCACACAGATGTTCACAAGATTCCTCGACATCATCAACCCCTTATCTTCACTTGGAAAGCAATATTCAAATCATGAGAAGATTCGCAAGCTGCTTAGGGGACTACCAAAAATTTGGAACCCTAAGGTGACAGCCATCATAGAAGGGAACGATCTCACAACCATGTCAATGGAGACCTTGATGGGTAAGCTCATGACTCACGAGCTTGACCTCAAGGACTTCGAAGAGCCTGCTCCGAAGACTAAGGAGATCGCTCTCAAAGCTCATCGACGAAGGACTGAGCACGATGAGACCGAAGACGACAACTCGGATGACGAAGACCAAGCTCTCATGGTTCGCAACTTCAAGAAATTCCTTTGCTTCAATAGAAGAAAGAAGGAACCACAAGAAGATGATGAAGAAGAGCCAACCTGCTATGGTTGCAAGAAGACTGGACACATCCGAAAAGACTGTCCATTCTTGAAGAAAAGCAACCGCTATGAGAAGCCATACAAGAAGACCTCATCAAAGAAATATGCCAACACAAGCATTTGGCATGAAAGTGAAGCGAGTGACTCCGAAGAAGAAAAGGACTCTCCTCAAGATAAAGCAAATGTGTTCCTAATGGCAACCTCCAACAAGGTATCTAACGAAACTCTAGACGACTTCCCTTTTGATGAACTTGGCGATGCCTTCAATGATTTACTCGATGATCACAAAAAGGAAATCGGTAAATACAAACATACCAAGGACAAAATCAAAAGTCTTGAAGACGAAATACAAAGAATTTCTCTATTACTTGATAACATTAGAGACACATCACCCACTGATATCACTGATGAAGTATCCAAGCTTAAAATAAGCTTACATGATGCTGAAGCACGTATTGAGCAACAAACTCAAGAAATCACTACACTCAACACGTTGCTTGCTGAAGAAAAGAGTAGACACAAGATTTCCATGACTAAGATATATGGCTTAAATATTAAGGTTGATGAACTGCAAGCTGTTTCTAAGAGATTAGAAACCAAATTGGGAAAACAGGTTGCTCAACCTCAAACCCAATCACATGGGCACAACACCACTCAAGCTAGTCAACCACGTCATCCTCATGCAGCACGTAACCATGCTTTTATATACACTAACTTTCATAAAACACAAAAACCACATGCACGTAAGAATTCTTCTCATACTCATCATGCTGCACAAAGACACAACCAACATCACTCTACATATAGAAATCATCACAATGCAATGCCATATAGACAAGATTATCATGTCATGCCATATAGACAAGATCACCATATTATGCCATATCACCATGCTATGCCATATAGACAATATCAGCATACTGTGCCACATAGACAATATCAGCATGCCATGCCACATAGACAATATCACCATGCCATGCCATATAGACAACATCACCATGATCACCATGCAAACTCTACACATCATGTCCATCCATATCATGCTGCCTATAGATATTATTCTCATGTTCCTAGTGTAAATAAAAATGCTATATGTACTTACTGTGGATCATATGGACACATTTTACCATAATATAGAGTTAGAAGACTGGTAGACAAAAAGATATATGCATGGTTTCCGAAAACTAACTTTTTAGGACCCTCAAGAACTTGGGTACCAAAGGTCACATCTACTCTTGATGTAGGTGGACCTTCCCTCCTCAACTAAGAGTAAGTGGATTCTCGATAGTAGATGCTCGCGGCATATGACAGGAGACGTAAATCTTTTCGCATCACTATCGATGAAGAGAGAAGGATATGTATCCTTCGGCAACAACCTCAAAGGGTATATTATAGGTAATGGCAATATTGGTTATCCCCCCTCTCCCGTAATAAAGGATATCTGCCTAGTGACCAAGTTAAAGCATAACCTGCTCAGCATTAGTCATCTTGCTGACCATGGATATGACATTAACTTTGGACAAAACAAATGCCTTATTTATGATAGGTCCACGGGAGACATTGCTTTTGAAGGGGTTAGAGAGGATAACATTTATACTTTCTATTTGTCTGGAAATACTAACAATGCAGGTAGATGCTTATATACTCACAAAGATGAACGGCTACTATGGCACCAGCGTCTTGGTCATGCCAATATGGATAATATATCCAGGCTATCGACCAAGAAGCTAGTGAGAGGATTGCCCGATATCACTTTCAAAAAGGACACGGTATGTGCCGAATGTGAAATGAACAAGGCAACCAAATCCTTATTTCATTCCATCAACTCTGTAAGTACTACTAGACCCCTGCAACTACTCCATATGGACTTATTTGGTCCCAGTAGAGTAGCTAGTCTTGGTGGTAAACTTTATGCGTTTGTTATTGTTGATGATTTTTTGAGATTTACTTGGGTTTTCTTTTTTACAAATAAAAGTGATGCTATTTCTGTTTTCAAGATTTTTGTTAAGAAAGTTCAAAACGAAAAAGGCTACATGATTACTCGAATCCGAAGTGATCATGGAGGCGAATTCGAAAATTCTGATTTTGAAAGATTTTGTTATTCTAATGGTTTTGATCATGAGTTTTCTTGTCCTAGAACTCCACAACAAAATGGTGTTGTGGAGCGGAAGAATAGAACTCTCGGCGATATGGCCAGAGTTATGTTGAATAAATTTTTACTTCCAAAATACTTTTGGACAGAAGCTGTCAGTACAGCATGCCACATTTTGAATAGGGTGCTTATTCGTCCCATTACGAAGAAAACACCCTATGAGCTTTGGTTTGGGAGAACCTCCAATGTTTCTTATTTTAAAGTTTTTGGATGTAGATGTTTTATCCTTAACACCAAAGACAACTTAGGCAAATTTGATGCCAAAGCTGACGATGGTATTTTCCTTGGTTATGCCGCCAAGAGTAAGGGATATAGAGTCTTTAATAAACGCTCACTAATTGTGGAAGAGTCAACAAATGTGACTTTTGATAAAGATAACAGTGCAGCAAGTACTCTTGATGATGACGTTGAGCCATCAACTTCTACTCCAATGAATACTTCTACCGAAACAAATTCTCTGGAGGGCTTGCCAAAGAAATTCTCTTTCAAGCCTTCTCATCCAGAAAATTTAGTGATAGGTGAAGTTTCACGTAGAGAAACTACCAGATCGTCACTAAGAGACTCTATTGCCAGCACTGCCTTTATTTCACAAGTTGAGCCGAAAAACATTTCTGAAGCTTTTATGATGAATTTTGGATTTCTGCTATGCAAGATGAACTCAACCAATTCGAGAGGAGTCAAGTGTGGGAACTAGTTCCTAGACCGACTAATCACTCGATAATTGGTACTAAATGGGTTTTTAGAAACAAAGTAAATGAAGATGGTTCAGTCACACGCAACAAAGCTCGTCTAGTAGCTCAAGGATACAACCAAGAGGAAGGTATCGACTACGATGAGACGTATGCTCCGGTTGCTAGACTAGAATCCATTCGGATGCTTTGTGCATTTGCAAATTATCAAAATTTTAAATTATTCCAAATGGATGTGAAAAGTGCTTTCTTGAATGGTTTTATTAAGGAGGAAGTTTATGTAAAACAACCCCCTGGCTTTGAAAATCACAAATTTCCCGACCACGTGTTCAAGCTAAAGAAAGCGCTATATGGCCTTAAACAAGCCCCCAGAGCTTGGTATGAAAGGCTAAGCAGTTTCTTGCTTGAGAAAGGTTTTTCAAAAGGGAAAATTGACACTACACTTTTTATAAAATCTTTTAAAGACACTATTCTATTAATTCAAATTTATGTTGATGATATCATTTTTGGTTCTACTGATGAAATCCTCTGTCAAGAATTTGCCAAGTGTATGCAGACAGAATTTGAGATGAGCATGATGGAAGAACTCAACTACTTTCTTGGTCTGCAAGTGAAACAAATGGCTAATGGAACTTTCATCTGTCAGTCAAAGTATACAAAAGACATGCTAAAAAAGTTCGATCTTGACAACGTCAAACCAATCAGCACTCCAATGGCTACTTCAACCAAACTCGAACCAGATGAGAGCGGCAAACCCGTTGATCAACGTAAGTATCGAGGTATGATAGGCAGCTTACTTTATTTAACTGCTAGTCGACCCGATATCATGTTTAGTGTTTGCCTATGTGCTAGATATCAAGCAAATCCTAAGGAATCACACTTGACCGCTGTTAAGCGTATCTTTCGATACCTTAAGGGTACGGTTACAGTGGGCCTATGGTATCCCAAGTCAACATCATTTGACCTCATTGGTTACTCTGATGCTGATTTCGCTGGATGCAAGGTCGACCGTAAAAGTACAAGCGGCACGTGTCATTTATTAGGAAAGGCTTTAATCTCTTGGTTTAGCAAGAAACAGAATTCTGTCGTACTATCCACAACAGAAGCTGAATACATCGTAGTTGGGCGTTGTTGTGCACGAATTTAGTGGATGAAGCAAACCCTTGAAGACTACAATCTATCTTTCATGCACATTCCTATTTTCTGTGACAATACCAGTGCTATTAACTTGACTAAGAATCCTATCTGTCACTCACGCACAAAACACATTGAAATAAACACCACTTTTTGCGTGATCATCAGCAAAATGGCACGATTAACTTAGAGTTTATTGACACTGATCATCAGCTAGCAGACTTCTTTACTAAGCCATTATCCGAAGAGCGCTTCAATTTCCTTTGCCGTGAACTTGGAATTTTAGATGAAGCTGTCACAAATTAAAACTCACCTGCGTAAATATCGATTATATTATGATTCTCTTACGATGAACTTGCTATGGGTACAAGCCGAAAGGGCCCTTCTGACAACAAGGCGTAAAAGCCTAAGCGACACGGTGTACTAGTCCACAGGACTACCGCTAGCTGGGATCCGGCCCCTGCAGCTAACCCATGGCAACTTCAAACTATTGAATTATGATATATTTCCTTATTTATTATATGGTTCATTTTGATTTCTTACTGCTGATTCACTATTTTTTCAATTTCATTCTGCTATTATTCTAATTGATTGAATCTTTCAAGCTATTGTTTTTATCTAACTTGATTCCCCATACTTAATTTTCTTTTCTAGCCTGTTTTCAGTTCTGGAACAAGGACCGAGAACTCGGGCCGAACTCTGTCCTCAACAGAGTTCGGGCCGAATTCGGTTATCCTATTCCAGAATCGAGGGCAGCTTCAGCCGTTTGATCAAATGTGATCCTGCGGTCCAGATTTACTCCGACCAAAGAAAACCCTCCTCTTATATTCGGGTTTTCATCTCTCTCCTTCATTCTTACCATCACCTTCACCTCTCCAAACATATTTTCACAAACCCTAACCCTAGTCTTCTCTCCAAAGTGCTCCATTGCTCATCAAAATCAAGAAAAAGGGCTATTTTCTCATTCTCTTTCACTGTTCATTGTTGCTTCGAGGTATAACTCACTCTCATTATCTATTTCTATTTCTCTATTTTGTGCAATGGCTCCTCGCTTGTTTAACCGTGGGAAGAGAATTCGGATCGAGGGAGCGTCCTCGTCGAATGCTCCTCCTCCCGTTAAGCAACCCGTTGAACAACATCAACCACCTCATCTATTGTTCAACCCTTCTCGTCCACGTGATCCAAACACCTACGATGACCGACTTTTTATATCACTAAACGCGTCCAATGCATAGTTTAGTGATTTTCGGACACGTCTGGTGTTTGCGGGACACCCTATTGACTTCTCTATTTTCTCTCATTATGATGCACTCTTTCATGACCTGTGCCTTGACGAACTTGTTACTTCTACTTCGGTCATATATCATAGTGCCATACAAATGTTTTACTGCAACTTGACTTTTGATGATACTCACATCTATTCACGTGTTGCGGGTATCGATATCTCATTTGGTTATTTTGACTTAGCCAAATTTCTTGATCTTCAAGAGCCCAATTCTTGGGAAAAGCTTGTTGATGCTCGATCGTTCCGTTTTTCCGACGGGATTTCCCTTGAAAGCTTCAAGGACGACTTATGTACTCCGTACACACGTGCTCGCAAGCTTCTGGCTAAATATCTAAATCCTTACTTCTATAACCTTCATCGGATTGTTTTCAATACCATTCTACCCAAGGCGGGTTCTACCGATGAAGTAATATATTTTGAGATCTCCGCTTTATATCATCTCCACTTTGGTATTTCTTTCAATCTTCCACGTACCATGATGGACTGGATGATTAACTGTAGGAAGAAACCACGAGCCTTGGTTTTTGCCTTATATCTTCCTATGATCTTTCGAGCATTCCATATACCTCTCGCGGATTGTCCTTTCTTGCCTGCTCCTGCTTTCCTTTCCAAGGCACGACGTCTTCAGGCAGTCGTCGCCTCTCCTGAGACTTCTGAGTATTCTGATGATGAGGAGCCCGATGCCCCTCCACTTGGACAGGATGTGCCACCTCCTCCTGCTACTCTTGACTCCATCCAGACCATGCTCAGAGATCGTTTTGCATTGGAGGACGATCGCTGGACTCAGATGGACTACCGGACTACCCTGCAGATGAGTGCCCTCAGCAACTCGCTGCACGATATTCGGTATTCTATGTCCTGTCACCTTTCCATGCCCATTCCCATGGAGCGGGATCCTGGTCGAGCTGGATATCGCATTGACGACCCCTGGGTCATGCGCTACCTGGATCCGAATGCTGCTATTGTGGACCCCAGCCGTTCATTCACTGATCATTCAGATTCTGCTGGGCCTTCTCGTGCTCCATGATGGAGATGGCGTTTACTATCTGCTGCTGCTGATGATGATTCTAGTTTCTGATTTCCAGTTATTTAGTTTTATTTGGATTTATGTACTTGGGTTGTACTAAAACTCTGGCAGTTTGATGACTCTGGTTTTGTGTGATGACATTTTATGCTTATCATAGTTTATTATGCTATGCTAGTTGCTCGTTTTGATCATTCATATACAGTTTCTTCTCTATTTGGTGTGGTTGCATCATTATTATTCATATGCAGTTTATATTGCTAAATGCCAAAAGGGGGAGAAATATGTATATTCTTGTCATACTACTTTTAGTATATATGTGCTATTTGGTGCTTTTGGGAGATATTATTTATCAGGCCAACAGGTTCAATGCATTATTTATGGGGGAGCTATTGGTTCTAGCTCGGCACCGTTCACCGGTTACGGGGGAGTTATTATTTCTGCTTGGCATTGATTATGGGGGAGCTACGTTTTTGTGATCAACTGTGTCCAGGTATGAATATTGAATATACATATATTATTTTGTCAATTATCAATATGGGGAAGATTGTTGACACAAAGTCACAGTCAACCAAATATTGATAACATTGACTAAATAATATTTGTAATAGTTCAATACGACACACGACGTCTACAGTAAGCTCAAGTCAGACGACAGCTCAGTCTCAGCTTCTCAGTTATATTTGAGTCTGTATTTTACACTTTTGTTGAGTCTAGACTGATGTAAACTGTGTCATACTGAGCTCTTGAGACTTGACCTATAGCCTACCCAATAATCCTCAAACTCCACCATCCAGAAAAATACCCACTGGCCACTTAGAACTATTCTGTGCTCTGGAGACAGAGTTCGGGCCGAACTCTGTCCCCTAGAAATCAGCCTCCCTAATTTTAGGGTTAGCTGGTTGCTAGTTGTCCAACGGCCAAATATTTGAAATTTCCTACCCGAATTCTGGCCGAATTCTGCCTACAAAAATACTATAAATAGGCCATAAATTTTCTCATTTCAAATCATCTAATCTTTTCTTCTCTTCTCTCTTATAGCTCAAATAAGCCATACCCTTCCCATCTACTAGCCACAAGCCTCCTAAGTCTCGAGTGCTCAGCATCTCTCAGTTAGGATTCTTGTGCAAGAGTTGAAGAAGTCGCTTGGACAATTCCAAGCAAATTGCCACTGCGATCCTCTGTAAGAAGTTGACGTGCTCTTCTGAAGAAAAGGCACGGGTTGTAAACTACTATTTCACAAATAGTGGATTTAATCCTGAGCTAGAGTTCTCAGGCCTGAACTAGTCCTCCACGAGGGAAACCAGGTTAAAATCGCTGTGTTTGCGTATGCTTTCTTGCTCTTCATTTACTTTCCACATTTTACTCTGATTATTTATAATTTGTGAAAGAGTTAATTTTTAATTGGTTATTTTCTATATAAACTCTATTCACCCCCCTCTAGAGTTGCCACCTGTTCTTCAAATTCATGCAACTACTCCTTGGAAGAAATTATGAGTGTGGGAAATGGGCCTTGTGGTTAAGTTTCAAGGTTATTTGGGTGGGAACTTTTGTCACAATATTGTATGGCTTTGTTATTAAATGAATTGCGTTAGCAGTTGTTATATTTTCACTATCAAAATTTATACTTCTAATTAGATTTTATGAGTATTCATAAGAAGCATATATGGTTATTGCTCATATAATAGGATATTATCTATTAAGTTTCCTAAGTAGGATTAGAGTGCTAATAGATTAGCTTGGAATTGTAATATTTCTGCTAGTAGTTGATCAGCTAGGAAAATAACTTTTAGCCTATATAAATATACATAGTTTGTAATACTCTATAAGAATGATAGCTAGTTCTAGTAGATTAACCAACTTGTACCAAATTAACAGGAGGACATCTAGCTCCGATCTTCACCCGTACTTTCCTGGAGCAAGGCAAGTACATTCTATGGTCTTGTACATTTTATTATATCATGTGCTTTCTTGATTGACATACTGCGACACAACATGTTTTTCTGGTGCTCATGTTCCTTGTTCTTATTACTTGTACCTGGGGTGGGAAAATATAATATTTATGTGACCAAACCCAAGAAACAACTCAGGTGTGTTTAGCTTAGACCCCGCATCGTGCACGCGGGTCCTAAGCCGTACCATTCATGTGCTTTCATATGCTTCATGTGCTTTCATGTGCTTACCCCTAGTCGGTCACATACTTAGTTATATTTCAAATATTGTACACACATGTTCAGGAGATATATCATATACTTAGTTCCTGTGATTCCTGAGATACCATGTTCTTACACACCATGTTCTTTCATGTTCTTATATACCATGTTCTTTTATGTACTTATACACCATGTTCCTTCTTGTGCTTTACATACCATGTTCCCTTGTACTTTCATATCATGATGTCTTGTTTATTACCTAGAACTGTACTTTGCTCCGCTCCTGACTGGATAAGTTGCAGGTATGCTTGCAGGATATCATTCTACCTTATGGGCCAGAGCCTGGGATCTTAGCTGAGCAGGATGGTCATGACTTAGCTTGAGGTTTCAGGTTTAGACTGTTAGCCTTACTTTTAGATATTAATTTAGAATTCATAGTATATTTCATTCTTGATGACTCGTACATTTATATACACAGAATTGTGGATTATGGTGATCATTCTGGGATACATTTTTAGATGCTGTGATTATATACACTTATGATTATCTGGTTAGATTTCCCTAGTTTGGTACAGCTTACTTCGTCGTGTCTAACGACGAAGGCTGGGCGTGTCCGACTCGTGTCCGATTATTCGGGAGCGGGTCATGACATATTTTTAGTGGTGGCCCATGCAGGTCTTTCCTAATGGTACCTAGGTCTTAGCGTACTATTGGGGGACTTGATTTAAACTAGGGAAACTTGATCACAGCATAGGAAAATCAAAAAATAATGGTATATCAGGTATATTGATATCTATAAAACACTTGCTGTTTTAGGTTTAGGACATTTTAACAGTTTTCTATTTTTCAGATGATTCAGACACGCAAATATCAGAACGGTCGATCCATCTACACTTGAGGATTTCGAGCTTCCACTACCTTCTATCATTCTACTATCCCCATGGGTAGTACGCAGTTAACGGAGATGCTTCAATAGTTCCTTGACACCAGCAGGCCGTCCTTTTTCCAATCCAGACTTGCAAATGTATTTCCCGAGCCATGAAGGACTTCTGACTTCCAGAATATCAGACCTTGGACTTCCCTAACACCGAGCATATATCTTGCACCGAGGAGCAAATCGAGAACGTGGAGCCTCCACTGAAAATCAATATCCAAGTCTTGAGGATCCGACTCCTCTGAAGATTAAAGTCACCAACCGGGAAACCCAGCTCGTAACACATACAACAAGATGGAAAGCAAAAGCCCAGGAAAGACATGAAGACTTATGACAAAGACAACAACTACTATGGATCTGTAAAGCGTCGCCACACTCAGACCACGCTTCTTCAATCCAGCAGGAGATTCAGATTCAGCCGGCTATCATTTGTATTTTCTGCCACAGCTCAGGACACCACTACGAAGAGTGCCACAAAAGACGGAGGCTATGCTTATACTATTGATCGCCTGCGCACCAAGTCAAGGACTGCTGGAGACCGCTGGTCACACTGCCCAAGGACAAGCACGAGGAGCACCAGTATCACAGAAGAAGGACTCACCTCTCCAGATTCTGCAATCACATGGAGCATTCCCGTATGGACTAGTCTATGTCAGGACAGTTAAAGAAGATTGAAGAGATTCCAGTCCCGGTGGAATACTGAAGATAGAATGAAGACAGAAGATTTCTTTTGCATGGTTGGAAAAACCATGTATCTTGATTAACAATCCAGTTTTTTCTTAAAATTCTTTTAGCATCTAGACCATTTCTTGGAACTTCTTGTTTTCTATTTTGGAACCTTGGTGGATATTCAAAACTTATTTTGAGATATTGTTTCCTATTCGTTGATTGATACTCCTCCATCTATTCTTCGTAACCCTGCTTTCTTTTCAAGATTCTACTCGGGAATTTTGTTTCCTAGTCAGAACTAGTTATAATTTATAAATTTTGTTTTCTCCTCGAGGTTCAGTTTTCTATTCGGGACTTGTCAGAATTTGATTTTATTTAATATTTACTTCTATTCACCATTCAAGACACCCTTTGAAGTTTCTTTCAAATCTGAGGACTTGACATGTTCTCTATATGAGATTTCTTTTCCTATTCATGGTTTGTTCCTGTTTGAGAAATTATTCTGATCACCACTTTGTTTCAATCTTGTCCCCTATTTGAGGTATCACACTACTAAAATATGCTTAAATAGCGACGTATATTAGCGACGGTGGAAATATGCATCTCTGATAATTGCATATAGCGACGTCTTGTGCTACACGTCGCTGTACGTCGCTGAGTAGCGACGTTCAGCGACGTAGTATAATTTACGTCGCTGGCTTGCGACGTTGAGCGACGTATCATGTAGGCGTCGCTATTTTATTTCATATAGGGTTCCTGGCCCGATCGAAATCCCAAAATTTTCACCCAAAAATTTATTCCCGCTCTCCCCTCTCCCCCTGGCGAACCCTCCCCCTCCGGCGACCACTCCCTCCGGCGAGACCCTCCCCCTTCTCCCCCCGGAGACCCCGCTCGCCCGTTGACCCCTCCCTCCGGCGACCAGCCTCCCTCCTCCGACGAAGGAGCCTTCCTCGCCGCTTTCTCCTCCGACGAAGCCACCCTCCTCGCCGCCTCCATCCTCCGACGAAGCCACCCTCCTCAGGTAAACCCTAACCCTAGCCCTAGCTATCTAGACACAGACACGGACACGAGAACTCTAACCCTAGCTGCTGGGGTGGTCTTTCTGTCGAGGGGGGAGAGAGGGGTGGGGTTGGGTGCAGGGGGTGGGGGGGTCTTACTGTCGAGGGGTGGAGGGAGGGGTGGGGGTACCCAGGGGGTACAGGGGTAGGGGGAGGGGGGCATGGTTGGGGTGGGTGCAGGGTTATGGGGAGGGGGGGCAGGGGAAGGGGGAGGGGGGAGGGGGACAGGGGAGGGTTGGGGTGGGTGCAGGGGTAGGGGGAGGGGGGCAGGGGTGAAGTATATATTTTGGTTGGGGTGGGTGCAGGGGTATGGGGAGGGAGGGCAGGGGAGGGGGGAGGGGGGGAGGGAGGAGGGAAGGCAGGGGAGGGTTGGGGTGGGTATAGTCTGCCACTTTTCTTTATCGAGTACGATTTTGTTGCTTCTCTCGCTCTTCCTCTTGGTCTCCATTGAATGCTGGTCTACTGCCATTAATATTGGTCGATAGATTTCTCTGTCACATATTGCAAGTGGTACTAAGAAAAAAGAAAAAAGAAAGAAAGAAGAGAATAGATGTGACTCAAATGGACCGAAGTAGGTGTAGTAGTAGCAGTAAGAGCGGGACATGAACCGGGCTCATGACATTTTGAACTTTGGAAGACAATGCCATGTTAACTACTTCCTTTCCTTGCTTATGTTTGTGATTTATTATGATATATAATGGTGATGTTAATTCTTTCCAAATGTTAGGATCGTTACAAATCTTGTTGGCTCGAAAAGAAATTTTCTTCGTGCATGCCTACTTCACATTATAGGATTTTATTTTTTGTTCAAGGGATTCACAAAATGTAGGGATATATACCATTTGAAATTCATTTGAAATCCATTTGAAATTCATTTTAAGAATCTGAAATGTTGACGATATATACCCAAGGTTCACAATATCGGTATCGGAATCGGTATCGGACTATTCCTATGAGTATTGGTATCGGCGATACCGGTAGTATCGGCGGTATCGTATCGGAGTATCGAACTTTGGTATCGGAAAACAAATAATTATTAATAAATTATTTACATTTAAAAACATATATTTTATACATTTAGGCATAATTTTAAGTATTTTAGCGTTATTTCTTAGTAGTTTTGAAATTATATGAAATAGTAGTCACCCTTACCGATTGGTTTTGCCGAATTGACCGGAACAAAGACCCCCAATGTCGGTATCGGTCAATATTTGGTATCGGTCTGTATCGGATCGGAACATGCCAAACTGTATCGGTATCGGGCTGTTGGATAATATCATTGTTATTAGTAACTGTCCAATGTCGGTATAGTATCGGAACATGCCAATATCGGTATCGGTCTGTATAGTATCGGTATCGGAACATGCCAATGTCGGTATCGGTCAATATTTGGTATCGGTATCGGTCTGTATAGTATCGGAACATGCCAATGTCGGTATCGGTCAATATTTGGTATCGGTCTGTATCGGATCGGAACATGCCAAACCGTATCGGTATCGGTCAATATCATTGTTATTAGTAACTGTCCGCTACTAATGTGTGTCCCATAATAAGACATTATATACGAATTTGTGCCTGTTGGATAATGTGTGTCCATCTTTGCAGAATTATTTTCAAATGGATATGAATTACTACTTGCGGAATCGTTCATAGATGTACAATCGTCGTCCTGATGATATGTGTGGTGTACGGGATGAATACATAGCGGGAGTAGAGCAGTTCCTGCAGTTTGCTAAGGCGTTCCCTCAGTACATGGACGGCACCAAAATTAAGTGTCCGTGTGTGAAATGTCATAACGTGAAATATTATCCAGAAGTGGAAGTGACATATCATTTGTACTCGAGGGGTTTCACGCCTAATTACTATCAGTGGACCGCACACGGAGAATTTGTGTCTTTAGCATCAGAGCCGGAGCCTTACGTTGAGCCGTATATGCATGTGGGACCTAATTTTGTTTCAGATAATCATGCATACGACGACGGGTGCGTGAACATGGTTTTCGACGCTGCGGGGCCTAGTTTCGTTCATGATGCACCTGAGGAGGCACCGAACGTCGATGCTGCACAGTTCATGGAGTTGCTGGAGAATGCAAGGACTCCATTGTATCCTGGTTGTGAGGATCATTTACCGTTGGAGATAGGAAGGCCTTTTGGTTCGCCCACTTCAAGGTAAAAAATTTGTTTATTTTTAAATTTTAATAATCATTTGTGTATATTATACAACTTTTGTATTTTACTTCTTATAGAGGACCTATTTCTATCCACCACACCGGGCGGCGAGGATCGAGGGCCAATTTCCTGCCGTCATAGCCAAGCTCATCCGTAATGCGATCGACGACCAGAAGCATCGTGATCGTGCCGGACGTCCGATCCAGGGTTGGATTACGCCAGAGCAGTGGACTGCGATGAAGGCTAGATTCAGCGAGCGCCAGTACCAGGAGCGGTCTGAGAAGGCCAAGGTGGCGCGGTCGAGCGCCGGTAAGTGGTGTGGCGGCTCCATTCCGATGACGGAGCATTTTTGTCGTCTGGTACGTTTCCTATGACGGACATTAATTTATATATAGTTCGATATAATGTTTAATACTAATAATAGATAATATATTTTAACAGGTAAAGAAGGGTGAGGACCCGAACATGGTGACCGTCTTCCTGGCCACCCATCGGAGGGCTGGGGACTTCATTGACGAGAGGGCGACGCAGGCATATGTACGTTATATTCAACTAATATTAACTGACTATAATTTAGAAAACAGGAAAATAGATATCAATATAGACTTTAGTAAACACTTACACGTTAGCAAACATGTTCTAGGCCGAGTTTGTTCGGCTACAGAAGGAGGCGGCTGATGCTGCTGCTGCTGCTAGTGCGCAAGCAGAGGGAGGGGCTGGTACTTCCTTCCAGCCGCTTGCAGAGCCATCGCCAGACGAGCTCTGGATGACCACCGTTGGCGGTCTTCAGAAGGGTACGTACTACGGTACGGGATCCTACGGCACGTATTTGGCTTCGGAGTCATCCCGGGCCCCCTCTGTCAGTGCGCAGTCTCCGGCTATGCAGGCGTCGTCATGAGCTGAGGATGTTCGTCGTCAGATCGAGGAGCTGCGTCGCAAGTTGCAGCAGCAGATTTCTGATGCGGTCGAGCGACGATCCGACCCTCCGATCGTCACCGGACGATTTGATGCGGTCGAGCGCAGTATACAGGAGCTGATGAGTCTGCATCAGGCTGCAGCTGCCAACTTGTACACGCTCACCGAGTCTACGCAGCGCACGGAGCGTAGACAGGTCGAGCTGGACGGATCGCAGAGGAGCCTTTCTCTCTTACTCGCTCAGTATACTGAGAAGGTGGTGAGTACCCTTGCTGCGCATGGTGAGCGACTGCGAGAGCTGGAGCAGGTACGTCCTCCGGGTCCATCGACGGTGCCAACTCCAGATACTGCACTGCCTCCGGCGCCGACTCCAGACATTGTACTGCCTCCTACTGCCCCTACGGTACAGTTCACCCAGGAGCAGTATGACTACATTCTATCCCAGTTGCGCGGCAGGGGTCCGCAGTGATTTTATTGGTTTTTTTATGACTTGTATGTATTGGCCCTATGGGCAAATTGTTTATTCATACACTGTTGTTTATACACTTGGTGGGAGACTTTTTATCATCTTTCATTTTTATTTGACTCTATTGGATGTTTGTGAGGATATGTGTCTGTGATATTTACTTTGCACTGCCTCCTATTTTTATTGTGATATTTACTTTGTGATATCTGCGACGGGATGACAAATATACCTACGCTGGGTTATAAGCGATGATCTGATATACAAAGGAGATGCTGCCGAAATTTTAAAAAAATATATTGTGTATTTTTGTTATGATGTGTGTCTGTGTTTACAGTGAATGTGAAATACAGTGTTCGGAACCATCGACAGTTTCGATTACTGTTGTATGTTTTATCTTGGATAGAAATAGCAACAGTTCAGGGTGCACTTCTGAGAGCTTCATTTTCACGTCCTTCACTTTCTCGGACGTCGTAAAGGTTCCCGAAAAGGTGAAGGACGTGAAGAGGAAGCTCTGAGAAGTGCACCCTGAACTGTTGCTCTTTCTATCAAAGATAAAACATACAACAGTAAGCGAAACTGTCGATGGTTCGAACACTGCACTTCACACAC
The DNA here is from genome assembly GCA_029216955.1 of Iris pallida. NCBI lineage: Eukaryota > Viridiplantae > Streptophyta > Magnoliopsida > Asparagales > Iridaceae > Iris > Iris pallida. The sequence continues at coordinate 3,738,751 of JANAVB010013394.1, forward strand.
ACTGTAAACACAGACACACAGCATAACAAAAATATCAATTATATTTTTTTTTAAAAAAAATTTATATTAGCGACGTATAGCGACGTTCTGCGACGTACTGCGACGTCACACAGACGTCACTATACGTCGCTAACTAGCGACGTTACGTCGCTCGACGTCGCTAATATACGTCGCTACGTTGCCCACGTGGCCACGTGGATGCCATGCCTCGTCATCATTTATAAACTTTTGAAGCGTCGCTAGTTGTCGCTTTACGTCGCAATGTTAGCGACGTACTTATACGTCGCTATCTGTCGCTCATTTAGCGACGTCTAGCGACAATTAACTACGTGTCGCAAATAGCGACGTTTGGCGACTAAATTGCCATCTACGACTTGCCTATAGTGACGTAGGTTTTTCGTCGCTAAATACATCGCAAATCATTGTTAGCGACGTATTTCTTGTATTTAGCGACGTCTCCTGACGTCGCTAATCTGGGTTATTTTAGTAGTGTCACTTGTTTCATGGATACTTGTTTCCTATTCACCCAGTGATTCTCTTTTCTATTTTGTAACTGGATTCCATTCGAGATTTTGAGATTTCTTTTCTCATTTTTGACTTTGCTTTTGTTCGTGATTTTGTCTCATATTCAAGATTTTTCCAGACTTTGAAACTTCAGTTCCTACACGCGACTCGATGAGACCTAGCTCTCTATTCGATATCTTGTTTCCTTGTCAAGATTTTTTATTCGATATTTTATTTCCTAATCACGTCCTTGTTGATATTGGTTTTCTATTTGAGACCATGTATCCTATTGGAGGATGTTTTCCTTCGAGATTTTGTTCGAGATTTCGTTGTTATTTGAAATGTTGTTAAACCTTGTTTCCAGTACAAAATTTTATTTCGAAACTTGTCTCCTATCTGATACCTTACTTCAGTTCATCCTTCGAGTCTCTGTTATCCCTTCGGGATAATGTTCCATATATGGAATCTTGTTACCATTCCAGATATCAGTTGAAATTCCGTTATAATTTAAAACTTCGCTCCCTGTTTGAAATTTTAAATCTTCCTGGTTGCCCTTTTATACTCACTGATTGGATCCCTTGTCATTTTTAGTACCTAATAAACTCTTATATTCTAATAGTCAGATAACCTCACCATTTTCGTGACTTAGACTATTGAAACTTATTTTGATTCTTTGAAATTTCCTATGGATAAAGTTCAAAGACTATTCGATGACCTACTAGAGCGTGGCAGTTGTTCACTGCAGCCATCATCTGGATTTTGGAGACTGAGGATTCACTGCAGCCAGCTGTACACTGGCGAGGCATGAACTCCAAGTTGAAGTGATTCAGACATTCATAGGTTTTCGGGTATTATTGAGACTTTGTCCTAAAGTCTTCATATTTAGATCTCTTGAGTTGCTTCGTCGATAATTGTTTGAAAATAAATAAAGTTGATATGTTATTCGGTAACATATTATTATTTAAGTCATGGAACCGAAAGTTCACTGCAGCCAGACATACACTGACGGGGCAGGGATTCTAAGTAAAGTGATTTCAAATATCTATATATTTTTGTATATCATAGAGACTGTATGTCCTTTTCATATGATTATTGGTTTTCGAGAATCACAAATCCTTGCACAGTTATCCTGATTTGATACTGTACCTTCTGAGTATTTCGTACGTTTTCTCAATCAACCCTTGTTAATTTCCCTTCTAACATTTTATTGTTAGATCATTGAATTCCTCAAAATTATACATAGCCAGATTTTGGTTCCAAACTTCATTTGTGTCTTGTCTGAACTTCAATCTTAAATCATGTCTATTTGACCATGATTTTCCTATCTTGTCCTAGTCCACTTGTGTTAAAATATTAAATTTTTTTTATCGTACTTAATAGTTGTGTCTTCATGACTTTGCTCCTCTAAGTTGTAATTGGAACTTCATTCTATCCTGTGCCTATTTGATTCTTGATCATTGATCGTGTTATTCCAACTTCTTGTGTGTAATTATCGTACGAGGTCTCAAGGCTCAGGGAGCATCTCAGAGTTGTGCAGGATCGACAGAAGCACTGGACGGACAGCAGCAGACGACTACTGGAGTTCGCGGTTGGAGATAGAGTGTTCCTGAAGATCTCACCAATCAGGGGCGTCATTCGTTTCGGCAGAGACAGAAAGCTCAGTCCGAGATTCATCGGACCTTTTGATGTGGCGGTGCGGATTGGCGAGGTGGCGTATCGACTAGCGTTTCCAGCTAGCTTGGAGGGAGTGCATGACGTTTTCCATGTGTCCCAGCTTCGACGCTACATTCCAGATCTGAGCCATATGGTGGACTATTCAGAGCTAGAGGTGGGTCCGAGCTTGACCTACGAGGAGCAACCAGTAGAGATCCTTGATCGGAGGGAGAAGCGCCTGCGGAACCAGACTATTCCACTTGTCCGCGTCATGTGGAGACATCACTCTCCGGGAGAGTCCACATAGGAGCGTGAGGACAAGATGCGGGAGCGCTATCCTAGCTTGTTTGCTTGAATGTATTCTTGTGTTCGAAAATTCTATTTTCAATAAATGATTCGTGTTTGAACTTTTTAAATTTGAGATTTACTTTGTGGGTCTTCGAATTTCAAGGATAAAATTTTTCAAGGGGGAGAGATTTGTAACTCCACTTTTCCCAATTTTGGTGAAATTTAAATTTTTAAATAATAAATACTTCATTCTTTTATTGCAAATATACAGTTTTGAGTATTTTTGGAGGAAAGGATTTTGAAGCAGGAATATATATTTTTTTTAAATTTTTGAAAGTTGGTTACAACTATTTGAGTGGTCCCCAAAACTTTTGAATCTCCTAACAAACTTTATAACAAATTTTTAAACAGTTTCGTAATAAATGAAAAGGGGGTAGGGTTTTTTGTAAATAATTGATTGAGTCGAGGGGTTAGTTTGTGAATAGTGAAAAGGGTGAGGGCTTAAGTGAATATGTGCCAATGGTGGAGGGTGTTTTATGCAAATTTATAATTACTTCTTAAAACCAAAGCTGGAAAGAGAGAGAGAGAGAATCAGAGTTATTTTTCATTACTTTTCTTTAGTTCTGCTCGTCCTCCCCATTCCCTTCTCGAACCCTAACCCTAATTTCTTTCTTGTCCGACCATCGACGGCCGTTCCCACCGCCAGGGGAGGCTAGGTGACCTCCATGGCAACCAACGCCGCCATCATCGACGAGGAGCTCATGGTAGCACACTACAGCAGTGACGACCGGCTCATCCGCGGTGAACGGAGGCTCGGGTTGACAGATCTCAGTGAGCGGCGACGAAGGCAGGATCTTCTCCAGCCACTCCTTCTTCACATCAAGCTCTGGTGACTGCTCCTTCCTTCTTGCAGCACTTCTCCAGTGAACAGTGAAATTTTGTTCCTCGGCGGTGCACGGAGGTTCGACGACTGTGCACGGATCCTCGTTTCAGCCACGTGCTCTTGTTCTACGACGTTGGGAGTTCGTTCTCCTTGGTGTTCCTCGCCGCAGAGTCACTGTTCTCTTTCCAGTGGTTGATCTAGAGATCGGTGAGTCCTGATCGATTGCTCTTGATTTGACTTTGAAATTTCAGTTATTCAAAGTGTTCTTGATCGCTCTGATTGACCATTTTTCTTCTATGGGTGATGTCCTTCAAGGAAATCCTGTCGAAATTAATTGGTCGATCGTAATTTCAAGAATGGTGACCTGGTGATGACTAGTCGAGATCAGAGGACTCAACCGATCCCGTTCTCCTCCTCGAGTGCCATATGATCAGTATGAACTCTGTCGGTAAGATTTCGATCTCAACTTGGCAGATCTGGGAGTCCTGGTTATGTGTTTTAGTGAACTTCGATCTGGTGAAATCTTTCTCTTGTGTTGATTGAATCATGCAGACTGACGATAGAATTTGTTCGAGTTTCGTTGATCGGATCAAGCAACGAAGAACAATCGAGAATTTAACTGCTGGTAAGCCAGAATTCGAACTCCTTGATTCTTGATTTTTTGGCAAGTTCTGCAAATTTCTGATCGAATGTGTTGCTTCTGTTGTGCATTGCGACAAGGGGGCTGTGTCTGATCCTGGGAGACGTGTCCTCGAATTGGCTGTGTCCTCTCTTTCAGGTACTATGTTATCCTTCTGTCGTTTGTTAATTCCTTTATTTTTGTGTTTGAGTATGGGTTTGGCCAGGATTAGTAGTATCGTGGTGAGGCTTGTGTTAGCTTTAGATGTGTTCGTGTTCAGGAGGTGTTTTGTGTCCAGGTGCAAGTGTTCGAACTATGTGAGTTCGTGTTGACGTTTCGGCTTGACTCGTACCGGGCCATGTTCGTGTTCGTGTCCAGCTCCTGTCAAGTTGTGTCCAAGAGTATGGACTAGTGACCAGTCGTTCCTCATCTTGTGTGTATTCAAGATTGATTTTATTACAAGGACCCTACCAAGTCAAGTGCAGATTTCCAATCTATTATTTGTAATATATTTATAATTTATTCTTGAGTTGTATATTCTTTCATTCAATCGGGTTGTATATATATTTCTTTTGGTTTTAATGTATTCTTTCAATTGGTTGTATGTATACCTTTTATAAACTTTTAACTTGTTTTAGCAGTAACCTTGGGATTCAATTGAGTTGGTTTTATGTGTTTAGAAGATTTATAGAGATTGAACCTAGAATTTGTTTGAATGTGGATTAGGTGGCGTTGGTTTCAAAAGTCCAACAGTAGCTGTAGTAGTTTGTAAGTTGGATATGATGGGCTAGATTGAACCTGTGCACACAATTCTGAGTGTTGATGTCATAAATTGAATTTTTGCCAAATTCAGGTGTTGTCCATAAAGGAGTATATATTGAATCAATTCCTGATGGCTGCAATTTATGGGCTTTGATGTTAAGTTAGCTATTGCTAACTACTACCAGTTGTTGGATTTGGATCGTGAAGTCTTAATTCATGCAACTACTCCTTGGGAGAAATTATGAGTGTGGGAAATGGGCCTTGTGGTTAAGTTTCAAGGTTATTTGGGTGGGAATTTTTGTCACAATATTGTATGGCTTTGTTACTAAATGAATTGCATTAGCAGTTATTATATTTTCACTATCAAAATTTATACTTCTAATTAGATTTTGTGAGTATTCATAAGAAGCATATATGGTTATTGCTCATATAATAGGATATTATCTATTAAGTTTCCTAAGTAGGATTAGAGTGCTAATAGATTAGCTTGGAATTGTAATATTTCTGCTAGTAGTTGATCAGCTAGGAAAACAACTTTTAGCCTATATGAATATATATAGTTTGTAATACTCTTTAAGAATGATAGCTAGTTCTAGTAGATTAACCAACTTGTACCAAATTAACAGGAGGACATCTAGCTCCGATCTTCACCTGTACTTTCCTGGAGCAAGGCAAGTACATTCTATGGTCTTGTACATTTTATTATATCATGTGCTTCCTTGATTGACACACTGCGACACGACATATTTTTTTGGTGCTCATGTTCCTTGTTCTTTTTACTTGTACCTGGGGTGGGGAAATATACTATTTATGTGACCAAACCTAAGAAACAACTCAGGTGTGTTTAGCTTAGACCCCACATCGTGCACGCCGGTCCTAAGCCGTACCATTCATGTGCTTTTATGTGCTTCATGTGCTTTCATGTGCTTACCCATAGTCGGTCACATACTTAGTTATATTTCAAATATTGTACACACATGTTCAGGAGATATATCATGTACTTAGTTCCTGTGATTCCTGAGATACCATGTTCTTTCATGTTCTTTCATGTTCTTACATACCATGTTCTTTCATGTATTACACCATGTTCCTTCTTGTGCTTTACATACCATGTTTCCTTGTACTTTCATATCATGATGTCTTGTTCATTACCTAGAACTGTAATTTGCTCCGCTCCTGACTGGATAAGTTGCAGGTATGCTTACAGGATATCATTCTACCTTATGGGCCAGAGCCCGGGATCTTAGCTGAGCAGGATGGTCATGACTTAGCTTGAGGTTTCAGGTTTAGACTGTTAGCCTTACTTTTAGATATTGATTTAGAATTCATAGTACATTTCATTCTTGATGACTCGTACATTTATATACACAGAATTGTGGATTATGGTGATCATTCTGGGATACGTTTTTAGATGTTGTGATTATATACATTTATGATTATCTGGTTAGATTTTTCTAGTTTGGTACAGCTTACTTCGTCGTGTCTAACGACGAAGGCTGGGCGTGTCCGACTCGTATCCGATTATTCGGGAGCGGGTCGTGACAGCCTAGGCACAACTCACGAAGTGTACAGGACAGTTGTCCACCAACTCTCCTTGAGCGGCACAATTCACGAGATTCGAAGAGATTTTCCTCGTTCACTGTGGTGTCAGTCGTCAGTTCTGCCAGGTAATGATGGCCATTAAGTGTCAAACGCCACGTAGATCTTGGCACAATAAGACTGGTCACAGTTTGATATCAGGCACAACCTGATCAGTGGCGCAGTCTGTTCACTGAGCTTCATATCGTTGGCGCAACCTGATCTTTGGGGCGCAACTTGATCACTGATTAGTATTTTCAGGGTGCAACTTGATTTTTAGGCTCTACAAGACCCCCTTCAAAGTTTTCAAAACTTAAAACATTTCAAAGTTTTGAAATACTTTGAATTTAGAAAAGTTTTGACTGAGTCAAGTTACGCCGGTCAATAACTGGTCATCACACTTAAATCTTTTTCTTGAAAACACAAAACTTCCTCTTCGTCTTCTTGAGTTTCATTGATGATTTTTCCAGTTTCCCATGAGGAATATGAAGAGTCATTTTGTTGATATATATGTAGTAGTTGATCTTTAATCTTTATTCTTCACTTATGTTCTTCAATGGCCCCCAAGAAGAAAGAGACAAATGCTGATACCACAATCAAGTCCCTTGAAGTGGGGCACGATGTTGGGCCTACAACTTATTTGATGGAGGCTGACTCGTCGCTGAGGGCGGTAAACTTTTTAGACTGCTTTGGTTTAGACCCGACAGTCTTCAATCACTCGAGCGGTGGGCCATCATCTGAAGAGCGCGGCGATTCGGAGGGATTCCTCAATCTGATGCGTCACTCGGGGATCCGCAACATGCAAGAATTGGACGTCACCCTTCGTCAGAACGATGAAGGCAAGGATAAGAAATAATGTTTTTAAGAAGAACAACTTTTTGTTCTCTTTTCTAATGTCCTTGATTGTAGGGGTCCACCCATCTTTATGCAATAAAATCTAAAATTTCTGATATTGTGTGGGTGTGACTTTAAATAATGCACGTAGATGCTTTCCTTCAACTGATTCAAACGCTTACTGTTTCGTAGAGGGACACATGGCAGTCATCACACGGCTCCCATCATCTATTGTTTAGTTCTTTTCCAAAAATAGGCTCCCAGGATGACGCACCTATTTTATCTTTAATCCCTTTAAAAGGACATCTAGAAACGAAAGAGCCATTTATACTTTCTCAAAACAAATGATTTCACACAAGGTTTTACTATTTGTAAGTTCACTTGCGCCACTTCATCCTGATGTTACTGTACTTTCAGAAATTGGTAAATCTCAACAAAGGATCAATAGTATGAATATTTTTCTCTTTTGTGCCACTTTTGAAGATAAATACGGATCTGTACGTTGTAGACACTGTTAATATGCGCTAACTATTCCTGAAAAATAGGTGCACATTGTAGTCCAATGTTTAGCTCCTATCAGAGGCACGTATTGCTGACATGCACTTATTTGATCGGTGCGTAGTGCTGATGTGCGCCTGTTGATCAGTGCACAGTGCTGATATGTGCCTGTTTGATCAGTGTGCAGTGCTGATGTGCGCCTGTTAGTAGGCGCACACTGTTGGTTTGCGTCTGTTGATAGGCGCGTATTTCTGATATGCGCCTGTTGATAGGCGCATACTGCTGATAGATTCTGCTAACTTCTCATGTTTTATTAATATTTGCAGGGACTTGGTTAGCAAGCTTCTTCAGAACTGGCATTGGTGATTTGGATGTCGCAGAGGGCATTCTTCTGACACTTACATCAGACAGCTCATGCGGTTTTGACACTCAAATCAGACAGCTCAGGACTCTTCATGTTAAGAAGGGTCTTCCTCAGATGGTAGGAAGAGCCTATACACATGAGAGTTGGATGGTGAAGACGCAGAACTAGGAATTGTATCACAAGGGTGATCTTGTTCCTAGTTTCCCTGGCGGGCCGTCTTCTCTCCACCAGCTGTATTGACAGCAGCTCATCTTTGGACTGCTGCACTCTGGGTTCTCCTCTCGTCTTTCTGAGAGAGAAGACCAGAGTTAATTCCATTGTCTGGCTCGTTGCAAGAAATTGCCACCAACAAATAAGAAGATCCAAAGATGTAATAGACCTTCATTATCAATAGGAAGATCCAAAGATGTAATAGACCTTCATTTAGAATAAAAATCTGAGATGTAGTAGATTTTCATCAAGATGTATCTATGCTTTTAAAGAAGAAATAAAGAAATGATTGTCTCATTATTCTCCTTTTTTATAATTCGATTTTGATATGCTGACATAGATGGCAGAATCCAGAGGGAATATGAATGTGGCAAATTGTTGACGCGAATATTTGGAATTCAGGGGCGTGAGAGGCATGAATTCTCATTATGATAAATGAATGAGTGATCAGTCACTTCAATTCTCGAGGAAGAGATATTGAATGAATGAATGGTTGTTCAAACTCTCGAGGCAGAGAATAAATGAATGAATAATCACGTCGATTTCGAAGAAGGAATAATGAATGGTCAGTTATAAATGAATGAACAGCTGTGCTTCTTTCCAAAAGTTGCGTCTGTGATGCCCGTAGTTCGTATCACGTATTGGAAATACGTGTACGTATTTCGGACTCGTATTTCTGGTTTGTCATAATTAGCTAGCCTTGGGTTTTATTTTGCATATTGCATTAGCATGGTTCATCATGGGATTGCATTGGCTTGGTTTGGTTCGGTTTAGTAGGTTTGGCTTGGTTTGGTTTTTGTGGAGAACCACTCCCACCTACCACCATTCCCATCATAAATATCTATCCCACTCTCTCTCTTCCATTATTACTCATTACTCATTTCTTCTTCTCCATCTTTACTTCTCCACCTACCAGGAGAGAGTGGAGAGCTTAGGCAAGTGCATCTTGCTTCATGGAGGAAGTCCATTTTTATTGTTCCATTGTCTTCCTCATGTGTTTCTAACCCACTTTAGTACTTGGCATTTTTCATTTCCATGGTTAAATTTTTGTAGATCTAGTTTTGTGGTATTTCTAGTTCCAGGACTTTTGATTCCATCAAACTTGCATATTTTGCTAAGTTGATGATCCCATGGTTGCAGAGAATTTTCTTTGGTTCAATTTTGACCTACGAGAAATTTCTGAGCCGCATGGACATTTTTGCACTCAGCCTCATGGCCTATGCATGCAATCGCCAGCATTTATTTTTGTATGCATTATTTAATGCAATGCTAACAAGTCAGCCGCATAGGCATCATTATTTAATGCACTAAGAATGGAATGCATCAGCACCCATGTAGCCGCATATCCATGCAATATTTTGCATGCAATATTCCAACGTGTACCTCATACATATAATATTTTATTGTCTATTCTAAATGCATGTATTTAATGCATTGTTCCAATGCATTTTCCTAATGCACCAGGGAGCCGCATAGCTATTTAAATGCTTGAGTGCTTTAATATTTAAATATTAAATGTCTTCAGGATTCAATGTTTTAAAGCCTTGGATCAGTCGCATGGCTTGTAATATTTGAGTGCTTTAGTGCTTGATATTAATATTATATGTCTTAAAAAAATTCAATGCTTTAAGCTTTGATTAAAGCTTTCTGGAGCAATAGAGCCGCATATGGCTCGGATGTTGACTCATTCCAATGCCTTAACATTAAATACAATGCCATTCCATACTTTAATGCTTTTTTAAAGCATTATGCTTATTTAATGCCTTAAAGCTAAATGCTTTTAAAGCATTCTATGAATGCATGGTGGAGGCATGCTTACGTAAGCCTTCAGGAATGCTTTAGTGCATTCTTTAGTACTTTTCCTAAAGCATTTTCTTAATGAAATTTCCTGGAGCTAGCCGCATACATTCTTAAGCATTAAATACAATGCTTATCTAGCCGCATGGCCTTGCTAATTTTAGCTTGCATGGCATTTATTCATGCTTGCATTAATAGGAGCCGCATGGCTCTATATAGTGGTGTATTATTTAATCCTTTTTTTATATATATATTTGCATTTGCTTGCAAATGCTTAATTGTAGCCGCATGGATATTTATAGTATTAAAAAATTGCTTGATGCAGAGCCGCATGACCTTTGGCCAGTAAATATTATTATTTGCTTGGAATCTAAGGTAAGCCGCATAGGCTCCCTTCCCCCACTATTTAATATTTTGGCCACGTGAACCATTAATTAAAGGGTTCACGTGTACCACTTCTTATTGCATTAATTGTGGGAGTCCCACATAACTTCTTTTAGTTGACTTGCTTGCTGAAGTGGGAGCTTGCAATTATTGCGGGTCCCACTATCTTTTGTCTTACTTGATTTCATGCCCTCTTTGTTATATTGGCCGCATGGGTGGCCTCCCACTCTCTTTGACCGCATGTTTGTTCTCCCACTTTTGGACCGCATGGGTCCCACTTTGATTGTTTAAATGTTTATTTAGCTAAATTATGGTCAGAATTTCTTCCCACTCCCAACATGAAAGTTATAGAATTTCCCCTTGGCTTCAGGAATATATATATATTATTAATATATTATTATTTAATTGTGCAAGTTTCTCTCCTTCTTGATAAATGGCATGACTTGATAGTGACCCGCCGTGGTGCACTCCCGACATGATAACTTGACCTGACAAATTTGACATGATAACTTGACATGATAATTCTTGATAGTGGCCCGTCGTGGCGCACTCTTGACTTGATAAACCTGACATGATACTTCTCGAAATACTGTTGCGACGGCTAACACGACATAACAAGATTGAATAACTTGGACACCGTGGACGATTGTGCTTGTACAAATGAACCCGTCTTGTCCTGCATCATGTCTAGGATGGGGATCCCTGAGTACCACGGTCAGGGGCACCCACTGAAAATCGACTAAGGCTAACAACTAGAACAATCCAGTAGTCATGAAGAGATTTCTCAGCTACAGGCAATCCCGTTATCTGGGTGCCCCACTTGGGATCTGTAGCCTGCCGTCGAGTAGGGAACATTTCCAGCACACTGTCATGTGTTGTACCATCTAAGTCACCTAAGGGTACATGCGTTTTCTGGACGATGTACCCACTGGAATTCAACTCTAATTGCGTCCGGATAGCCTGGATGGTCTGCAGGACTTGTGGCTGTGGAATAATCTCACTGCATCTTGCTAGTAACTAGGCCTGTGATAACCCTAGTTAGTTAAAGTATCAAGCCGTACTTATTGCTTGGCCGTGAAATGTTGGATGAAGTTACCAGTCTATTCTTGTCTTGAATCCTGTACAAGATTGTCACATGACCTGTCTTCTTATATTACCCTGCCGATAAATGGTGGGAGAATCCAAGTTCTGTTCAGACGAAGGGTTACAACCCCGGTCCTTGTTTGGTTTACGGGTTGTAACCTGGTTATCTGAATAGTTCCATGGTTATCTCATCGTATATCACCTGTCCTGTTTTCTTTAATTGTTGTCTTTTATTATATATTATTACTCTTGTGCTAATTGTTGGTTTTAGTTCCTAAGTGAAGCCTCCTTTGTGGCACTTGCTCTTTCTGGGGTCTGACCCAGCTGGTTTTGTATGGCCAGATACCAGAGCAGCTCCAAGGGATCCACAGACTTTCCAGCCCGATGGTGAACACCAGGCGTAACCAGGGCAACGAGTGGGTTTATTTTTGCTCTCCCACTCTATTGTAAAATTATTCTTTTGAGGCGTTTAGCCGTCGAGCAAGTGTTAGCTCGTATACATTTTTACTTACTGTCTGCCTACGGGCTGTAACATGATTGGTAACCTAGGGTTGATCATGTATGACTAAACTCTTGCTAGTCCTCACTTTTGTAACGACTAGCTTCATGATCAGCTGAATATGTAATGTTTGGGACGCCTTACTATTGTATATTTGGCAATCTTATATCTTGTAATATCTGCTTACTTGCTTATGATTGAGACACTAGGCTTGTTATTGACCCTAAGAGACTGATGGCTTGTAGATAAACCCTCATATATCTAGACAGCCGTGACCGTATAGTGGAGTGGATTCCATTTCATTATACGTAGCTGGCTATGTCTGCCCCCGCTCTCCAGTATTCTGGTTCTGGGGCGTGACATGGTTTAAGTGGTAGCCCTTGCAGGTCTTGTAAATCAAGATATGTGAGGGTTTACCGAATAGATGTCTCAATCAGTACTCGCCCTTGATCTCTGCTCGTATCCTCTTGATTCCTGAAATTCTTATCCTGATCACATGCTTGTAATCGTTGATGTGTCCTGGTCCTTCCTTATTGTTCCTATGTCGTCTCCTTCAGCGGCATTGAATCTGGACCTGCCGATCAGCAAGGCGGATCACCTCCCGTGGACCAGTAGCAACCAGAAGATCAGGTCCAGCACTCAGGAGCAGCCTTCCGAGTCGTATCTACTGGAGGAGAGTCGCCAGTTCAGCCAGTCCAGCCTGCAGAGCCCGATGATGGCACTTTGGTAGGTCTCATCAGGACCTTGTTAGCTTCCCAAGATCGCCGAGGAGGTGCCTTACAACAGGCGGTGGCAGATGCTCTGAACAGAGACGGTCATCCAAGGAACAGTACAGCGAACAGTTTCAAGCGCCTGAACCCTCCCTTCTTCGATGGCAGTAAAGATGCTATCGCTGCTGACGCGTGGCTCCAGGATACTGAAGTCATTCTAGAGGCAGCCAAGACCCCGGAAGACGAGAAGGTGGCCGTGGTGCGTCTGTAGTTACTGGATCTTGCCCGCAGCTGGTGGGCAGCACAGGCCGTGGGATTAGTGGCCCTTATTCCATGGGCACTATTCAGAGAGAGATTCCAGACTAAGTACTTCAATGCGGTGGCTCGGTATGATCTTCAGACCAAGTTTACCAATCTGAAGCAAGGAGGCAGGACGGTCGATGGGTATGCGGCCGAGTTTTCCAGGCTTAGTCGGTTTGCTCCCACTTTGGTGGCAACCGAGTTCGACAGAGCCCAGCAGTTCCAGCAAGGGCTCCATCTCGAGAATTTGTTGGCAGTGGAACAGTTTGAGCATCAGACCTTCGATGCAGTGTTGAGGGCAGCTAGGAGGCACGAGTATACCTCCCACAGGATAGTAGACAGGACCGGAGGTCGGAAGCGATCTCACGACCAGATGACCCAGTCGACAGCACCAGCCCCGGCAGTCAAGGCTTTGACAATTGGAACTCCGAGGCAGGCGGCCTCAGTGACGTCGGTCACGTTCCCTCAGCAACAGAAACCGAAGCAGTCTTCCGCAATGGGCTGCACTCATTGTGGGAAGCCAGGACACGTTGTTTCAGAGTGTCGCAGAGCACAGGGATTGTGCTTGGCTTGTGGAGCACCGGACCATAAGATAGGGTCCTGTCCGAATAGAGCAGGTTCCTCATCATCGGCCCAGACTAGTCCCTCGGTAAGGGGACCAGCCCCAGTCCAGCAGCAGCAGCAGTATCCATTGCCGAGGCCATTGCCGCCTCAGGCCCAAGTATTTCAGCAGCAGTACCAGTCTCCGAGGCCATTGCCACCTCAGGCCCTAGCCTTCCAGCTACAGAGACCCCAGCAGTATGCCCAGGTCCAAGCTCAGATCCAGAACCGGCAGAGAGGTTCCTAGCAGGATATCTTTCCTCTTTTTCGTACCTTCGATTTCCTTGCTTACATACATGATTGCATGATTGATTGCTTAGTATAGCTTGCCTGAGATTAGTATAGCTTGTCTTTGCCACCCTAACCCCTTGATTAAATTTTGAAGACGAAATTCTTTTAAGGTGGGTAGAGTTGTGATGCCCTAGTTCGTATCACGTATTGGAAATACGTGTATGTATTTCGGACTCGTATTTCTGGTTTGTCATAATTAGCTAGCCTTGGGTTTTATTTTGCATATTGCATTAGCATGGTTCATCATGGGATTGCATTGGCTTGGTTTGGTTCGGTTTAGTGGGTTTGGCTTGGTTTGGTTTTTGTGGAGAACCACTCCCACCTACCACCATTCCCACCATAAATATCTATCCCACTCTCTCTCTTCCATTATTACTCATTACTCATTTCTTCTTCTCCATCTTTACTTCTCCACCTACCAGGAGAGAGTGGAGAGCTTAGACAAGTGCATCTTACTTCATGGAGGAAGTCCATTTTTATTGTTCCATTGTCTTCCTCATATGTTTCTAACCCACTTTAGTACTTGGCATTTTTCATTTCCATGGTTAAATTTTTGTAGATCTAGTTTTGTGGTATTTCTAGTTCTAGGACTTTTGATTCCATCAAACTTGCATATTTTGCTAAGTTGATGATCCCATGGTTGCAGAGAATTTTCTTTGGTTCAATTTTGACCTACGAGAAATTTCTGAGCCGCATGGACATTTTTGCACTCAGCCGCATGGCCTATGCATGCAATCGCCAGCATTTATTTTTGCATACATTATTTAATGCAATGCTAACAAGTCAGCAGCATAGGCATCATTATTTAATGCACTAAGAATGGAATGCATCAGCACCTATGTAGCCGCATATCCATGCAATATTTTGCATGCAATATTCCAACGTGCACCTCATACATATAATATTTTATTGCCTATTCTAAATGCATGTATTTAATGCATTGTTCCAATGCATTTTCCTAATGCACCAGGGAGCCGCATAGCTATTTAAATGCTTGAGTGCTTTAATATTTAAATATTAAATGTCTTCAGGATTCAATGTTTTAAAGCCTTGGATCAGCCGCATGGCTTGTAATATTTGAGTGCTTTAGTGCTTGATATTAATATTATATGTCTTAAAAAAATTCAATGCTTTAAGCTTTGATTAAAGCTTTCTGGAGCAACAGAGCCGCATATGGCTCGGATGTTGACTCATTCCAATGCCTTAACATTAAATACAATGCCATTCCATACTTTAATGCTTGATTAAAGCATTATGCTTATTTAATGCCTTAAAGCTAAATGCTTTTAAAGCATTCTAGGAATGCATGGTGGAGGCATGCTTACGTAAGCCTTCAGGAATGCTTTAGTGCATTCTTTAGTACTTTTCCTAAAGCATTTTCTTAATGAAATTTCCTGGAGCTAGCCGCATACATTCTTAAGCATTAAATACAATGCTTATCTAGCCGCATGGCCTTGCTAATTTTAGCTTGCATGGCATTTATTCATGCTTGCATTAATAGAAGCCGTATGGCTCTATATAGTGGTGTATTATTTAATCCTTTTTTTTATATATATATTTGCATTTGCTTGCAAATGCTTAATTGTAGCCGCATGGATATTTATAGTATTAATAAATTGCTTGATGCAGAGCCGCATGACCTTTGGCCAGTAAATATTATTATTTGCTTGGAATCTAAGGTAAGCCGTATAGGCTCCCTTCCCCCACTATTTAATATTTTGGCCACGTGAACCATTAATTAAAGGGTTCACGTGTACCACTTCTTATTGCATTAATTGTGGGAGTCCCACATAACTTCTTTTAGTTGACTTGCTTGCTGAAGTGGGAGCTTGCAATTATTGCGGGTCCCACTATCTTTTGTCTTACTTGATTTTATGCCCTCTTTGTTATATTGGCTGCATGGGTGGCCTCCCACTCTCTTTGACCGCATGTTTGTTCTCCCACTTTTGGACCGCATGGGTCCCACTTTGATTGTTTAAATGTTTATTTAGCTAAATTGTGGTCAGAATTTCTTCCTACTCCCAACATGAAAGTTATAGAATTTCCCCTTGGCTTCAGGAATATATATATTATTAATATATTATTATTTAATTGTGCAAGTTTTTCTCCTTCTTGATAAATGGCATGACTTGATAGTGACCCGCCGTGGTGCACTCCCGACATGATAACTTGACCTGACAAATTTGACTGATAACTTGACATGATAATTCTTGATAGTGGCCCGTCGTGGCGCACTCTTGACTTGATAAACTTGACATGATACTTCTCAAAATGCTGTTGCGATGGCTAACACGACATAACAAGATTGAATAACTTGGACACCGTGGATGATTGTGCTTGTACAAATGAACCCGTCTTGTCCTGCATCATGTCTAGGATGGGGATCCCTGAGTACCACGGTCAGGGGCACCCACTGAAAATCGACTAAGGCTAACAACTAGAACAATCCAGTAGTCATGAAGAGATTTTCCAGCTACAGGCAATCCCGGTATCTGGGCGCCCCACTTGGGATCTGTAGCCTGCCATCGAGTAGGGCACATTTCCAGCACACTGTCATGTGTTGCACCATCTAAGTCACCTAAGGGTACATGTATTTCCTGGACGATGTACCCACTGGAATTCAACTCTAATTACGTCCGGATAGCCTGGATGGTCTGCAGGGCTTGTGGCTGTGGAATAATCTCACTGCATCTTGCTAGTAACTAGGCCTGTGATAACCCTAGTTAGTTAAAGTATCAAGCCGTACTTATTGCTTGGCCGTGAAATGTTGGATGAAGTTACCAGTCTATTCTTGTCTTGAATCCTGTACAAGATTGTCACATGACCTGTCTTCTTATATTACCCTGCCGATAAATAGTGGGAGAATCCAAGTTCTGTTCAGACGAAGGGTTACAACCCCGGTCCTTGTTTGGTTTACGGGTTGTAACCTGGTTATCTGAATAGTTCCATGGTTATCTCATCGTATATCACCTGTCCTGTTTTCTTTAATTATTGTCTTTTATTATATATTATTACTCTTGTGCTAATTATTGGTTTTAGTTCCTAAGTGAAGCCTCCTTTGTGGCACTTGCTCTTTCTGGGATCTGACCCAGCTGGTTTTGTATGGCCAGATACCAGAGCAACTCCAAGGGATCCACAGACTTTCCAGCCCGATGGTGAACACCAGGCGTAACCAGGGCAACGAGTGGGTTTATTTTTGCTCTCCCACTCTATTGTAAAATTATTCTTTTGAGGCGTTTAGCCGCCGAACAAGTGTTAGCTCGTGTACATTTTTACTTACTGTCTGCCTACGGGCTGTAACATGATTGGCAACCTAGGGTTGATCATGTATGACTAAACTCTTGCTAGTCCTCACTTTTGTAACGACTAGCTTCATGATCAGCTGAATATGTAATGTTTGGGATGCCTTACTATTGTATATTTGGCAATCTTACATCTTGTAATATCTGCTTATTTGCTTATGATTGAGACACTAGGCTTGTTATTGACCCTAAGAGACTGATGGCTTGTAGATAAACCCTCATATATCTAGACAGCCGTGACCGTATAGTGGAGTGGATTCTATTTCATTATACTTAGCTGGCTATGTCTGCCCCCGCTCTCCAGTATTCTGGTTCTGGGGCGTGACAGCGTCAGTTCTCGAGGCTGTTTATCTAATTGTTCTGCCTATAAATAGAACAAAACTTTTGTAGATATTGTCAATCTTTTTCCCTTCTGTACGAAAATGTCTTCCAAAGATTTACTTGCTCCGAAGATCGAAGAAGAGACCGAGACACTACCTGCTGAGCCTCCAGTGCCTTCTCAAAAAGAAAGGGGCGAAGGTTCAACTGTTCCTCCTGCACCAGGACAGGATTTGATCTCCAAGTTAGTGGAACCTAGGAAGACTGCCGAAGAAGAGGCATTGAGGATGGCTGTTTATAAGTTTTTTGTATTTAATCATGTAGGATCGGGGCCTCCTTCCCATCCTTAATATTATGTAATTCCATTCTGCTTTTGAATAAAATGAACTTTTATATACATCATGTCTTTGGAATATTTTGCTTTTATACATAGTATTTCTTGAGAAATTTGCCATTGATCGGCATCATAGCAACTCTGCCATCCATATCAGTTAATTGATAGGCTCTATTGGAGAAGACTTTATTTACCACATATTGTCCTTCCTATTTTGCCTCGAACTTGCCTTTGCTCATATGTGTCATAGTCATAGGACGTCGGACTGTAAGAACCAACTCGCCTTCTTGAAATGTTCGCACTCTGACTTTGCGATTGGAAGCTTTTGAGATCTGGGCTTGATAAAGTTCAATGTGTTGTTGAGCCAGTAACCTTTTCTCGTCGAGCGCCTCCAATTCTTGAAGCCGAAGACAATCATTGTTCTCTGTAGTAAGTTCTTTAGCAATAGCGATCCTCAATGATGGAATTTGAATTTCCAAGGGTAGGACAGCTTCACATCCATATACTAGAGAAAAAGGTGTGCAACCTGTGGGATTACGGACAGTAGTGCGATATGCCCATAGACATTCTCCAAGTTTATCACTCCAATTACGTTTGTTGATAGAGACAAACTTTTTTAGGAGTTTGATAATGGTCTTGTTGAATGCTTCAGCCAACCCGTTAGCCACGGGATTATAGGCTGTCGAGGCAACATTATTGATTCTGTTGTCATCACAGAACCTATTAAACTTTTGACTGATGAATTACGGTCCATTATCATGGATGATTCGGCGAGGGACACCAAACCTGTATATCACATGATGTTTGATGAAGTTGATGACACTACTCGTTTTAACTTCAGCCAATGGTATAGCTTCTGCCCACTTAGAGAAATAATCAGTTATAGCTAAGATGAACCGATGTCCTTTAGATGAAGGAGGATTGATAGGGCCAATTATATCCATACCCTAAGCTTCGAAGGGCCATGAGGCAGCAGTTGGATGAAGAAATTCCAACGGTTGGTGAATGAAATCCGCATGAATTTGACATACACGGCATTTTCTTGCATAGTCAATAGCATCTGATATCATAGAGGGCCAATAGTAGCCCATACGTCGGATATTATCCTGTAGTTTAGGACCATGTTGATATGCTCCACAAACACCATCATGAGCCTCACGTAATATCTGTTTTGCTTCATCACCAGCGAGACACCTCAAGAGTAATCCATCAAAAGTTCTTCAATATAGTGTTTTAGTAGTATGATTATAATAGAATCGAAGCGATCGACGACGGATACTTGTAGCTTCTTTAGGATCTTCTGGCAGAATGTCATGCACTACAAAATCAATGAAAGGTACTCTCCAGTCCTCACTAAGGACATTGGCTTCAGTTAAGTTGCTGAATTTAATGTTATGGTTGTTCTCAACACAGAATAGTTCTCTATTAGAGATAACAACCATCTATTGTCTTTTGACTGGAACTGCCAACACTGCAGCTAGGTTAGCTAAGGCATCAGCTTCTGTATTGCATGCCCGACGTACATGTTCGATGAAGAATCCTTTGAACGAAGAAGCTATCCTGGTTGCTGCTTCATGGTATGGTACTAAATCTTGATGTCAGACTTCATATATGCCTCTAACCTGATTAACAATCAGCTTAGAGTTGCCATATACTTCGAGATATTCAATATCCAGTTGTTTAGCCAATTGGAGTCCAATGAGCAAGGCATTGTATTCTGCCACATTGTTAGAACATGATTCGTCTAAAGAATAAGCCCTTTGAATAGTTAATCCCTCAGGTGAAACAAGAACAATTCCCACTCCAGCCACAATGGTACCTCCAAGTCCAATTCTAGAAGCTCCATCAAAGAATAATCTCCAAGTAGGAAATTCTTTTGAAACCATATTTGATTCCAAAGTTTTGTCCGGAATCTCATCATAGAGTTTAGATATTTCAGGGACAGGATGAGCTGCTAAGAAGTCAGCAAGTGCTTGGCCTTTCACAGACTTTTGAGGAACATAAACCATATCATATTGTGCTAATAATATGGCCCTTGTGGCAAGCCTAGAATTGAGTGTACTTGGCTTCTTCATTAAGACTCGAAGAGGATTGACTCGGGATATGACATGAATAGTTTGGCCTATGATGTAATGTCTCATTTTCTGAACAGCAAACATTAAGGCTAAACATTCCTTCTCCACCGGACTATAACGATGTTCAGCTCCAATCATCGTTCGGCTAAGATAGTAGATGGCCTGTTCATGACCTTCCTTGTTCTTTTGAGCTAGCAAAGCTTCCAATGAATGATCCATTGCCCCGACATACATTAAGAAAGGTATTCCTGAGATCAGTGGTACAAGAACCGGTGGACTCATTAAATACCGCTTTATGTCATCAAATGCTCTTTGACATTCTTCCGTCCAAACGAAAGATACATCTTTCTTCATTAATTGAGTAAATGGTCTACAACGTCCAGATAAATTCGAAATGAACCGCCTGATGTACGCAAGTCGACCTTGGAATCCTCGTAGCTCTTTTAGGTTGCATGGAGGACGCACCTCTTGAATGGCTTTGATCTTCTCGGGATCAACGTGTATACCCTTAGAGGTAATGACGAAGACGAGAAATTTACCACTAGAGACACCCAAGAAAGACTTGGTGGGTTTCATTTTGAGTTGATGCTGGCGCATTAGATTAAAGATAGTTCTTAAATCTTGAATGTGATCTTCTTTGAGATGACTTTTGATTGTAATATTGTCAACATAGAATTCGACAGTCTTTCGCAGATGATCACGAAAGATAGTACTCATAGCACGCTGGTAGGTTGCACCTGCGTTCTTTAGATTGAACGGCATGACTGTATAACAATACACTCCCCGAGGAGTACGAAACGAAGTATGTTTCTCATTTTCAGGATTCATCCGGATTTGATTATATCCAGAAAACCTTTCCATGAAAGAAATTCGTTCGAATCCACATGTATTGTCGATCATAACATCAGTAATTGGAAGAGGGAATTCGTCTTTAGGGCAAGCATCATTGAGATCCCGAAAATCTATGCAAACTCGAACCTTTCTGGTCATCTTCAGGACTGGTACAATGTTGGCAACCCAGTCGGGATGTTGTTCTTCTCTGATAAAGCCGCAAGCTATAAGCTTCTTGACTTCATCATCAATTGTATCCATCATTTCAGGCTTGAATCGCCATTGTGGTTGTTTGACCGATTTGGCATTCGATAAAATGTTAAGCTTGTGAGTTGCAATTTGAGGATCTAATCCTGGCATATCTTCATAACTCCAGGCAAAGACATCAATGTATTCACGAATAAGGTGAATTAATTCTTGTTTATCATCCTCTGGGAGATTTTTGCTAATGAAGATTGGTCGTGATACGCCCTTCTCTCCAATGTCGACTTGGACTAGTTGATCCTCAATAGGTGGCTCTCGTTGTTCAAAATGAAGTTCCCACTGATTGTCCATCCTTTGTGCCCAAGGGTCCATTTCAGTAGCTTCTTCAATATCATTTTTGTCATCTTCCGAGAATTCGGCAGACACCATGTTAGAAGATACTATCACCTTATGAACATGACCAATGCTGGTGTCAGAATCCCATGAAATAGAATCAGAAGAGTTTGAAAGTTCTTCTTCATCAGATTCAGAAGGTTCCGGAGTTGGGAGTGGTGAAGCATAACCTAGTCACCGTTTCATTTTACTGTGGTATTATTATGATTTTCCTTTTGAAACAGCAATACGAAGAGGAGTTCGCTTTCCTTTACCATTGTTGAGGCATGTTCTGAAATCATAGCCCATCTTACGGATGATGGCTTTGGATTGTGGACTATAACGTCGTAATTGTAGCCTTCCTATATCATCTCTATTATCATTATAGAGCATGATTTTTGGTTCTTCTCTTTTGTTGAAGAATATCGGCTTTTCATCTTTCTTTCGAGACGGTACTAAGAAGTACGACTCTTGTATTGAATCCAGTGATACCATATTTCGTAGAGATGATACGACTTCTATTGTAAGTGGTTTAAAGTTATCTAGCATATCCAAATAACACCGAGTATAGTAAAAGACATCAGGATACTGCAACGGAGATGCTTTATTGATTTTTACACCATCATTTACAACAGGGACTTTAACCTTAGCAGGCTTAGTCAAATTGATGACAAGAGGGGGAGAAGAAGAACGAGAAGGAGGGGGAGCTTCTTGATTAAAGACACCTTGGTTCAAATATCGATTTCTCGATCTAGTGTATTGAAAGATACCTTAACTGGATGCATGGATCCGGTCTAAGTATTGCTGACTAGGATTACGGGATGTATTATGTCTTGGACGTTTCCCACCCCAGTGCCTTGAGAAGTCATGTTGACAGAAGCATATAACAGCTCATCTTTGTCTTCTATTATATGTTCAGGAGTTGGAGCGTAGTTCAGACGATCGAAGACAGATCGTCGAGCCGATTGGCAATAACAGTTGATGACGACTTCATGAAGGCAGTGGCGATCTGAAGTGCGATTTGGAGGTGAGGGAGACATCCCTGTAATCTCTCGTCTTTGTGTAAGACGTTGCCACAAATCAGTTACAACTGCAGGACGAGAAGAAATCGGAGGAATATATTCCTTAATGATGTTAGGAACATGTCTCCTATTCTTCAGATGTTTAGTTCCCTGAGTGTACAAAGATGTACTCAACTTATTAGCATAGGTGTTTGGGTCTTTCTTTTCAAACTTTAGCTTTTGGTACAGATTGGCCTTTGACATAGAGTTCTTACGTTTTGCCAAAGTTGATATTGGTTGACGCCTATTGAGATAAGTGCGTAAATCTGAAAATTCTGCTCCCGGTGTCTCTGTTTGTGATACCTTCAATCTTCCTTGCTTGGATCTTGAAATTTGCAAGGTAGGAAGGTCTTGACCAGACCCCATAGGGGTAGGTAAGATACCTCTTTGATCAATATTCTTTTCGGTATCAGAGATCCGAGGACCTCTGTTTACAGGAATAGAATCTGCTACATCTTCCTCTGAGTCATAGACCATGGAAGTTTGAGGAAAGACCAAAGGGTACTTTACTTTATTTTGAAAAGGATTAGCTAAGAAGCGTTTCCTTTTGTTCTGTTATGAGACCATTTTAGGCACAGATTGTGCCAAATGAGGAAATGTCAAAGAACATTTTCCTTTGTTCTGTCTAGTGTTAGCACTAGGACATGAATTCTCCAAGTTCAGAACTTGAGAATTAGAAGATGGAATAGCCAAAAGACTAGTTCCCTTGAGTTACGCTAGAGTAGCAGACTGAGCCTAGGTTGCTGATTGCTTGGGTTGCGCCATAGTCCTACGGGCTACTGGTGGCGTCTTGGCAGCAACATGGGTAGACTGCCCCTCGACAATAGCTTGAACAGACTGCGCCTTGGCAGCAAAGATAGTAGTAGACTGCGCATGGGCAGTAGGATGAACAGATTGTGCCCTAACAACAGAAACAGGCTGTGCTAGAGCCACTGAGGAGGATTGCGCCCTGGTCACTGAACACTCAAGTTTCACCTGGGCAATAGCGACTGTAGGAGATTTAGGAGTCCACACAGTCCTGTTCTTGGCGATAGCCACCGTGCGCTTGTTGCTCTTGGTGTTGATCATATTCTCGTAGGCTGTCTGGTTAACTTGAACAACCAGAGTCTTCTGCGTCTTGCCGATCGACGCAATGTCACATTGAGTTGTCACCTTCTCGTCGGAGAAGAAAGTCGTCCCCAGCAGAGTCGCCATTTTATTTGCAAAAAACAAAAAGTGTTTATTCCAAACTTGTAAAAGAGTACAAAGTACAATGAATTCTGGGGAAGTACAACTTTAGGAATCTGATCAGAAGACGATCACTTTATCCCTTAGACGATGTGAACTTGAAGACTGTAGCCTCTGGAGAATGCAACAGCAATTTTTGCAAGAGTTCTTGATCTCTGTGCGTATGTATCTGATGATTTCATAATGATTGGAAACTCTATTTATAGAGTTCTTGAAATAACTATTTTAGCGATTATTCTGATTGTACGCGAGGCTGGATTGCGCCACATTGGGTTGCGCCAACCTCCTGTTGTGACAACTTTCATTCAGTTGCTAAGTCATATACTAACTGTATTTAGACGCGTGGCATCATGTGATTGAGATGCGCGTGGTCGTGTACAGGATAGTAGACACGTCTTGAAAGATTAGTGGCATGTGCGCCACGTCATCCTGCTTTAGAATGTAAGTTGTCTCAACTTCATCAGGTTGTGCGAGCTTCAGTCAACGAGTCAAACTGCGCTTGATTTGGGCTGCGCCTACATACGTGGTAGCTTCTGAGCAAAAGTCATTCAGGTTGCGCCTAGGCACAACTAAGGATTTTGTTTGGATTGCGCCTAGCCGCAACTCACGAAGTGTACAAGACAGTTGTCCACCAACTCTCCCTGAGCGGCACAATTCACGGGATTCGAAGAGATTTTCCTCGTTCACTGTGGTGTCAGTCGTCAGTGCTGTCAGGTAATGATGGCCATTAAGTGTCAAACGCCACGTAGATCTTGGCGCAATAAGACTGGGTGCAGTTTGATATCAGGCGCAACCTGATCAGTGGCGCAGTCTGTTCTCTGAGCTTCATATTGGTGGCGCAACCTGATCTTTGGGGCGCAACTTGATCACTGATTAGTATTTTCAGGGTGCAACTTGATTTTTAGGCTCTACACTAGTGTGTGCACATGTATCAGAATGAGCATGATTATGAACATGTGACATACTAGAATGATGAATATCTCTAGAGTGAGCATGCATGGATTTGGTCTTAAGAATATCATGTTCTAATAGCAAATCATTATGCAAACAAGTAAGAGAATCAAATTTAGCATTTAAAGAATAATTCTCTTTTTCAAATAAAGCAATTCTAGAAATAAACTCATCATTTTGTTTCTTTAAAGAGTCAATAGAAGAATCATGCAAATGATTTAGCTCTTGTGCTTGCTTCTTAAGATCTTCTATTGATGAGGAAAGAGATTTGGTTTTCAAAATTAAAGAATCATTCAAACTCTTTAAAGAAACACAAAATGAGTTTTGAGAGTCAAATCTAGATAATAAATCATTGTTTTTATTTCTCAAAAACTCATTAGATTCTTCTAAATGAATGACCTTTTCTGAAAGTTCTTCATTTGTAGAATGAAAGTCCTCAAGAATCTCTAAGGATTGTTTAGCCATAGCTTTCCACTTAGAGCATTTCTTGCATTTAGAAGAAACATGATTGTCCATGCTACTAGAAGTAAAACCCTCTTTATCTGAGGAGAAGGAATACGATGCCATTCAAAAATAAACAAGGATCTACTCTAAGGATGTTGAGCCTAACAATAGAGTCTTTGCTCTGATACCAATTGAAATAACGTGTAGGCAACTCTAGAGGGGGGTAAATAGAGTTTGTGTCGATAATCACAAAATAAAAATTAACTCTATATCACCTCCACAAAACAATTATCAAGATAGTAAATAAATCAGAGAGAAATGCGGAAGTAAATAAAGATCAGAAGAGCATACGCAGACACAACAGTTTTAACCTGGTTTTTTTTTGTTGAGGACTAGTCCAGGCCTGAGAACTCTAGCTCAGGATTGAAATCCACTATTTGTTAAATAGCTTACAACCACGTACCTTTACTCAGAAGAACACGTCAACTTATTACAGATTTACAGATGGCAAAACTTGGAATTGTCCAAGTATCTTTTCTTTCACTCTTGCACACAACATCTAGCTGATATCGCCTTGAGCACCTTGGGCTAAGGAGAGTTGTGGCTTAGGAGATATGGAAGAATGAGGCATGGAGTAGTAGAGCTTAGAAAGCTTGAATATTTGAAGGTAAGAGATGATTTAAAATGGGAGAATTCAAACTCTATTTATACTACTATGGGGAGGCAGAGTTCGGTCTGAATTATGTCCCAAGAATTTAATTTTTTGAACGTTGGACAGCTTGTATCAAGCAGGCCCTATAAATTAAGGTGCTAAAAATCAGGGGACGGAGTTCGGCCCGAACTCTGCCTTAGACAGAGTTCGGCCTGAACTATGTCTCCCTTGGGACAGAAGTTCTCAATGGGCTATGGTGGTTTGGTTTGTTTCAAGAATTGGTCTGTTTGTATGGTAGAGCTTGGAGAGATATGTCTAGGGGTTGAGATAACACAGTGCGACTCAACGTACATATTCTCCTAGACTCAATAAATTGAATATTACAGACTTGGAACAAATAGGAAAACCAAGAGCCCTTTGATGACGTCTTTCTTCTGATATTTGAGCAGACCTGAAGACGTCTTTTTTTTCTTGACAGCAGTCGTCCAAAGATATACAGATCTAGAAATCTGAATACCTTTGGGGGCTTCGCCCCCGAACCCCCGACGGTGGGCGCTGCCCCCCTCGACCCCTGTCCGCTGACCGGGTAGTGGAACCCCCGATGCGAGGCCCTCGGATAGGTCGCTAGGCGGTTCAGAGAAATATTTTTGTATAACGCCATCTTTGGTCCATCATTAATTCTTTATTGCCTATGTCCTGATTTGATCATGTTTTATCATGCTTACTGCATGTCTACAAATACATGTTAGGTGAGCAAAATATGTTGCAGTACGATACAAGCATGGCAATATGATATAGGACAATTAGGACAATGCTAAGTTTAAGTCGCAACATGATAGTGAGTATATGAATATTAGTGATATCATTATGTTAAACTTAACTGATTAGCCATATTCAAAAATATGATGTAATCATTGGGCTAACACTCCATACTTCGTGTGAGGTGGAGCATGTAGAGACCCTGTTGAATTCAGTCTTATCAATTGTGCAAAAGATAGGATTAATAGCCCTAGCATCTAGACTTGTCTGTTTCTTTTCCTGCTCAGAATATTTGTCGTAGGATTTTTCAACAAGAGTCCCCTCGACAGCTATTCTGGCAGGTTTTTTGTAACCATCCGTGACGATGGTCCAAGATCAAAGTTTAGAGACTTGAGATAAAAACTCATCCTAGTTTTCCAATAGGTGTTGTTAGTTTCATCAAATAGGGGTGACCTATTTGTGGACTGTCCTTCACCATAGTTGGAAAAGGTAGGTTTTGTGGTTGCCATGGATCAGCTCTTAGGATGTTAATCCAATATAAGAGACCAGAGCTCTGATACCAATTGAAGTACGTATAGGCAACTCTAGAGGGGGGTGAATAAAGTATGTGTCGATAATACCCTATTAAAAATAACTCTATTCAAGTCCACTCAACAGAAATAATAATCAGAGTATAAGTGTGGAATATAAATAGAGATCAGAGAAGCATACGCAGACACACCTGTTTTTAACCTGGTTTTCCTCGTGGAGGACTAGTCCAGGCCTGAGAACTCTAGCTCAGGATTGAAATTCACTATTTGTGAAATAGCGTACAACCACGTGCCTTTACTCAGAAGAGCACGCCAACTTCTTACAGATTTGCGGATGGCGAGACTTGGAATTGTCCAAGTGACTTCTTTTGAAACACTTGCCCACAAACTTCTAGTTGACTCGCACTGAGCACATTGGGGGCTTGGAAAGTTTTGTAGCTAGTTAGATGAGAAGAATAAGCTCTTGAATGTATAGGCTATAGAAGAAGGGACGATGAGAAGATTAGACGATTGAAAATGAGAGAAAACAAGGCCAATCCAGATAGGCAGAGTTCGGCCAGAACTCTGTCCCAAATATTCAAATATTTAGTCGTTGCACAACTAGCAACCAACAAACCCAAAAAATTAGGTCCTAAAATTAAGGGGACGGAGTTCGGCCCGAACTCTGTGTGGGACAGAGTTCGGCCCGAACTCTGTCTCCTAGAGGACAGAAAGTTCAAGTGGGCTTTTTGGGCTTGACAAGTTTTGGAGTTTGTTTGGTGGAGCTTGGGTATTACGTCTAGGGTTGAGATACTCAGTGCGACTCAACTTACAATAGCCTAGACTTAATAAAAAGTAAAAATACAGACTCAGATAACAAGTAATAGCAGCACTATCGAAGCAATCGTCGATGATGTCTGTCTTGAACTGATATATGATGATGTTCTGTTTTGGAGCTTGATGGAGCTTGATGTGTCAAGTTGAATTATAACAGATATCATCTTGTTAATTATCAAGATTAGGTTGACTGCGATCCAGTTTGGGTCAACAATTATT
The DNA here is from genome assembly GCA_029216955.1 of Iris pallida. Classification (NCBI taxonomy): domain Eukaryota; kingdom Viridiplantae; phylum Streptophyta; class Magnoliopsida; order Asparagales; family Iridaceae; genus Iris; species Iris pallida. The sequence goes on from JANAVB010013394.1 coordinate 3,766,703, forward strand.
ATTTATTATCCAACTCTAATATTTACGGAAGTTTGCTAATCAACGATAGTGGTTCTATCCATGCATACAACTATTCCTAGTTTTGAATTTTTGAGAATCTGTAAAAAGTTTTGAAAATTTAGGATAGGGGGTTTACAAGAGGGTCGAGGGAAAGGAGCTCGGTCACTCACCTTGATTTTTGCTTGAGGCGAGAGGCTGGTTGGTCGTGCTAGACGCCGCCTACGTGATCACCTGAAATCGCATAAGCACTTGATCAGAACACTGCCCCATTCAATAAGTTCGATACGAATGCGAAGTTCGAAAACGCAAGCCATAAAAACCATCGAAAACATTCACGAAAACGCATTCAGAAAACCAAAGCCAAAGAAGCAATTGCGACATAAAAAGCAGAGCAAGGGGAGGTCTCTCCTGACTCAGCCGCAGAGTCTATCCTCGAGGCACAATCCGCTAAATATAGGACTTAATTTCGAAGAAACCATTCCATAACGAGGAAAGGATCTTAATTCAATCGATTCCATTCAATCGATTCTGACCAATCGATTTTGACTAAATTGATAGTGACAGTGTTCCTTTCTCACGTACCCCGTAGATGAGAAACAGGATACGATGTTGGGACAAGGGCACTACACATGACACGAGGGAATGGTGTGTCAGAAATGTATGGGGTTCCGTGTCCTCGGGGTCGGACTCGGGACACGAAGAAGATGGTAGATTTTGGGTGATGGATGTCGTGTAGTAATTGTAATAACATAGGAATTTAATGAAATGGGATGGACACCCGGGGTCGGACCCGAGATTGACACGGCTAACACGAAAATTTTGGTTTTGGACACGAATTTGTGGAGGTGGATACAAAAATTGTTGCATGTGGTTGGACACGAACATGACACAAGAAGGTTAGGTTTTTGGCCTAGATTTGGGTTTAGAATTAGAATCATCATTAATGACAATTAAGGCTATTTATAGGATTAGGAAAGGAGAATCTAGAAATTAATTAGCACATGATTAGAATAAAATATTTCGAGAATATTCCTAAGAATATTCTTACGAATATGCTAGATTCCAAGAAATATTCTTTTAGAATTAATTAAAACTAATCTACAATTAATTAAGGAGGATCTAGAAGGTTTCTATTCCATTCCTCATGACTAATTACTAATCATGGCATTCCCTCATAAACGACATAATTTCCACTAATTACCAAAGTTGACGTTCCTCCTTCATTAATTACAAAATTGTCGCCCCTTTTCACTAATAACAATAATTCCTAAAAATCTACAAAATTAGAAAATTGGAATCGGAAATTCAGAAACATGGTGTTTCATATCTATTCACCTTAGAACATTTTTTTCCTCAAAATTTAAGGAATAGCACGATTTGGCACGATTAGAAATCAACGTTGAGGCATAATCAAGAATTGTTATCGAAACACGATAAATATAATCAAATTACCTAGACGATCAGTTACCAAATGACGCGATTTTGCATGACTAAGAATAATCAAAAACACAAGTTTGGAAATAGCATGATTTGGCATTATTAAGAATAATCGAAATAATCAAAATCTAAACATAATCAAAATTTAGATATGATCAAGAATAGAAACGAATTCTAAACACGAATGAAATCTCTTAGGTACGATTAAGGATAAAAATATAGTCACGATACTAGTCATGCAAAGTTATCTAGGTATGATCAAAATTTAAAATTTTGGCACTAGCAAGAATAGAATCAAATTTTAGCCATGATCAAAGTAGAATCAAAATCTAGCCATGATTAAATATGTAATCGTAATCTAAGCATTAGCGATCATAGAATCAAAATCGTCCAGGAAAATACAACAATACTTTATGCACAATCAAAATCCAATCATGATCAAAAATCGTTTATATATGATCAAGACCAAAATCATCTGGGCACGATCATATAGTCACGGTAAGCAAACTCACCTAGTCGTGACTAAGAATAATCAAAATCATCTACACATGATCAATTATAGAACCAAAGACATATATACGATTATGAATCAAAATTTAGGCATAATTTAGTCATGATCAGTAGAATTGAGGTCACCTAGTTGTACAAAGTCATCTAGGCATGATAAAATCAAAATTTTGACACGATCCAAATATAGTCACGATAAAAATTCAAAATCTATTCATATGATTTAATTTAAAACTGAATGAGGGTCAAATGATGATTACATAGATAGGAAAAAAATGAATCACTATTACAAGAATAGAAAAATCAAACGATGATTACAATATAGAGTATGCATGAAGGAAAAGAAACTACAAGGTAATCATCTCATTAATGGTGTACCTCGCGCAGAACCAATCTTCCAGACTTGCTAAACCAGCTAACACTAACAATACCAAGGAAACCCACTAAGGCAACTATCCAAGCATTATAACTAATTCTAAAAAAATATATCCAAATCGACTAAATCCAATTTCCATCACACTATCACATGCAGTTCGTCCGCCAATATCAATTTGTTTCAAATTCCAAGTGTTTCCTTCAGATAAACCAAATTATTTCAAAATAATCCAATTCAATTCTTCCAAACCAAATTACATCCATAAGCACGATTGTCGATCAATATCCAATTTAACAAATCCCTAACTCAAAATTTTTGATTGAGTCGATCCACACTAGATATTTCGAGAATTTTACAATTGATCAAATTTGAATTTCTCCATTTGCATCTATCACTCTGCCAAACATAATAGAAACCTCAACATATCGTCAAATCTCAACTAAGTATAAAGTCATTCTTAATCAACTCTCGAGGGTTGATCCAAAACATGAATCTACCTTACTTGTTCAAATTTTGGATCTCCAACGTTTGGTAACTTTTCAAAAAAAATTCAAAAATCAGTTGCTCTTTACCTCAAACGTTACTCAAGTGCTCACATAATCTCCAATTCATATTTTTCGACTTTGCACGCAAATGTCCTAGTTTTAATTCCTCAATTACTACTTCGACGCGACTATCTTCCTTCTAGGACCTTTGATTCTTTCAAAATTTATGGTTATATTGTAACGCCCCAGTCCCAAAATACGTAGGAATAGGTTACATATATATATGCCAGTTACGTATCAAGTAGTGGATAAAATATATATGCCAGTTCCATATATATATATATCAATCCATATATATGCCAGTTCCATATATATATGCCAGTTCCATATATATATATATATATATATATATATATATATATATATATATATATATATATATATATATATATATATATATATATATATATATCAATCCACAGAAAATATAATATAAAGAATAAACAATACGTGTTATGTTCTGCAGCCCAATAACATATATGTTTGAGTAGACCCGAAGAAGAGTATAGGTCTACAAAACTAGGCTAAATAGTAGAATGCAAGTAGTGGATAAAATATAAAATCACGATAAATACCTGAATTGAAAATAACAACACCTTCCTGATTAGCGAACTATCTCTGCATAACCAACTACCTGGAGTGCACAACCAACTACCTGAAGAGATCACCAGGTACTCAGAGGGACGTAACAAGATACATAATATACATGTCAAAGTAACAGTAAAGAAAGAATATAAATACTTAAGGGTAACTACCATAGCCATCTAAGTGAAATAAACGTGAGAATACTTTCTGGATATCAAGCTTCAATTACTGAGGCCCACAAGCACCTCAGCAACTCACACCCAAGGCACGTCGTGGTACCTTGCGCAAACGTGTCAAGATAACACCAGAGTCTGCTATAGAGACAGTGACAAACGAGTAAGGAAACAACCAAGTCTCGGTTATAGAGACGAGGTCAAAATGTCAAGGTGGCCAGATATTTCGGTAATGTTCTCCCCACCCCATATTCTAGTACTATCGAGTCGAGTCATGTCAAGTCAAGTATATCTCCAACACAAGCAACAAGTCATATATCCTATCATAGAGTCTATAACCTTGAATATTCCACGTAAGACTTTGTACCATGATGGTGTCAGTGTCCTGTGGTCTATCGTGTCAATGAACACGAATAAAATGTATCGTCATGCCTAGTATTGATATCCGATATCTACATACAAACATTGGCACCTGAATACCATTCGGACGCTAAGTACCAACTAATCCTACATCCACAACATCTAGAGGTAAAAATGAAAGAACAACAACAATGAAAAGAAAATGACAAAATACTACAACTTTGGCAAGGTATACTTGCCTGGAGATTGTGCAATGATTAGACAATATTCCGTAGACGAACTCGCCAAACCAACGAATGCAACAAGGGTCAGACTTCAGCAAACATCTCCGGATGCTGAAGTAGACATCACCATCAGTCCCAAAATAAAAGAAATAGTTAATATAGGCTACACATAAGTCCAATTCTTGATACATGGGCAAAACGGTAATTTTGGGTTAAAATAGTGTCCACCGTTGGACCCGCTTTACACCAAAAAATGTGTCAGGTCGAATGTTGTCCAAAATTGACAAATTATATGTCAATCTTAGCCAAAACAATGCCACGAGTCCAATGGTTCTATCAGATTTAGAATACGATGTCCTGGGTTCAAAATTAGGTTTTTATATGTTAGACATTACGAATTCGAACGACAACTTTGGCGTCGAATTTCACCAAACAAACGACAACATAATGAATTGAAAATATTTTGTCATAAAGATGGTTATACCTACTTTGTAATGGAGTTGGTGCTTCGTCAAACGGAGCTTCGATAAGATTTTTAAAAATCTGTGAAGTTGGCTCCATGAAATTGTCAAAATTATACGCAATTTAAACACCCAACTTGGTGGCCGATTTTGAACTATTAAAATATCGAATTAACAATTAAAATTAAGGAGGTTGAAGATGTATATACCGAGATGGAAGCGGAAGGAACCATTCGAAGAACCACGGTCGGATTGTCCAGAAAACGCGTCCAAAGTTGCACGAGACTCATTTCTGACACCACGACAGAAACTTGGCTTCGAAGTCCAAATCGACTGTAGGGAGGGCGCTGGGCTATGCTGGTGGTCGGGGTTGCACGCTGGGTTTCGCTGGTACACCATGGTCGCGGTGGCCAGATAACGGCGGCATTGCGACGGTCGCTACCGTTGCGGTATACTCCTACTGCCACACATGCGCAGGTATCATAGCTGTTACTACAACTATGGACCACGGCTGCGCATGTTGTATGGCCGGCGGTAGGCTACCGGGGTCAGCGCACGGCAGCACGGGGTTGTCGGTGCCCATGCGGGCAGTGGCCTACGGGTAGTGGCCGGCCAGGGTTGCCGCAGATGAGGCGACGGTCGGTCAGTCGGAGAAGCGCGATGTGGTCGCTGCCGCCACTGCTTTTGCTGCGGTCGCTGCTTTCGAAATCGGGGGAAAGGATTTGGTTAATTAGGTTTTAGTTATATATATATATATATATATATATATATATATATATATATATATATATATATATATATATATATATATATATATATGTATGTATATCTATATCTCCTATATTTACTTATAAAATATTTGTACATAATAAATATAAAATATTTGTAAATAATTTAAAATATATTTTTTTTAAAAATTTAATAACACATATTATTAATACTACTATAAATGTAATTTCCTAAAAAGGTTTAAATAAAATATAAAAAATATTGGAATATATTATATTAAATATACATACCAATTATATATATATATATCTATATATATATATATATATATTTTTTTTTTTTTTTTTTTTAGGGAAACAAAAACTTTTATTGAAAGATAGGCGCAAAATGCCGAAGCCTATACAAGTAAGCGCGCCATGCGCGAAGACCGACTCAAAACAAAGAGAAAAGCACAAGGTGTTGCCCACAAAACGGTGACTGGACCGGGCATCAGAATGTTAGGAACACAAATCGAGTTCCCAAGGGAACCACGACCCTGCCACGATCAGCAGTCAAGTGCGGCCCAAAACTGGTTCGAGGTGTGAGAGCACCACCTCTTTCTTTTGACGATTTGTCGAACCACCTCACTGTACAATTGCGGAGGCTGGAATTGACGGCCCTCGAATCTATATATATATATATATATATATATATATATATATATATATATATATATATATATATATATATATATATATATATATATATATATATATTTATATATTTATATATATATTTTTTTAATATATATATATATATATATATATGTATATATATATATATATATATATATATATATATATATATATATATATATATATATATATATATATAATTGGTATGTATATTTAATATAAATATAAATATATATATATATATATATATATATATATATATATATATATATATATATATATATATATATATATATATATATATAAATATATATATTTATATTTATATTTATATTAAATATACATACCAATTATATATATATATATATATATATATATATATATATATATATATATATATATATATATATATATATATATATATATATATGCTCATATATTCTCATTTATATATATATAACACTTTATAGTATGATTCTCATATTTAATGGTATATATTTGTAGACAAAATTTATCTAATTAATAAAAATGAAACAATTTAGGGAAAATACATTATACATAAATTATTCTAAAAATAATAAAATATGGCAAAAAATTAGGAAGGGGTTACATGCACGACATGCATATTTGGGTTTGGATTTGATTCAGGTTAGTTATGATAGATTTACGAAACCAAATTTACCTAAAAAGTATAAAAAAATATTTATATAATCATGTTTATGGACTAAGTCACAACTTGATTTGTTTCCATACAAGTGACATAGATATGGCTAGGCCACCCCTACCATAGTTAACATGCTAGTCATGGTACACGACTATACTAGCCATGTCATGCTTCATATTCAATACACATAACAAAACTTATCCATGACAAAGACTATTCGTATAATCAAATTAAAAAAATCCCTTAAAATATTATTTAATCCAAAATATCAAATTTAAAAATTTGGGGGTTTACATATATCCACCATTCCTTGTATCATTAGTCAACGATTCCAAAATTTATAGTGTTCCTTAACTCTAGTCATTATTCAGAAATATGGTTCCCAATCAAACCACAGATTATTTTCACCCTCCTTAGGATTTCCCTTTTCAATCCATGTCTCCTTTTTGATAATTATAAAATTTGTTATTCTGATATCACCGTATTCCTTGTTTGAATCTGATACTCTTAGTAAACCACCAATGGTTCTTCCTATAATTCAAGGTCCTATAATTCTCTTGTGATTCTATTATCAATATTGCACACCCAAGGTCTTATTCCATCACCTTCTTCTTTATTCCATATTTAGTCAATCCTCATTGAGAAAGTGCTAAACCCCAAAGACACATTCAAAAAAAAATTCTTAGCCTTCATATATATATATATATATATATATATATATTTCCAAACAAAAAATATAGCTATCTATAAAATATATGCAACACTTATATAGGATAAAATGACTAGAGTTGAATCATAAAAGAGATTGGATCTATAGGTGTTTGAAATGGTCCTAATGAGTTCTAAAAAAATCAAGTAGAAATTATATAGGAATCCTTATTATTGTTAGCTATGGTATTAAAAGTGATTTCTGATAATTGAATCAGTTGCCAAGAATAGAATCTTTAAATTAGAACGAAATCAAACAGATCAAAATAATTCTGATGGCCAATATGGTATATTTGGGATATAAACATAGTCATAATAGTATCTAGAAATCATAAATATTCGAAGTCACTTTACCTAGAATTCATATACCGCCAGTTTAAATATGGCTGCAATAAACTCTTGGTTCCATGACTCAAATAATGATAGGTTACCAAATAGTCTATCAACTTTATCCATTTTCAGATGACATTGACAGAACAACTCAAGAGATCACAACGTGGTGCATTTAGGATATAGTCTCAATAATATCCAAAAACTGTGCATACTTGAAATAACTTCAACTTAGAGCCCATGCTTCGCTAGTACGAAACTAGCTGAAGTAAACCCGCAGTTTCCATGATTCAGTTAAGTGGTTGCAGTGCGCATCTACTACACCATAACAGGTCACTGAATATTCTTCCAACTTTTATCAATAGAAATTTCAAAGGAGTTTTTAAAAATTCAAGCAGTTTCTAAATTACTAAATAAAATCTAGATAAAGTGACTTCGAATAATTTTTCTGTTCTTGTAACCTCTATTTTCCCCAATAAATAAAATCTAGATTTTTTATAATATATTATAATTTTTTTAATAATTTTTAGAATATTTATTTGCAATTTATTTGGAATTTTGGTAAAGTTAACAATTTCCTTGTAGGAGTAGCAGACTTGTAATTAATACCATGTAGGTTGGTTATTTAGGAAACACGTTATAGAATGCTTAACCATATGGCTTAGTGGAAATGTTGTAGAATCCCTTTAGTTAATTAGGGTTAATGTTAATTAACCCAGGGATTAGTGTTAATTAATCCTAGGGAATATTCTTTGGGATCTGGAATATCTCAAAGAACATTCTCTGGAATATTTCAAGAATTTTTCCTCTAGCCATGTGCTTGAGATTCTAGGAGTTTCATAATCACGTATATAAATACCATAATTAATTGTTAGGTTAATTATTCCTAACCATTCTATGTGGTCCTAATGACCGTGTCACTGCTATGTCCTTGTCCATTCCACTAAATAAGTTTTTACATTTAGAAATCCCAGATACGGACACACCCATGTCAGCCACCCTAACTGTGTTTTGTGTCCTCTGACACAGGACTCACACATTCAGATCATGTGTCCACCCCACCCTTCTGTTTCCTCTGACACACACACATTACAACGCCGAAAACTCTAACCCTAATTATGTGCCATCTGCTTCATCAGTGCTGCCGTGCTCGGTCGGTCCTTCGTCGGAGATCCAACAGACCTCGAGCCCTCACCGTTACCGGAGTGGCCATTACTGCCTAGTCTTTGTAACCGTGTTCTGGAGCAGACATGACACAAATCTGAAGCCGTTGACCCCTTCGAGAAGTCGAAACCCTAGCCGCTGACCTCGTCGATCTGCCATGACGACTCGCCACCAACACCGAGCAACCCAGATCCGAGCTCCGGCCGTCTTGAGCTTCACCGGAGTCGATGAGAGCTACCGTGTCATCCGGCCACTGGATCTCGACCAGATCGGCATCGCCAAGCCGACCAGTAATCGGATCGAGCCACCGATCGTTGTCTCAGTTGACGCCGCCACCAGATCTCGACTGGATCCAGAGTCTCGCTATCGACATAAGCCGTTGACCGCCGTGGGTTAGCTCCTCTCGACACAAGCCATCGATGGCATGGCCATGGAACCCTGCATAGACCCAGACTGTGCTTTAACTGTAGGAACGAAAACGTAAAGCAGAATACTCTAGAGGGGGGTGAATAGAGTTGGCAGCGGAATAATTCTAATTAAAAATGTTAGCAGCAAGATCACAGAATAATAATCACAACTAAATAATGTAAAGGCAGAGATAAGAAAGCAAACGCAAAGACAGCGATGTATACTGGTTTCCCTCTGTTGAGGACTAATCAGTCGGTAGAACTCTTGCTACCAGTTGAATCCACTATTGGCAAAACCGTAAGTTTTCTTACGAAGTCCTTGCAACTTCTACAACGCGAGCTTTGATACGAAAAACTCGTCCAACTTCAATTGTGAAGAGGTATTCTTCTATCGAGCCTTCTGATTACAATCTCTCAGAAACTTCTAGACCGCACCGCACTGGCAAATCGACTAGAGGATTGTAATTGGCTTGGGATCTGAAAATTAAAGCTCGAGAAAACTCTTTGGAAGACTGAAAGCTTTTAGTAGAGAGAAGATTGAAAGTGAATGAGTGAGTTAAAATGATCGAAATCCTTCTCTATTTATATGAGTTCCAAAAACAGAATTCTGGCAGAATTCGGGCAGAATTCGGACAGAACTCGATGATGAAATCTCGGTCAAATCCGCAACTGCATGAGGACCAAGTTCCAAGGAATTCAAAAACAAAACGGCCACTAACCGAACTCTGGACGAACTCTAGCCGAGTTCTGTCAGGGTTAGGTTAGGGTTTTAAAATTAGTTTTTGGGGAATTTTGAAAACCTTTTTTGAAAACCTTTTTGAAGCTTTTATAAATACGAATGTTTTTCAAAACAAAGGACGTTTTAAAAACATTTTGAAATCTTTTTAGAGTAGCCTATTTGCCAGTACGACTCGGTGTACAAAGTATTCCTAGACTCAAATAAAATAAAAATTATATTGCTCAAAGAAATACAGACTCGAACAGGCAAACAATGCTTCGGTCTTGAACTGTGTAGATGGCTGTTCTTGATCATGTCCAAGAGTCCGAGATATCCTGACTAGCTTCATATATCAAGACAGAGTTTGATCAATTATTAAAATCAGTTTGACCAATGGGCCAACAATCTCCCCCATTTTGATAATTGACAAACTATGAATGATATAACATCTAAGCTTGGAATCAAATCAAAAAAATAGTAAAGTAAAGATTGTTCATATCCTGCATGCATTTTCTCAAAAGATGTTAGATCCTTTATTTCTCCCCCGTTGTCACTTAGCAAAATAATTGCAAAAGAGAAAACTCCCCCGCAATTAATGCATAAGAAACGAATAGTGAAGAAACACATAAAAAAATTATGACAGATGGTAGAGACAGTAAAAAAAATAACATCACAGGCATGTATTTGTCTCAGGATATAATAGAGAATTAATACAATAGTGAGAATAATAGAGAATTATGTCACAGACAGTTTATAATATAGAAGCAGATAAAGATGCTATAAATAAATAAACTGATGTGAAAGATAAACTACGAATCCCATAAAGATAAAAAGATGTGCAAGAGACAAAAAAATATCCAGTACAAGTCTGATAAATAAATAAAAGACAGAAACTTGGAATGTCGGATCATTTCCAAGTATACAGTAGATAATATCTAAGTCTCAAAAATTAGCTAATATCGCATCATCACATCTCCTCATCATCATCATCATCAGCATCAGCATGACCGGCATGTCCAGAAGGACCAGCTCCAGAAGTACCCGTGCCAGAAGGGTGAGGAGGGGCGCCAGTGTAAAACTCACCGACATAATCTCGAGGAGGAGCACGGTCAGAACGGTACCAATCATATGCATTACCGGGCTGAAAGTAGGCATGAACAGCCTCATCCTCACAGCGGTAACCAGAAAAGGCTGGATCTCTAGGAATAGAACTGGCAGAATGTCCAGTCTGAGCAAATCAGAGATCAGCGAGAGAATTTGCTATCGCCTGATAACGAGTGACATCGCAAAACTCACGTTCGCAGGCCATATCCGTCATCGAGACGTGCAAATAAGAAAGATGCTGGTGTATGCCCTCAAAGGTCATGGCATACTGCTGAGGAGGTGGAGGTAGAGCAGTAGGAGGAACAGTAGGAGGAGCAGCAGCAGTCATACTACGACGAGATAACTTCAGAAACTTGGGCTCAGGGTCTTGAGTACAAGTTGACAAATTAATATCAAAACGCTGGAAGATGCGTGGGAGAATCATCGCATAAGAGAGATTTCTATCTCTTGTACGACAACGTCCCATCATCTGGATAATGGTCTTAGGGGCAAAAAATGGAATCCCTTTAAGAATATGATACATAGCAGATAGTTCAAGAGATGTGACATCATCCTTTGAAGTAGACTTCGGAAGGAGAGTGGAGTAGATGATGCGGTGCAATTCATAAGTAAACAAGTTCAAGTTGTTTGCCTTGAACTTTCCAGAGCGAACTCGATCAGGTGCACAGAGTTCAGCTTTGAAACTAGCAAGTGTTGTGCCATCGGGGAAATCAAATTCAGTGATATCAACAAGCGATGCACCTTCGTTAGATAGACCAAGGATTTTTGCTAAGAGGACATCATTGAACTCGATATCTAGTCCACCAACACGAGTACTTACGTCAAACGTGTTTAATATGATATTACAGTAGAACAGTCTAATGGCATTAGTTGCTACCGGGAAACAAAGTTTAACAACGTGTTGTAACCCTAATGCCTCAAAAAATTGGCGGTGTTCTGGAAACATAGTCCATTTGATAGGAGCGCCTGTGCATATGGATCGCATGGAAAAATCTTCATACCACAGAAGGGCTTGATCTAGGGTTTGAAAGTAAAACCCATCGAACGCGCCATCGCTCGATTGAACTGGCAAAAAGAGAGAATTCGTGGGTGGATTCGAAGATGATCCTTCCTCACTAGGATTGGTCGTCTTCTTCCTCTTGAAGGGGTTAAATCCTTTAGGCGGCATTGTGCAATAAAAGTAAATATGCACGAAATTGAAAGGAGGAGAAATATGGAGTTATACCTCCCGAGATTCAAGTATGTTGTAGAGGACAACGAACTCAGCACGAATCCAAAATTTGGATGGATTTCACCACGTATATAGGGAGAAACGGAGTGGTAAAGAACTAGGGTTTGATGGCTCTCGCGCGGCTGCTGTTGTTGTGATGGTGGTGTTTAGAAATAATGAAGAAGAAAGGCTCTCGGGTTCTGGTTATATAGCCAGATACCTTCAACCGAACTCGGGCCGAATTCGGTCCGAAGTCTGGCCGAATTCGCCTTGGTTTGGAATACTTTCTTTTTTCATTGGCTCATTTCAAAGATTTAATTCAAAGATTAGTAATTTTAACATTCAATTAATATAATTAATGTTATTTTATAGATTAAATATCGTTACACAGCGACTGCCTCAGATTAGCTGTAGGAGTACTGTCCCAGCTGGCAGAGGTTCACCGGGGAACTCTTAAATACCGCTTCGCTTCAACCGTAGTTGTGGTGACAGACAGACTCTTTATTGGTTTGTCTCTAACACAGTTTTTGCATATTGACATAAAATCATAAAATAAAATTAATTAATATTATTGACGTCCAAAATTCCTAATTCTTGACGTAAATAATTAAAACGATCTTCTGCTAGAGGTTTTGTGAAAATATCAGCTAATTGATTCTCAGTATCTATGTACACAAGGTCAATATCTCCATTTTGATGATGATCTCTAAGAAAGTGATGTCGGATCTCGATATGCTTAGTACTAGAATGACATACTGGATTCTTAGTCAAATTAATAGTGCTCGTGTTGTCACAGAAAATAGGAATGTGTGTGTAAAATAAATCATAGTCTTCTAAGGTTTGTTTCATCCACAAAATCTGAGCACAACAACGTCCTGCGGTAATATATTCAGCCTCTGTTGTTGATAGGGCTACAGAATTTTGCTTTTTACTAAACCATGAGACTAAAGCCTTGCCTAAGAAATGACATGTGCCGCTGGTACTTTTTCTATCAACTTTGCATCCAGCAAAATCTGCATCCGAATAACCAATAAGGTCAAAGGACTTAGTTTTGGGATACCATAAGCCAACAGAAGAAGTGCCCTTAAGGTATCGAAAGATACGCTTAACTGCGCACAGATGTGATTCCTTTGGATTAGCTTGAAAACGTGCACACAGGCAAACACTAAACATAATATCTGGACGACTAGCAGTTAAATAAAGTAAACTACCGATCATACCTCGATACTTACGTGTGTCGACCGGCTTGCCTTGTTCATCAATATCAAGCTTTGTTGAAGTTGCCATCGGAGTGCCAATAGGTTTGACATTATCCAGATCAAACTTCTTTAGCAAATCTTTTGTGTACTTGGCTTGATTTATGAATGTCCCATTGTCAGTTTGTTTGATTTACAGTCCGAGAAAGAATTTCAGCTCTCCTATCATGCTCATCTCAAACTCATTCTGCATACACTTAGAGAATTCTTGACACAGAGATTCATCAGTAGATCCAAATATAATATCATCAACATAGACTTGTATTAAGAGAAGCTTGCCATTAAAAGACTTAATAAAAAGTGTAGTGTCAACCTTGCCTTTTGAAAAATCGTTATCAAGTAGAAAAGAGCTTAGACGATCATACCAAGCACGAGGGGCTTGTTTTAAACCGTATAAAGCTTTCTTCAACTTGAAAACATGATTAGGGTTTTTAAAATCTGTGAAACCTGGAGGTTGTGCTACAAAAACTTCTTCTTTTATAAAACCATTTAAAAATGCACTCTTAACATCCATTTGAAATAATTTAAAATTATGAAAACATGCAAATGCACATAACATGCGAATGGATTCTAATCTCACAACTGGGGCATAAGTCTCATCGTAGTCGATACCTTCTTCCTGATTGTATCCTTGAGCTATGAGTCGAGCCTTATTACGAGTCACTAAACCATTCTCGTTCAGTTTATTTCGGAATACCCAACGGGTGCCAATGATCGGATGATCAATAGGCTTGGGAACAAGTTCCCAAACTTGATTCCGTTCAAATTGGTTTAATTCCTCTTACATAGCATCTATCCAAAAACTATCACTACATGCTTCATCAATAGTTTTGGGTTCTAGCTGTGAAATGAATGCAACACTAGAAACAATATCTCTACTGGATGTACGAGTACTTACACCTTTGGTAATATCACCAATTATCAAATCCTTTGGATGATCAGCCGTAAATTTCAATCTTTTCGGCAGACTCTGAAGGTAGTTGGTTCCTGGATCTTCTCTAGGAGGATCAGCTAGTGCCGAGCTTGGTTGAGAATCAACTGTTGTTGAGCTTGGTACAGTTAGATCTTCGTCATTGTCATCGATAGTCATTTGATTCAGTTCATCAAAGGTGACATTGATTGACTCTTCGATGATCATAGTTTGTTTGTTGAAGACTCTGTATCTTTTGTTCTTGGTCGTATAACCTAAAAATATACCTTCATCGGCCTTTTCGTCAAACTTTCCCAAGTTGTCTTTTGTATTAAGAATAAAGCATTTACAACTAAATATTCTAAAATATGAAACTGATGGAATTCTATCAAACCATAACTCAAATGGAGTCTTCTTCGATTTGGGTTAAATTAGAACTCTATTGAGAACAAAACAAGCTGTATTGACAGCTTCAGCCCAGAAATATTTGGGTAGACTAAACTGGTTTAATATTACTCTGGTCATTTCGGATAGAGTTCTGTTCTTACGTTCCATAACTCCATTTTGTTGTGGAGTCCTAGGGTAGGAGAACTCGTGTACAAAACCGTGTGTGTCACAAAATTGCTCAAACTCTGCATTCTCGAATTCGCCTCCATGATTGCTTCTAATACAAGTGATCATGTAACCTTTTTCATTCTATACTTTCTTATAAAAGGCGACAAATTCGGATAATGCATCATTCTTGCATGTCAAGAAGTATACCCACGTGTATCTAGAGTAATCATCTACAATTACAAAAGCATAAAGCTTACCTCCGAGGCTAGCAACTCTGCTAGGACCAAATAAGTCTATATGTAGCAATTGTAGAGGTCAAGTAGTACATACTGCATTTACTGACTTGAATGTGGATCTGGTAGCTTTGTTCTTTTCACATTGGCTGCATACCGAATCCTTCTTGAATGTTATGTCCGGTAAACCGCGTACTAGCTTCTTCGTGGATAATCTTGAGATTGTGTCCATATTTGCGTGACCGAGTCTCATATGCCACAGATGACTCTCATCACTTTTAGCCATTAAGCATCTACCTGAAATGTTAGTTTCTTCCAACAAATAGAAAACATATATGTTGTTTTCCCTGATACCTTCAAAGATAGTACTACCAGTTGAGCTATCAACTATAGTACATTTGTCTTTGCCAAAGTTGATGCCATAACCATGATCAGCTAGATGACTTATGCTGAGTAGATTATGTTTCAACTCGGTAACCAGACAGACATCCTTAATCACATGATAGGGAGACTTACCAACATCACCGATACCAATGATATACCCTTTCAAGTTGTTACCGAAGGAGACACAACCTTCCTTCTTTTTCTTCGACAGTGTTGTAAATAGTGTAGCGTCATCGGTCATATGCCGTGAACAACCGCTGTCGAGGATCCATTTGCTTTTAGCATGTGAAAGGTGTTCCACCTACAAAACAGTTTGCAGATGAAACTTTTGGTACCCATTTCTTGTAGGGTTCTAAAATGTTAGCTTTTGGTATCCATGCATAAATATTTAAATCAACAAGCTTTCTGATTCTACATGCAGGAAAAATATGACCAATGAGGCCACAATAATGACATTTAGCATGTTAAGTGTTGAAAGCTGAGTGGTGTGCATGGTTGGTAGGTTTAGGTTTTCTAGTATAGAAGAAAGCATACCTATAATCCTGTTTGGGCTTAACCTTTTGGGGTAAAGGTTTGATATGGTTAGGTCTGACAGTATTTGGTTTGGAAATGTTCCGATTTTTCGGTAAGTGACACGTGTTAGGTAGGAAGAAGCAGTCTCAGGCTGTTTTCCTAACCTAATTTCCAATCTTTTGGAAGTGTCATACAACTTAGTATAGTCAGAAGTGAGTGCTTCCATTCTGACTTGTGCACATTGAAGACTTTTCTTCTCTTTAGAAAGTTCTTCTTTCAGTTGGTCAATAACCTTGTCTTTCTCTTCAGATGACTTGGTAGTCTCGTGTAATAAGAGCTTAATAGAGGAAAGCTCACCAGACTCACTAACATTATTTCTAACCTCAGCTAGTAGGTCGGTAAGTCTTCCTATTTCACCTTTGTACTCTTTGAGTACCTTCTTACAGGTCTGATATTTGCTACGCAGTTTCCTGTAATCACTTATCAGTTCACTGAAGGCATCTCCTAATTGCTCAAAGGTGAAGTCATCATATGTATCAACTACAGGTTCAGAGAGTACCTGATCGGATGCCATAAAGCATACATTTGCAGCGTCTTCTGATTGTTCATCTTTTGAGTCGCTGGCTTTACTTTCATGCCATATGCTGGTGTTGGCATATTTTTGAGATGTTGATCTCTTCAGATTCCCTTTCTTATACCTGTTGCTCTTCTTGCTTGATGATGAGTTTGTAGGACAATCCTTCTTCATGTGTCCCTTCTTCTTGCAGCCATAGCAGACAGCATCATCTTGATAGCAGTTGTTGCTGCTATTGTTTTCTTTGGCTTTCTTCTCATATCTCATAAATCTTTTGAATTTCCTTGCTATGAGTGCTTGATCTTCAGCATCAGATTCGCTGCTGTCTGAATCACCTTCAGCAGCTTTTATGTGCTGAGCCTTGAAAGCGATCATCTTTTCCTTTGGTGCAGGCTCTTCAAAATCTTGTAGCTTAAGTTCATGAGTGAGTAGCTTACCCATGAGTACTTCGAGGGACATAGTTGTGAGGTCGTTCCCTTCAATGATCGCAGTAGCCTTTGGAATCCAGTTCTTGGTAAGTGCTCGCAGGAGTTTGCGAATCTTTTCATGGTTACTGTAATCTTCGCCTAGGAAGGACAAAGGATTTACAATATCCAAGAATCTTTCGAACATATGAGTAACTGTTTCGTTGGACTTCATCTTGAACACCTCATACTCTTGAGTAAGTCTGCTGACCTTTGATTCTTTGACTTGAGTCGTGCCTTCATGTGTGACTTCAAGGAGCTTCCACACTTCATTAGAAGTTGTGCAGATAGACACCCTGTTAAATTCAGTTCTGTCTAAAGCACAAAATAAAGCGTTAATAGCACGTGCGTCAAGACTGGCCTTTTTCTTTTCTTCCTCTGTATATCTGTTATGGGGTTTTTCAACTAAAACTCCATCAACATTTATACGAGGTGGCTTTTGATAGCCATCAATAACAATAGACCATAAATCAAAGTCAAGTGATTTCAAGAAGAAACTCATCCGTATTTTCTAATAGGTATAATTCGTACCATCAAACAGTGGAGGTCTGTTTGTGGCCTGGCCTTCACTTGTGAATTTCACAGTTGCCATGTGTTGTGCTGTGATCTATATAACAATTAGTTAAATGAATAAATAATTGCAATATTACCTTGCTTTTACCTGTAACACCCGCTCTGATACCAATTGTAGGAACGAAAACGTAAAGCATAATACTCTAGAGGGGAGGTGAATAGAGTTGGCAGCGGAATAATGCTAATTAAAAATGTTAGCAGCAAGATCACAGAATAATAATCACAACTAAATAATGTAAAGGCAGAGATAAGAAAGAAAATGCAAAGACAGCGATGTATACTGGTTTTCCTCTGTTGAGGACTAATCCAGTCGGTAGAACTCTTGCTACCAGTTGAATCCACTATTGGCAAAACCGCAAGTTTTCTTACGAAGTCCTTGCAACTTCTACAATGCGAGCTTTGATACGAAGAACTCGTCCAACTTCAATTGTGAAGAGGTATTCTTCTATCAAGCCTTCTGATTACAATCACTCAGAAACTTCTAGACCGCACCGTACTGGCAAATCGACTAGAGGATTGTAATTGGCTTGGGATCTGAAAATTAAAGCTCGAGAAAACTCTTTAGAAGACTGAAAGCTTTTAGTAGAGAGAAGATTAAAAGTGAATGAGTGAGTTAAAATGATCGAAATCCTTCTCTATTTATAGGAGTTCCAAAGACAGAATTCTGGCAGAATTCGGGCAGAATTCGGGCAGAACTCGATGAGGAAATCTCAGTCAAATCCGCAACTGCAGGAGGACCAAGTTCCAAGGAATTCAAAAACAAAACGGCCACTAACCGAACTCTGGCCGAACTTTGGCCGAGTTCTGTCAAGGTTAGGTTAGGGTTTTAAAATTAGTTTTTGGAGAATTTTGAAAACCTTTTTTGAAAACCTTTTTGAAGCTTTTGTAAATACGAATGTTTTTCAAAACAAAGGACGTTTTAAAAACATTTTGAAATCTTTTTGGAGTAGCCTATTTGCCAGTACAACTCGGTGTACAAAGTATTCCTAGACTCAAATAAAATGAAAAATACATTGCTCAAAGAAATACAGACTCGAACAGGCAAACAGTGCTTCGATCTTGAACTGTGTAGATGGCTGTTCTTGATCATGTCCAAGAGTCCGAGATATCCTGACTAGCTTCATATATCAAGATAGAGTTTGATCAATTATTAAAATCAGTTTGACCATATGACCAATAGGCCAATATTAACTACCCCGTAGTGGTGCGCATAACCCCGCTCCTTCGACCTCATCAATTTCCTTCGGTCGAAGAAGATGCTTCGAATCCCAACGTCTTCGAAGTGTGGCTCTTCTACTTGTCCTCTTTTGAAGAGAATCAACTCTTAAATTCAATAAAATAGAAAGGGGTGGGCCCCCTAAATCACTTGTTGCTCTCTCCTAGAGTTGTGCGTGATCCATTTTCAACCCTCACAAATGGTAAATTGTAAGGTTTGTCCTATATCTTAAATGTCTTTCAAATTTACTCTAAAATTAACTCATTAATTCCATCTTAAGCCTCATGACTTAACCTTAAGTCTTGATAATTATTTTGCAATAGAAACTTAGGACAAGTAGATTATTAAAGGTTATTATATTGGAAAAGTCTAATTTACTTAGTTGTTATATAGATTACTAGATTTAACAACTGTAACTTTAATAGTACTTTCCCTAACTATCCACATATAGGATTAGGGCTAAACCAGTAACTTACCTACCTAACTCTTGAGGTTTAATTTATTTATTTTTATGGGTTTTGATTGTGGGTAAATTAAAGGTAGATGGGGGCTCACGTGACCTAAGAGCCATCAACAACAATACCTTTTGAAGGACGAACAACATGCAAGTATACCTTGTATGACTTGCACAGTATTTTTATGCATGCTTGTTTCTGCTGTTATTCATTGTACATGTCACTTGCTTGTCGTATTCTTGTCATTCATTGTCATATGTTACTTGTACATGGTTCACGTTGCACCTATGTTACTTGTATTTCTTTATCTATTTGTGTCATATGATCACATGTTTTCTATTTGTTGCTTGATGTACTTTACTTATTTAGTCTTCCATATTAATTGCGTGTATGACTTGATTTGATCTCGTATTCCTGTTACTTGGACTTGACTACTTGACATGAGGTTGACTTGACATGATCTCTTAGGCGAGGATATCATTATTAGTAATTGTCTTTTGACCACTCTCGGTTGTTATTACGCATCGTGCTACAATGAAGACTTTATATAGATAGTTAGCATGCACCGTGTTGCTCTCTACAGAATCGTTAGCTCGCTCATCGCTACGGTTTTATCCGATATTTTCTTTTAGCCACGACTATTATCTTTGTTCACATGGCATGCCACCCTCTTAGATGTCGTCCCTTCGTTGTGTTTATTTTTTTTCCTTTTAGTTGCATGTTTATTTACTGTTACACTTGGTATGTATATTATGTATCTTGCTACGTCCCTTTTGAGGACCTGGTTCCTTCTAGGATGATTGCATAGAGTTATTTCAGTGATTTTGATTAGGGTTATCTCTTCTTATTCAGGTATATTTCATGATTATGTATTTATATCTATTATTTATTACCCTGCTTATTAAGCCTAGTTTTGTTGACTCATGTTTTATTTTTAGTCTATTCGAACATATATGTTAGTGGGCTGCAGAACTGTAGAAGCATGAAAAATCTCAACTGAAGACAGCCCTTCGCCAAAGCGCAGAAAATGCAAAAGACTGAGGCTCAGTGCTAAAAAACAAAACAGAAGATATGAAGAGAAGTCCCTTTATTGTCATGTCTACCAAAGTCTAGTACAGACACATCAGGACCATACATAAGGGACTAATTCTGTTCTTCTACAAAGGATCTAGTACAGATTCGACAGAAGCCTAGAGGGATCTACAAGGGATGCAGTCTTCATCGAAGCGCAGCCTTCCTTCTTTTCGATACACACGCTGGAGGATTGACCTCCACCGAAGCATGTTCTGATATTCTTATGGGCGCAGCCTCTCAGAAGCATATCGGTAACTCAGCACTTTGAAGAAGCTAGAGCCTTCAAGCCAGAGGCGCAGACACCTGTCTGCGCTAACCTCAGAAACAAGACGATTGTAGTCCCCCTTCCCCTTCTTTTATTTCAGAAGCCAGTGTCTTCACTCCAGAGGCACAGCTATCTGCCTGCGCCAATCTTAGACACGCAAGGGTGTCATACCCTTCCCTTCGCAGCCAATGCCTTCACTGTTCAGAGGCACAGCTACTTACCTGCGTCTGTATGAGGTACAGGATGGTGATATGCTCACACCATCTTCATTCCTACGGCACAGTCATTTGCTCCAGATCAGAAGCTTAAGTCACTTCTCTATAAGAGACTTGGGAACTCCCATTGCAACCAATACAAGTCAACATGTCGCTCCAAAAGCACAGTAACCTCGTCAACCTGAAGTACAAGCCTACTTATCGCCTACAGTACAGTGACTCCGGTAGCCCACAACACAGCTTCATAAGTTGCTCTATATGCACAGAAGTCTCATCGTCATTCAAAGCCAAGTCCACTCATCGTCTGAAAGCATAGAGGTTTCGTCATCTCCAGAAGCACAGTCTACTCGTCGCCCAGAAGCACAACAGCACTTAGTCCTCACCAGAGGCACAGGAAGCATGGGTCTACCCCAATTGGTTTGTTTAAACCACCTCTTACAGAGAATATTGGGATTAAATCATGATTGATATCATATCAGATTGATTTAAATCTTAGATGAGGATCAATTAGACTCTAAATCTATGATGAAATCTCAAGATTTACTCGACTGTATCCGAGCAAGCAAATCGGCACGCGCCATGCGTCACCTCCTTCGGTTATGTTTATAACTACCAGAGATCTCGTTTGAGGGGAATCTCGATGTTCGCCACGTGTCAGCGCCGCAGAAGCCCGCACCGTGCAATGACGGCAAATTTTTTTCATATCTCAGGAACCCTAATGCACATCGCATATATGCTCGGTTCTCTATAAATAGAAGGAGTTCTTCTTCCACTAAAGGGGAAAAAAGAAAGAGGGAACATTGATAATCGACAATCTTCAAAGGAGCAGCGATATCCATCTACGAAGAGTCGACCACCCTCATCCACCTATCAACCAAAAAACCAACCAACCATCTTCAAGGGATCTTCTCATCCAGACAGCCTCTTGATCAGTGACCCTAGAGTCCCATCAAAGGCGCCAGAGAGCCATAGCAAGGTTGATTCGTCGTCAGATCGTCAATGAAGTAAAGGAGCCGCTGAAGCGCTCGATATCTATCGCCATACTTTTCCAGAAACCTCTTATCCCTGTACTTAGAATATCTTGTTTAGGACTTCATTCTTTATACACAGATACCTTATACGTTCAATAAAGTAAAAAAGTTTGTTCAACCTTTTATTACGTCGAACAAAATGGTGACTCTGCTGGGGACTACCTTCTCCTCCAATGAGAAGACGGTGATGCAATCTGATGACAACTTGTTGGGAGCTTCTCAAGATATGCTGGCCGTACGCTTCGACCAGCAGGCTTTTGAAAATCTCCTCTCTAATAAAAAGTCGAAGACTTCGAAGTGGTTCATACAACCGAAGAAGACTCGATGTGTCTGGAGGCCTAAGGCGGCTGCAACCAGCAACACGATGGCGGGAACTGTGTCTCAGGACCCCCTCAACGTCAAAGCCACAAAGAAGATCCCTGCTGCTACAGCCTTATCCCCCGCCCGATTCTCGTCCCGGGAAAGCATAGCGAAGAAGATGGTGGTTTCATGGTTGATCTGACAAAGGAACGATACCAAAGGAAGCGCACACCAGTCCAGCCCCTCACGACGGGAGTATTGCCGGTAAGGAGATTTGTCTTCGACAGAATCGCTTCCCCTTTAGGTAAACCTTCGACGGACTCTGAATACTACTCACCCGCTGGGGGTAGTAGAAAGAGATCCCAGGTGGTTCGCGCTTCATACAACAAGCGTACGACACCAGCGGCAGACCAGAGGCCCATGTTGACAGTAACACACGTAGCCGACGGAAAGCTATACAAGACTGGCTCTGGCGCTCCGATGCCTGAACCAGTCGAATCTTCCTCCCACTGGGGTACTCCTGTGCATAAGCCAAGCCAGGGGTACTTCCCACGGAGAGGAAGCTACGCGAGCAGCGTCCCCACAGGAGCGACAAAAGGCTTTCTCACCAGACCCTCTCTGACCGTGCTTACATGCAGCTTCCCTGCATGTATAATGGGAGTGCTACGACAGAAGATCCAACCCTCTCCCAAGCGAAAGAAGAATCTATGGCGCAAGACGTGCCAAAATCAAGGCATCTTTGTACCCAGATTACCATCAACTGCCATTGTCAGCAGACGGTTGTGCCATCGTCGAGCAGGCATTCCGTCTTCCAAAGACTCTACTCCATGCCGACCCCATGCCAGAGGCTTAACAGGGGGTCGGTGAGCCCTAGAGAAGACGAGCCCCGCATCGTCACCTGCTACGCGACGCAGGGTTCCAGAGCTTTCAAGAAGCTCTTCCAGAATCCTCCCATATCGGTTGCTAAACCGAAGAGGAGGTCAGAGAACAGTAAAGCTAAGGTACCCGATGCAGGTGTGTTGCAAGACACTCGTTCCAAATCTGCATTGGGTGCCTTATCAAAAACTGGGGGGTAGCCAGCCTCCTACCATGCACGACAACCCTATGTTCCAATCTGACGAGGCATAATATGATATAGATGTCTCCATTGGCGCAACCAGTCACCAGACCGGGGGTAGCAACCATACTGAGTCCGAAGAAGATCACAATCTTACGGTATATCTTCAGAATAGTGAGACTCAGGCGTCTGAGCTAGAAAGTGAAGGATCCACGGCTCCTTCGAGTTACCCTCATATTCGATCTGTGTTCATGGCCGATGGCAATGAGGAAGACAACAATGAAGCTCTCAGACGTATCAAAGTCCTTGAAACGAAGTTAGATATGCTGACAGACACCATGAAGACCCTGTCCTCGGTCATAATTGACTTCAAGAGTAGCATGGCCCCCGGTGCCTCTACACCTGCGCGTGATCCACCAACCAATAACGAATCCAGCAGGTTGCCTACTGCCAATTAGGCAGGACCATCCTCGTCTACTACATCGACTACAGGTTCCGTAATGCCGGTCGAGATACAGAAGGCCATCAAGGAGCTATATGCTCATCATGAAGCCAAGGAGAAGCAAGCAACGCTCCGGAAGATGGAGATCCGACAGCCATACCCTGCCGAGTGGGACAACATCGTCTATCCTCCCAAATACAATCTGCAGACGCTTATATCTTAAGAAGGGAAGGGGTCTTCCCGATAATACTTGAGCTACTTTGCCTCAGTAACGAGACACCTACCAGGGATGACGCCCTCCTGTCCAACATATTTATAGAAGTCCTGCAGGGGGTAGCCTATGAGTGGTTATGCAGTCTTTCGGACGACTACATCTCATCATTTGAAGACCTGAAGACTCGGTTCGTGGACCAATTCTACAAAGGAGGCATGGATATGACCATGTCGACCCTCCTGGAAATTGTCCAGAGGAAGAAAGAACCTGTCTATGCATACATCGAGTGCTTCCACCAGGCAGCCCTCAGATTATGACCCGGTATGCCCGAGCCCATGCTTATGGACTCTTGTCGCAAGAATATGTTGCCCGCTATAAAATTATGGCACAGTGTTTCCTGCACAGAGTGGACGTCTTTCATTACAGAGGCGGATGCCGCACAAAGGAAGCCCAGGACGTGCAGCTCCTGGGGCTATACTTTTTTGTGCCCGAGGACAAGGGAGACGCTCGTCCAGCAATAACCCTAAAGACGGAAAAGGCAAGCAAGCCATGACTGTCAACATCTCCAAAGGTTCAGCAGCTGTGAACCCCAAGTCTGTGGAAGCACAGAGGCCGAGGAAGACTTTCTCCTTCAATGACGAGGATATGCTGGAGCTTTTCGAGATACTTATGTAGAAGCACAAAAAATCTCAGTTGAAGACATCCCTTCGCCAAAGCGCAGAAGATGCAAAAGACTGAGGCTCGGTGCTAAAAAGACAAAATAGAAGATATGAAGAGAAGTCCCTTTATTTTTATGTCTACCAAAGTCTAGTACAGACACATCAGGACCATACATAAGGGACTAATTTGTTCTTCTACAAAGGATCTAGTACAGATTCGACAGAAGCCTAGAGGGATCTACAAGGGATGTAGTCTTCATCGAAGCACAGCCTTCCTTTTTCTCGATACACATGCTGGAGGATTGACCTCCACCGAAGCATGTTCTGATATTCTTATGGGTGCAGCCTCTCAGAAGCATATCAGTAACTCAGCACTTTGAAAAAGCCAGAGGCTTCAAGCCAGAGGCACAGCCACCTGTCTGCGCCAACCTCAGAAACAAGATGGTAGTAGGCCCCCGTCCCCTTCTTTTATTTCAGAAGCCAGTGTCTTCACTCCAGAGGTACTGCTATCTGCCTGCACCAATCTCAGATACGCAAGGGTGTCATACCCTTCCCTTTACAGCCAATGCCTTCACTGTTCAGAGTCACAGCTACTTACCTATGTCCGTATGAGGCGCAGGATGGTGATATGCTCATACCATCTCCATTCCTACGACATAGTCATTTACTCTGGATCAGAAGCTTAAGTCACTTCTCTACAAGAGACTTGGGAACTTCCATCGCAACCAATGCAAGTCAACCTGTCGCTCCAAAAGCACAGTAACCTTGTCAACCTAAAGCACAAGTCTACTTGTCGCCTACAGCACAGTGACTCCGGTATCCTGAAACACAGCTTCATAAGTTGCTCTATACGTACAGAAGACTCGTCGTCATTCGAAGCCAAGTCCACTCGTCGCCTGAAAGCATAGAGGTTCTGTCGTCTCCAGAAGCACGATCTACTCGTCGCCCCAGAAGCACAGCAGCACTTAGTCCTCACCAGAGGCACAGAAAGCATGGGTCCACCCTAATTGGTTTGTTTAAACTGCCTCTTACAGAGAAGATTGGGATTAAATCATGATTGATATCATATTAGATTGATTTAAATCTTAGATGAGGATCAATTAGACTCCAAATCTAGGATAAAATCCCAAGATTTACTCGGCTATATCCGACCAAGCAAATCGGCACGTGCCACGTGTCACCTCCTTCGGTTATGTTTATAACCCCAAGAGATCTCGTTTGAGGAGAATCTCGATGTCCGCCACATGTCAGCACCACAGAAGCCCGCACCGTACAATGACGGCATATTCTTCCATATCTCAGGAACCCTAATACATATCGCATATGTGCTCAGTTCTCTATAAATAGAAGGAGTTCTTCTTTCACCAAAGCGGGAAAAGAAAGAGAAAAGATTGACAATTGATAATCTTCAAAGGAGCAGCGATCTCCATCTACAAAGAGTCGACCACCCTCATCCACCTATCAACCAAAGAACTAACCAACCAACCATCTTCAAGGGATCTTGTCTTCCAGACAGCCTCTTGATCGATGACCCCAGAGTCCTATCAAAGGCGCCAGAGAGCCATAGCAAGGTTGATTCATCGTCAGATCATCAACGGAGTAAAGAAGTCGTTGCAGCGCTCGATCTCCATCGTCACACTTTCCCAGAAACCACTTCTCCCTGTACTTAGAATATCATGTTTAGGACTTCCTTCTTTGTACACAAATACCTTATACATTCAAAAAGCAAAAAATTTGTTCAACCTTTTGTTACGTCGAACAAGAACATGAAACATATTGTCCATTCTTGATAATCGTTTTTTTATGGATTGAGATATAGATTGTTTTTAGATCTACCCTAATTTAGATAGCTTATAAGTATTCGAGTTGGACTAGAGTCCACTTGATACGTAGCTGGCCATTATCATGTGGCCTAGTCCTGTATAATTTGGGACTAGGGTGTGACAATCAGAGAAGCTCAAGCAGAAGATCCGCATATTCAGAGGCTTCGCTCAGAGACCGAGTTTGATCATATGAAGGAGTTAGTGATTCATGAGGATGAGATGCTTAGATTTGTGAGTTGTTTTTGTGTACTGAGTGGAGACATCCGACAGGAGGTTATGATCGAGGCTCACAGTTCTCCGTACTCCATCCATCTAGGAGGTACGGAGATGTACCAGGATAGCAGGCAATATTTCTGGTAGCACGAGGTGAAGAGAAAGAGAGCGAGGTCTGTCTCTTAATGTTTAGTATACCAGCAGGTAAAGGTTGAGCAGAAGTAGCTAGCAAGATTACTACAGGAGCTTCCTATTCCAGAGTGGAAGATCATATTATAATGGATTTTATAACTGGTTTACCCAGATCCCTGACTGGAAGAGACACAGTTTGGGTAATAGTGGATCGGCTCACAAAGGTAGCTCATTTTCTTTCTTTCAGAGTAGGACAGTCCACCGAGTAGTTGGTATAGATGACATGAGGCAGATAATGAGGCAACGTGGTATCCTGATAAATATAGTATCAGATCTTGACACCCAATTCACTTTTTACTTTTGAAAGAGTTTACAACAAAGTTTGGGTACTAAGTTGAGGTTCACTATAACTTATTGTCCTCAAACGGACGAGCAATCAGGGAGGACAATTCAAACTTTGGAGGATATGCTTCGATCTTGCCCCCTTAGATTTTGGCGGGTCTTGGGAGGGTCATCTTCATGTAGTAGAGTTATTTTATAACAACAGCTATTATACGAGCATTCATATGGCTTTATTTGAGGGTTTGTATGGAAGAAAGTGTAGATCATCCTTGGCATAGAATGATATTGGTGAGCGAAAGATGTTGGACCGAAGATGATCACTCAGACTGTATAGGTGGTCAGACTGATCAGAGAGTGGCTTCGGTTTACGTAGAATCGGCATCGTCAATGGGCATATTAGCATTGCAGGTCATTGAAGTTCAATATTGGCGACCATGTATTTTGCAGACTTTTTCTACCCAAGGTGTCATCAGATTTGGAGTAAGTGGGAAGCTTAGTCTATGGTACATCAATCCTTTTAATATTCTAGAGGAGGTAGGCGATATTGCTTATCGTCTTACTTTTTTGCCTTTGCTTCATAAGGTGCGCGATATCTTTCATATATCTCAGTTACATAGGTATGTCCAAAATTCGAGCCACATCCTTGACTATTCAAAGATAGTAGTCGGTCGACTTGTCCTAAGAGGGGTAGCATGTATCTATTTTAGACCGGAGAGAGAATGCGCTCAAGAAACAGACTATCAGCCTTGTTCCTCTCACTTAGGGCCATCACTCGTCTGAAGAATCGACGTAGAAGCACGAGAACGATATCAGAGCCAGATACCCGTACTTGTTAGACTCTTGAGGTATATTTTTTTTCTTTTGCCTTTGTATCTCATCTTTAGTGATTTAATAGTACCATGTAGTATGGATGTTGCTTTTCTTCATTGCATGATTGTTGTCTTCTTTGTAGTTGCATGTATTGGTAGGCTTATAGTTAGTTTGGTGATTTTCTTGATTTCTCTGGCCTGATACTAGTGAAATTTCAAGAACGGAATTTTTCTAAGGAGGGTAGAGATGTCACTCTCAGTTTTCGGTATATGTATTTTTTGTATGTATTTTTCTTGTGTCATAGTGTTCTTGTATCCTATCTTGATATTGTATCTTGTATGAATTGCTTGTACCCAGTATCTATCGGTATATTATATATTTTTTGATGAGTATTTTATTATTGGATTTTTTTGTGGTTATTCTCATACCTGACCATGGAATAGAGTAGTATCTCGTCTCGGAGTAATGTGCCATCCCTTTTCCTTCTTTAGTTGTAGGTATGGATTACTACTTTGATGATGGAATGCTGATCTATGCTATGACACAGGTTCCATTTATATTGCATAGTCATTAGAGTTCGGATTGATAAAATGATTAATTGACTAATACAACTGTATTTTGGTTATTGACTTTCATAACAAGATTATAATGAGTGAGACTACCCTAGACTAGTAGAATATCCAATGGTATTGCCATAGACCTGAGATAGGACCTGTACGTAGAACAGAATACCCAAAAAAAAATTTAAAATTGAGAATTGAGCTTCAGACCAATATATCGTCAGTACATTGGCCTGTACCGACGGTATATTATCTAAATGCAGAATTTCCCAGTCATCCTCTTGCCTAAATCTATTTCCTTACCCATTAGATATTTGGTTTTATTTATGTGGCTAGTATTAGAAGTGGGTGCCTTGGATTGATGACTTGGCATGATCAATAGCCAAGATCAATTTCTCCTTCCATACAAAACCCATCTCTTTTCTGTCTTATTTTTACCCTCTTCTTCCTCATTTCCTCTCCATTCTCCTCATTTCCTTTTCCTTGGGCTTTCATTGGAGATAGGTTTTGTAATCTAGGGTATGATTTCAAAATCTCCCTTGGAGGAGGAGTAGAAGACTAGGTTTGGATAGGTAACCTAAGGCAAGTACATCTTACTAGAGTAAAGAAACTTGTGCTTTCTTTAATTTTTGTTTTTCCTTTGTATATAATGTATATCTCTTTAGTTTATGTCATTGTTTTGTTTTATCATTCTCTTATAATTATATTATAACTTTTGTTGAATTTGTGGCTTAAAATGAGGTTCTAGATTAGATCTAGGTTTTCTATGGGATAATGGTGATATTGTGGATAACTTGTGATACTTGAGAACTATCATGGATAACTAGTGTAGAATGACATATATTGCATGTTGGTAGTCCTAGAACTCTTTGGGAGTGTTTTGGATGCGATCGCAAAGAGATCGGAGATATGAAAATGTTATTTCTGTGGGTTCACTGCGCATGAGTAGTAGTGTCGGCATACTAATGATATACAGGGGTATACCGATGATATGCCATTTTTATATAGATTGGTGGCTCGGAAGAATAAGTCGGTATACCGACGGAACACTCGTCTGTAGTGACGGTATACCGATTGACACAACAAAGAGGATTTGAGGCATATAATCAACATACTGACGATACACTAGTCATTGTTGTGTTTTATCATTCTCTTGTAATTACATTATAACTTTTGTTGAATTTGTGGCTTGGAATGAGGTTCTAGAGTAGATCTAGGTTTTCCACAGGATAATGGTGATATTGGTAGATAACTTGTGATGTTTGAGATCTATCATGGATAACTAGTATAGAATGACATATATTATATGTTGGTAGTATTATAACTCTTTGAGAGTGTTTTGGATGAGATCGAAAATAGATCTGAGCTACGAAAATATCATTTTGGTGGGTTTACAACATCTGAGTAGCAGCATCGACATACCGACAGTATACTGGTGGGGTATACAGACGGCCTACCATTTTTATATAGATTGGCTGCTCGGGAGAATGAGTACCGATGTTACACAGTTATGTACCGACGGTATACCGGTTGACACGATAAAAAAGGATTTAAGACATATAATCGGTATATTGACGGTACACTGGTATGTACCGACGGTATACCTGTTGGGTAGACAGTGAGAAATTTCACATATAAACGGTAAACTGTCGGTACACTGGTCTGTACTAACGGTATACTGATTTGAGACCCAAGTTTAGTTGGGTAGTTTTAGGTGCTGGATGAATTATTAAACTTCGATAATGTTTAGGGACCTTATATTATGGTTTAGTATCAGTACTTGAGGATTTTTAGGCCATGTAAAGGGTTGCAGGCTCTAATTGGATAACTGCTAGATTATTGCAGTAGAGCTATTAATTGTATATCTGACCTGTACATGCTACAATGTGAGAAGTGAATTATAACTGACCGATTGATTGCCCTGTATCCTAACTTGACTACTTGTATATGTATTGATGCTTCATGATTCTGCACCGAGTGTGCTATCCTAATCATGTACACTGAGGTGCTATATATTTCCTGATATATTATCGTATAGCCATTATTGCATGGACTATGTGGTAGTTGGTCAGTAGTTATAGAGCAAATATGATGTTTGATTAATTGTATCATTCATGTCAGAATGAATCTAGCTTGGGTTCATGGATACCAATATAGATTTATACCTAGCGTACCAATATCGAGGTACAATATCTAGGAGGATGATCGTGTGTCCACGGTACAAGATTCTAGGTAATTGTAAGGTTAATCAGTAACTAAAATTTATAGAAGCATTGGATGGGGACGAGATCCTGAGATCATGTCGGCCACCTTCGAATATGAGTTCTCCGCGTGGAGTACAAGGCTGGCTGTCATGCCCCGATTCAGAGAATTGTTTGTCCTCGCTTTGATTTATGTCAAATCGTTCGTCCTCGCTTGAGCGTGATGTCGTACAAGTCTGGTATAGCACATGTACAAGGCAAAGACGGTACATAATTGATTATCTTCAAATAGGAACACATTGCAGCGGCAAAAGCAGACAAATTGAAGATAATGAGGACATTCGTTCTCATTGAATAAAACACATTATTGATTTGTAGCAGCGGAAATAAGCAGATAACTTAAAGTCGCACAGAGATATATAGAAATTGCTGTCTTTATTGATAGTTGAAATAGCGTATAGGACTTGCAATAGAATGTAAAGTTTACAATATATCTCACTGTACATTTAATAGCCACTGAAACACATTGCCATTTAGGCTTATATTTGATACTTGACATATTGACTTACATCTGGATATATTGACTTAGCTTACAACTCACTAGTACCACTGATTACAATGTTCCATACATTATGCCCTTTATAAACATAAGACATTATCTTGTATAAGGAGAGCTTCTGTATGCCCAACAAATCTTCGATTCTGAGGGACCAATTGAGCCAATCTTCGTGTACTAGACTTCACAAGCACAAGCACCTAAAAAGAGTGCCCACAACGTGGGTCAGTACATTATCTATATACTGGCGAGCAGAACCAGTCCACTCGCCTAAACCAACACTAAGTAGTCGTCTGAGCACACATTTATTAGAGTAATCTTTCTATTTGGGACCTAGCATCAGTTTACAGTTCATGTGCAGTATTCATTAAAACATGTAAGCATGACATAGCATTGTTTATGTAAAGGCATCAATGAAGCATACTTGGTGTTATCAAGTTCTAACAGTGTTTATATAGAGGCATCATTTAAGTAGCAATTGAGTTAACATATTTCGAACATGCTATAGTGATTCTCTTAGCAAGGCAACACCTAAGCATACTTTATTTAACATGTTAAGCGTGTTATAAAAATTTTCATTGGAAAGATAACATCATAGCATCATTTCATTTTAGCATGTTAAGCAGGCAAGTTGAACCAACATATATATTGAATATATCACATTTAAGTGATTTCTTACCGATAGCCGACTCCTCGTACCTGCATCAAATATAGGTTAGGTGATATACTTACTCTGCCTGCACAAAATATTTATTAGCGTGCATCCTGACTATATGGTCACTAGTGTTGTTAAACCATACGGATGTTGCCATATAGGACTTCAAAGGTAATACGATGACATCATAGTAGGGAGCTAGCCTCTATGATACCTCGTAAATACCGGTTATGCAATGACATCAAAGTAGGTGGCTAGCCTCTAGGATATCTCGTATAACCCGTGCTCCCACTAGCACGCCAATGTTTCCTCCTAGGCCGAATCAGTCCCCCTAATTGTCACGCCCCGCTCCCGTAGAAGCGATCGACCTCGCTAATGCGTGATGCCGCACGAGACTAAGTTGCTCTCGTGCAAAGCCAAGTCCAGAAACGGCCGATTTGAGCTAGGCACAAAGTCGCACAGAGTGTCCCCGTTTGCAGCAAAAAGTAAATGAACACAAGATGAAGCGAATTCAAACTCTTTATTGATTTCCAAGAAGTTTACAAGCGGCGCTAGGCCGAGTTTACAAGTCTCTCAAGCTCTCTCTCTCTCTCTGAAACATAAAAGGCGTGCCAAGTGGCTTACAATATAGAATGATTCATGGGAATGTTCTGATACATTATGTCCTGTATATGGTGCTTCGGTTCCTTTGCAACGCTCCAAGGCTCCAGAGTTAGCTCTGTGCCTTAGCACGTTCGAGGGAAGCTCTGCACCCGACGACGTCTCCTGCACCCTGCAAGCAAACTGTGGGGTTATCAGTACATTGTTATGCACTGGTGGGGAGGCTAGCTCGCCCACTCGCTATCATTGCCAAACACGTTCATTTTACTTCTGTGCATCATCTATCATTCATTGTCTTTCTTATCTTGCCTTAGGATCAGTTTCATGGCATATTTCATAACCTATCTCGTGTTATCGATTTTAAGTGTTTGTATGGAAATACATGCATGACTTACCCATACTTACCGTCCGGTCTTCCCTGTCCAAAGTAAACCAACTTAGTCAACAATTCATATATATCAACTTAATGTAATTCTTGTAAACATTCAGTGTCAAGGGCGTGTTCCTGGCTCAGATTCTACGACGTGTTCCCGCTTGTGAAGATACGTTATGACCACGCCTTGTTCCGATGATCATTCTCACTCAGATATCCCACCTACTCAACCAGTTAGTTGTGTTATGCTCGAAGAGTTTTGTTCCAACGTCCATGTTCACTCAACTATTCAATTGTTCAGTTAACTTAGACTACTTATTTCAATGCAAGGACTTGTACGTAGATTGCCACCAGCAAGCCCACTTAATCTATATGCACCGGTCGCTGGCATAACAAGCTATTTTGGAAACTTTTTCTTGGTACCATGAGTCTCTATCGGCCGACTGGCTGGTGCGCCTCTGATAGGCCATGGATACCCAGCTCACGCCCCTTGAATGACCAAGCCGCATTCAAACGTTACATAGCCCCTTTCGATCATTTCCTTGATCGTTGCCTTGGCATCCTCTTTTGTTCCTCCCCCATACACGTTGGGTTGTCCGCGACCATTTCGTATTGTCTTATCATTTTTAACTTAACGGTTGTCTTTAGTCATGGGTTGTCTTTGAGCCATAGTCGATTATCGACTAGGTTGGCGACGGCATCCGTGCAGCGCAGGTAGCGAGCCCCGTTGCACGTCCCCGTCATACCTATCGCTAATCTTTTCTTTGTTTTCTTTCTTTCATTTATTCATTTACGTATTCATCAATCTTCTATTTGTTCATTTATTTATTACGCAGGTCCCTGTACGGGAACTGCATTGGCGACCCATCGGTCTCGAAGCCTTTCAATGTTGCTATACTCTACTCGGAATGACTATGTCGATAGTCTTCCCCTTTCAATATTGTAAACCATTCATTGCTTCATTGTTGAACGCATAAGAAACTTGAAATGTAAGCTTGTGTCTTGGCACGAGCGTGGAGTGCGGTACGAGAGCTCTTACATTTTTCGAGTTCTTTTCTATGTTTTAAACAAGCATACAAGATGAGATTATTCCCTTAACTAGGTGCGTTGAGTCATTTATTAGCATGTACGGTATTATCGCCTAGCGATTCTGGCAATAGTGTCCGTATTATTAAGTGTCTAGGCTAAGAAAAGACAGGTTCATCGGAGCCACCCACCTTACCGATGTTCGCATCGGCCGAGCGATACTCCGAGCGCGCCTTTGAAAGTCTAAGTCTGGATTCATCTTCGACGGGCCAATGTAAGTCTTGCATCGATTTCTTTATCGGGTCGACGCAACTCTTCGAGTCGACGACTCATTTGAGTCGTTGCACTTGCCGTTTGAATCGGCGTTCCGCTAGGGCGGAGCGGGTCATTACATAATACACCACTCAAAACAAGTCTCGTCCTTGAGACTTCCTGAGTGCAGGTCATCCTTCCGTTCCTTAACTCATGTCATGTGCATATCTTAGACAATTCCTATCGAATGGCTTTATCGCTCGATGGCATCAAATTATACTCGGTTATCCTTCCAAGTTTTGTGTTGCATATATTTGATAAATTTCATCGAATGACTTTACTACTTATTCAAGAGTTAATGGTACTCAACCAGTCGTCATGTTTTTATGACTTGGTCACTATTATACCCTGTCATGGGACTGTAATGGTCGTACGAGGTGCGTTGTAATTCACCAAACACGAGAGTCGTAGGCTGAGGCAAACTCACTCATTCGTTCATGCGCATCTCAACACCCACTTGCAGTTGCATTCGAGTTCATCATATCGCTGAGTTTGGATCGTGCACATATTCAAGGCATCTCCCAAATACGTACATTTTAACCAAGCTTAGTGATTAGCGAAGTCGGACAAGCTACTCGTGATAGTTTTGATTTGCCGATCATTTTTACTAACTTCGATTAAAACCGAACTCATGTGCATCTCACTATCGTTTATCTCGATCCTCGAGATGATCCGATTCATTTCTCAAGCGTTCTTGTCTACGAAATCAATACAATGTCTTCTTAGCGGAGTCGACCAAGTCTAAGTAATTCCCGTCCGATTCAAGACCAAGTATTGTACTATCATCGAGTATGTCTTCCTATCAATGATTCAATTTGTTATCCCAACTTTACTTATTTATCATCGATTTCTATTATTCACTTCATTTGGGGCCAATCTCGTCGTCGTTCACGCACACTTCCAGTTCCACATCCTACTCTAAGTCTTGTTTCCCCAAGTC
The DNA here is from genome assembly GCA_029216955.1 of Iris pallida. Taxonomy (NCBI): domain Eukaryota; kingdom Viridiplantae; phylum Streptophyta; class Magnoliopsida; order Asparagales; family Iridaceae; genus Iris; species Iris pallida. The sequence continues at coordinate 3,802,012 of JANAVB010013394.1, forward strand.
TATCGTCCGTCCAGACGATACTGTAAATGTCAGTTGCACAGGTTCAATTACTCGGCATAGGGTCGTCCGCCTATCCGCTAGGTCAGCTCACAAGGTCATAGGTACAAGTCAAGTTCTTGGTTCATCGTGCAAAGTCATTGCACGACGCTCGCCCCAATCCTATGGTCAAACCATCTCGTTCATTCGTACGGGGTTTTCTACCCAAGCTTGTTTCACTCAAATTTCTATACATCGAGTAGCGTTTATCATATTCACATCAAGACATTCTCCACTCCAAGTCAGAGCTCGTTTAGGAAAGTCATCCTACGATAGGTTGTCCTCAACCAAATCCTCGACATGTTATTATCGTGCGTCCACACTAGCACTTATCATAGTCTACCTCTTCAAGTATGTTTGATACAATTCACCTATCCATCCCATCAAATTCACGTAATCTATCACAAGGTCGTCTAGCTTTGCAATATGTCGTGCCTCGATCTCACGCAAGTCTGATTATCCACGGCGGACATGAATCACCATGTCAATGTTCCCGTAGAATAATCGTCCTCATCGGGACGTAACTCTTGTGTTGTGTCTAGACTTACTCATTTTCGATATGCGGATTGGGTCTACTCAATCCTCAACTTTACTTAGTCATCAATCATAAGTCCGATCAATCCTCAAATTTGCCTTCGCTTTAAACCACAAGTCAAAGCAATCAAAATTGCCATGTCAAGATATTTCAAGTTCGATCATTCCCGCTGGACATGAATCACCATGCCAACGCTCACGCGGAATGATCATCCCAAATCCGACGTGATGTATGTGCGAGGCTAGAGTTGCGCTCGCAAAAGACAAGATCGTTATCGTTGTGGTTATCACCGAACAATCAAGTCACTTTCCTTCTTCATCCAAACATTCATCTCTATCAAAATCCCCAACATAGCATCCTCGAAATAATAATTTCTAACACGATCATCATTCATCGAATCGGAGTACCCCCGAGTTATCGTACATCGATCTTTGATACGTCTCAATACCATCGATGATGTACATAACCTGACGATCTTCCTTTTGCAACAAATTTTGAGTCGTGCAACTTAATTCCTCAATTCGCATTATCTCATGCTAACACTTCATTGAGCAACATCTATTCCAAATCCTTAGTCATTCTCGTATCTTCAAACCAACGTTTTCCATGCACGCTATCCTCCGATCGTGCTATCTTCAATCTCGTCTATGAGTATTTCACCTTAATTCAAGTTTCAATCCAGTCGACTATTTGAAATTGCACGTACGATCTTCTACGTTTCCTCGACCAAAACACCCATTTATTTTATTGTTTCGAATCTCCATTCAATCGTTTCATAATTCGTACTATGCATTCTTGATTCGTCCGAACGATATCTCATTTGAGACTCTCGAATCATGACTAAGCGTTACTCGTTCTAAGGCTTTGTACGATATTATCGCTTGCCGACATACTCGTTTTATCCGTAAATCCTTTTGTTTTGCTCGAACAATTTCTATAACGTCCATATACCACTCAGGGTTCGAGCCACTCGACTGGCCGTCGACACTCACTCTTGTTCTTCTTCGAAGCTATCACATACACCACTTGGGGTCAAGTCATTCTACAAATTTCTCAAAAGGTCATTTGGTTCCCAATCGACATGTTCAATTGCGCGTTCACCCGTTCCTCAAAGTCTAATAACCATTTCTCGTGTTCGCTTTAGTGTTGGTCAAGTAACGTCTCTATCAACATACATTTTAAGTCTCACTTATTCTCGTCCGAGCAATAGTCAATCTCGCTCGCAACTCGTTCGCACCAGAAGGTCTAGGTGCGCGATACTCAACACATCTTAGCCGAAAGGCTGTGTGTATAACCATCCCGTTCGAACTATACTTCGGTCTCGTGTACTCGTTCGCTATTGTCAGCATAAGGTTATTCAAGCACGTACTGCGTTTGCTAACTTTTAGCATTGATTTTCTTTCAACTCAAGTCCGTCATAGTTTGGCACAAAGGCCTTCACCTACCGATCCCGTTCAACTGAGTACTCGTACAAGCTTTTGAAAATATTAGACTTATTGTATGGAACATCCAAGGGCACAACGAGAGAGAGCGTATATTTTTTTGTTTCCAAACGAGCTTTCAAAACTGAGAGAATCGAAATAAAGTCTAAGGAAGTAAAGCTGTGCTCTGATACCAATCTGTCACGCCCCGCTCCCGTAGGAGCGATCGTCCTCACTAAGGCATTATACCATACGAGACTAAGTTGCTCTCGTACAAGGCCAAGTCCATAAACGACCGATTTGAGCTAGGCCAGAGAGTCGCACAGAGTATCCGCGTTTGCAGCGAAAAGTAAATGAACACAAGATGAAGTGAATTCAAACTCTTTATTAATTTCCAAGAAGTTTACAAGCAGCACTAGGCCGAGTTTACAAGTCTCTCAAGCTCTCTCTTTCTGAAACATAAAAGGCGTGTCAAGTGGCTTACATTATGGAATGATTCATGGCAATGTTTCGATACATTATATCCTGTATATGGTGCTTCGATTCCTTTGCAACGCTCCAAGGCTCCAGAGTTAGCTCCGCGCCTTAGCACGTTCAAGGAAAGCTCTATACCCGACGACGTCTCCTGCACCCTGCAAGCAAACTGTGGGTTATCAGAACATTGTTATGCACTGATGGGGAGGCTAGCTCGCCCACTCGCTATCATTACCAAATACGTTCATTTTACTTCTGTGCATCATCTATCATTCATTGTCTTTCTAATCGTGCCTTAGGATCAGTTTCATGGCATATTTCATAACCTATCTCGTGTTACCGATTTCAAGTGTTTGCATGGAAATACATGCACGACTTACACATACTTACCGTCCGGTCTTCCCTGTCCAAAGTAAACCAAGTTAGTCAACAATTCATATATATCAACTTAACGTAATTCTCATAAACATTCAGTGTCAAGGGCGTGTTCCTGCCTCAGATTCTACGACGTATTTCCGCTTGTAAAGATACGTTATGACCACGCCTTGTTCCGATGATCATTCTCACTCGGATATCCTATCTACTCAACCAGTCAGTTGTGTTATGCTCGAAGAGTTTTGTTCCAACGTCCATGTTCACTCAACTATTCAATTGTTCAATTAACTTAGACTACTTGTTTCAATGCAAGGACTTGCACGTGGATTACCACTAGCAAGCCCACTTAATCTATATGCACCGGTCGCTGGCATAACAAGCCATTTTGGTCACTTCTTTTTAGTACCATGAGTCCCTATCAGCCGACTGGCTGGTGCGCCTCCGATAGGCCATGGATACCTGGCTCATGCCCCTTGAATGACCAGGCCGCATTCAAACATTACGTAGCCCCTTTCGATCATTTTCTTGATCGTTGCCTTAGAATCCTCTTTTGTTCCTCCCCCATATACGTTGGGTTGTCCATGACCATTTCGTATTGTCTTGTTATTTTTAACTTAACGGTTGTCTTTAGTCATGGGTTATCTTTGAGCCATAGTCGATTATCGACTAGGTTGGCGGCGGCATCCGTGCAGTGCGGGTAGCGAGCACCGTTGCACGTCTCCGTCATACCTATCGCTAATCTTTTCTTTGTTTTCTTTCTTTCATTCATTCATTTACGCATTCATCAATCTCATATTCGTTCGTTTATTCATTACGCAGGTCCTTGTACGGGAACTGCCTTGGCGACCCATCGGTCCCGAAGCCTTTCAATGTTGCTATACTCTACTCGAAACGACTATGTCGATAGTCTTCCCCTTTCGTTGTTGTAAACCATTCATTGCTTCATTGTTGAACGCATAAGAAAATTGAAATGTAAGCTTGTGTCTTGGCACGAGCGTGGAGTGCGGTGCGAGAGCTCTTATATTTTTCGAGTTCTTTTCTATGTTCTAAACAAGCATACAAGATGGGATTATTCCCTTAGCTAGGTATGTTGAGTTATTTATTAGCATGCACGGTGTTATCGCCTAGCGATTCTGGTAATAGTGTCCGTATTATTAAGTGTCTAGGCTAAGCAAAGACAGGTTCATCGGAGCCACCCACCTTAGCGATGGTCGTATCGGCCGAGCGATACTCCGAGCGCGCCTATGAAAGTCTAAGTCTGGATTCATCTTCGATGGGCCAATGTAAGTCTTGCATCGATTTCTTTATCGGGTCGACGCAACTCTTCGAGTCGATGGCTCTTTTGAGTCGTTGCACTTGCCGTTTGAATCGGCGTTCCGCTAGGGCGGAGCGGGCCATTACACTAATGTCCCGGGATACCGTTCGAGAAAATATATCTCCAAATCTTGTGCACAAGTTGTCCATGACCATGCGAATACGTGTTCGACTTGATCATGAACATAAACGCGGGGTAAAATAATAAAAGAAAGTAAAGGCAACAGTGCATCATCTCATCTCATCCAAGTCATGTTCAATGACTTATTCATTTCCATCATTACCATCTATTCACTTGCTGATCTCAGCGATCCCAAGCCTCATTATTTCTCATTGCATCAGTTTATTCATTTCTCATTCCATCAACTCAGATACGTTAAAGCATTATCACATCATTCAGTTCTCAAGGGACAAGTAGCATTGTATTCATTTCATAGGGACAATATTATTTATTTCATTATTTATAAGAAAACAGGCAGCTTTTCATATTTATGCAATAATTACACAGGGTGTACATAATTCCAGTGTTTCATTCAGTTCAGTAGCATTTAACATGATCAGCAATTAAGCATAAGGAATACTATGCATTCATTCTCAGGCATCAAGTCACATTAGTTGTTCAATATTCATGTGTCATTCTTTTCAACGATTCTCAGTATAAGCAACTCTATTATTTAGCAACTAAACATGAAACATTTAAGGACAATTCATAGCAACACAATACTTTATTTTATTAAGCATGAAGGAGTGGAGGAGAAGGAATAATTCTACTCACTTATATAAAAGGGTCTTCTTACTCCGGTCATATCTATTTTCCACTAGACATAGCTCCACCAGCTAGCCACGTTCCAATACTCATTTCATCCGGCCAGCTAAGAGAGACTGCATCAGTCTCAATTCTCTTGATTTCCAACACAAGTCTCGGTCCAACATTCTGATCGCATCCAATAAGCCAACCAAATGCCTCGCGCGGAGCGGAGCATTACACTGGCCACTACGGATATTGTATATCATCCGTACTAGTTAAGTGCAGTATTCGACTACTATTATATGTCAAGCCATCATCTTCTATAGGAGAACTGGAACTGTTACTGATCTGCTTAGCTCTGTAGCCTTAAGAGGGACCGGTACATCCCTGCTTATATATTATTTGGCTCAACTAGCCATATATATATATATATATATATATATATATATATATATATATATATATATATATATATATTTATATATATATATATATATATTTTTTTTATATATATATATATATATATATATATATATATATATATATATATATATATATATATATATATATATATATATAAATATATATATATATATATATATATATATATATATATATATATATATATATTACTGGAAAAAAAAAAAAATATATATATATATATATATATATATATATATATATATATATTACTGGGGGTAACCCAGATATTACCTAGCAAGCCATAGGGTAGGGTTGGTTGGCCGATTATTAAACCTGATTTGATTATATATTATACCATCTATTAGTGACCTAGGGACATGGACTGTTGTAGTGTGGCTGTCCGACCTATGTTCTTGTTTGGTTTTAGGGTTGGACAATTATGCTATGATAGGCTATGAACCAAAGCTACAACACAAAGACTTAGCCTGATCATGGTTAGGGGTTGTACTCTATCTTCGTATGATACGATACCTCTTGTAACACCTTGAAATTGATTTTTAATATTTTCTATGATTTATCAAAAATTTATAGAATTTTTTTTTTGGAATCTATAAAACTTTTATTTTTATTTTTGAAAACAAAATCATAGACAAAAGTCGTTATTTAGAAAAATCATTTTTATTTTCAAAATCCTTAGTCATGACTAGCCATGACTAAGCTGGTCGTGGGACTAATTATAAGTTTTCCTCGAATTCTTTATAAATTATTTTGAATTAATAATTATTTAGCTTTAGAAAGTAGTTTTCATTTACGACTAATTAGTCATAACATGATTTAGTAATTAGTTATGGCATGGCTATATATAATTATCTTGAACTAACTAATAGTTACTTGTTAGTCATGGCTACTAAGCCATGTGGTTATAAATTCCTAGAACATTCCACACCCCTCCCAATTTTTTTTATTGCCATCATCACCTTTTACATATTACACTTTTGCCATATGGCCAAATTTGGCACCCAATCACACTAATCCTATATAAATAGGGCATTCCCCATTCCCAAAGACACACAATAAATTCCTAATACAATTCTACACACAATCCTAGACTAGCCAAGCCTCTGTCATATTCCATCCAGGCCAATCGACCACCTCCAAAACCTTCCCAAACTTCGACCACCTTCCTGACTTCGCTACCGAGCACCACACCCGGCCACCTCTAGCACCACCATCACCACATGTCCACTCCTCTGCCTCACCACCCCTCATAACCACCAATAGCACCATAACTCGAACCCCAACCGCCATCTCCACCAGTCCACCACCATCACCGTTGTTGGTCGACCCAACCACCGCCACAACCAACACCCCCCCACGCCACTACCAGATCTACTACTCTCCTCCGCCAGACAGCTACACCATCCTGTCTACACCTCCACCACCACTACCTCCTCCTCCTTCTTATCCGACCTTCTCCTCTCCCAACCAATGACAATGTCAGATCTGACTCACCTCGCAAATACTAGATCTACAGCCCAGCCTCCGATAACTCGTGCCGTCTCAAATCCCAAGCGTCGTGCTCTACAAATCTGCCTTGCATCGTGGATCCGCAGCATGCCACCACACCTCTCCTAGCCCTGCAGCATTGCTCGCCTTTGTGTACCACTCTGCTGTACGCCGCACTCCGGCCGTCGCCCGGTGATGAGCCTTCTCCCGAGCCTCCCTCTCACCTCTCTCGAACCCCTCTCTTCTCCTCTCCCTGTCACGACCCACACTCGCTTTTCGGATACGAGACGTGTCCAAGCCAGCCTATGCCGCAGAATCGGCGCTAGAATGCTGTCACGGCCAAGATGCTCAAAATCACAAAATATACATTTATTGATTATTCACATTATTAAATCAAGTTTACAAATTACAAGGTTTAACAACTTCACATTTGCTAGAAAATATAATGTCTCATAAATAGAAAAAAAGACAACTAATTCAACTATCTAGGTTGACCTCAGCATACCCATGCCTTCCTAATGCTAAGAGTGATCGCGGCTAAACCTGAAAAATGTTGGTTTCCAGTCAGAAATGGAACGAGTACATTCTCACAACAGATTCAACAAATGACAAAATCCATAAATCTGTAAATAGTAATAAAATACACGACAAAAAGATAAACATGGAATCATGGCAAAAACTGAGCATGGTGAAGATGACAAGTGAGTACTAAAACAGAGAAGACCTGTAGCCAGTAATGTATATTGTAGAACCAGACATTGTATCTATCTAGTGAGTTGAAATACTACTTCGACATGTAAACAGCTAAGGGTAAATCCGGCACCCCGCACATAAAATGTGCGACTGCTATTAGGCAAGAATAAGATCCGGTACCCCACACGTGAAGTGTGCGACTGCTATTAGGCAAGAATAATTTTGGGTTTGTTTACATGTCTAGAGTATTTTCCCGCCGACCAGTACTCATGGATCCAAACACGTCACGAACACGGTAATAGATTGGTCACGAACAACATGTAAAGAATCCATAACTACTATCTCGTATAACCTCGTGTCAAGAACCAATGGAATATCAATATAGAACACTACTACATACATGATTCATAAAGATAATCAAATATGAGAGCTATCAATGATGTACTCGCCTGAGTTCCTGTGCTGGTGAAACCGATAATATAATACCACTCAGTGAGCCACAACATCAACACATGCAGAAGTCTCTGGATGCTGAAATAAACATTACCAACATTTTTAGAATAGTCAAATTAGCTAGAATTGCCATTCCTTAAGTCCAATTCTGGACACACGGGCAAAATGGTAATTTTGGGTCAAAACGGTGTCTACCGTTGGACCCGCTTTGCACCAAAAAGCGTACCAAATTCTATGGTCTCTAAAGTCGTCAAACTATGTCTATAGCTCCGATTTTTCGATATGAACCCAACTGTATGTCCAAAGTAGGATTCCGGCGGGCCGTGCACAAAATCGCTCGTTGAGTCGGATCGTGGGGCCCGCAAAATGGCGATCCGGTCAACTGTTTCAGAATCGGACCAAACTTGGCATACAGGACCAAAAAAATGATACGGTCATGTTGGCATAAGTTTTGTCTCGATATGACGAATATGCACAAAGTAATTAGGAAATTTGCACAGAGGTCGATACGGTAAATTTTGACGGATACGCATCAAATTCGTCGTGCACACGCAACCAATTTGAATTCCGTCAAAGCCCACATGTCCATAAAGTTATTACGCACCTTTCGATGCTTTTGGTTCACGACCATGTGGCCCGGTTTGGCAGGACATACGTCGTATCAGGTAATTTTATAATTTTAAAAATAGTTTTTTCTTAGTTTTGGGAATCTGATTTCTCGGTGCGTAGTCGATGTAATCGAGTTCTGCAAATTGGGTTGCAGAGCCCTATAGGTTGTCTATGAGGGTGTTTAATTACTTTCTAAAAATTCCCAATAGATTTCCCTCAATTAGCCTTCCAATATAGGGGTGGGGACTGCTTATATGTTCTGTTCATGGGACAGTTTTTTGGCCATTTTTGGATTCGATTTCAGGACAAATGACTGCTATTGATTTAAAAATATCTGAAGGTAGTTGGAGAGGGCTAAATCGTAATCATAACAGTGTGACTAGTTCGAAGAATGGTCGAGCGTCGTGAGAGCACTCCTGCCACGAAGTTGGGTCGGCCTGGGTTGTTGCTGCGTTCTGTGGTTGTGAGCGCGCGTTGTTGGCGCATCTGCCGACGGTCGACGGCGCTTAGGTGGCTGCGCAGTGGCCCTGGCGACGTGCGCGGGGGTAGGGTCAGCGTGGCCGAGTATTTGGATAGGGTTTAGTTTAGATTTTCTACAATCCTCTCCCCCTCACTATCGATATATATGTATATAGAAGGTTCTTTGTTGTAAAGGGGTCGGGCTTGGGAAGTCTCGATTTGGGTGGGATGGACTGAGCATGGGTTGAATGAGAAGAGGTTCAGCTGGGCTCTGTTTGGTTTGGGGTGAGCTTGGGATGTTGTGGGCTTAGTTGTTTTGTTTATTTCTTAATGTAACTAATATATATATATATATATATATATATATATATATATATATATATATATATATATATATATATAATATATATACACACACACACACACATGTATGTATACATACTAATATATATTTATATATACACCTACACACATATATTTTTACATAAAAATATTTCTAAATAACTCCATAATACCATTTTCTAGTCTAGATCCATTTTAGGCCTATATAAATATATACACATATATTTATATATATCTTTGATAAAGAATAAATAATAACTAGTAATAATAAATAATTTATACTTAATAACCACAATAATAACATTAATAATAATAATTCCAATAGTAATTAAAATAATTTCGTTGTAGTTTTTAGGTGGATATATCATATACCCCCATTACTGGGCTCCAAAAAATCGTATCAATACTCTAAAATACCAACTGATCTTATTAATATCTATATTATACGTATAATTTATATTTAGAAATTATTTGGCGTTTCCCAAAATATATACAAAGTATTTGCACATACATAAATATGTTTACACGGGTGTCTTTGGTCTCGCTGCATGCCTACATGGGCTTGGTCCGATCCGGGTCCAGTCCGGACTAAATTGGCATAATCGGGTCTCCTACACGTCAATAATATAATTAATAAATAATTAAGACATCTATAGAGGTTAAGTCGCAACTTGGTCTAGTTTTTCTAGTTAGAACAATCCTATGGCTCGACCTCCTCCTATCATGGCTAAATACTAGTCAAAGCACGCCACTACACTATTCCTGCCATGGTTCCTAGTCGCCATGTACTCCAATTCCTAACCATGACTAAAATTATCTACCGTAATAATTAACTAATTAATTATTTATAAAATCTAAAAAAATCACCATTCAAATAAAATAAATAATAATAAAAATATTTCAAAATTTCCGGGAAGGGGAGCTACAAATCTATCCACCTTAAAAATAATTTCGTCCTCAAAATTCTAATTCATAATTATTCCTTAAAATTCAAAAGGAAGCCTACTATTACCTTAATCTCCTTAAATTTTAATTCCTCATAATAGTTTATATCCTCCTCCTAGTCATTTCGTAACTACGAATCCTCAAGGACTTCTACCTACCTTTGGTCACACTATCCCTTTAAACACATGACGTCATACCATTGTAACCTTCCAGCTAATTGCTAGAAGTAACTACCAACCGATATCTATAGCACAAGGCATCTACAATCCTCTCCTATCTATCAAGCAACCCAAAATTTAACAAGCAACAAATTTACACAAGTAGCTAAGAAATATTGATAAATTCTAATAGGCATGACCATTCGTCGCTCTGAAATAGGAAGGACAGGAAGATAAGGAAGAATAATCGAGAGCAAATATAAAGTTTCAAGAGCGGTAGGGAGTATCCAATGTTGCAGATAGAAAGGTAGTTTACGAACTATTGACTTATTTGCTAAATGGGCTACTCTAGTCCAGTCACTTGCTACATCGAAGAACCCTTCATTTTCTAGAGGGTCTTGCAATCCATGCAATACGAAAATTCTGTTCTCGAAATTAATCTAAACAAGGTTCTATAATAGAACGGAATTTGAGAAATCAAGATTATGATCTTTTCCGTGGTTATTTAAACACACGAACAAGGGATATAAATGCAATACTAGATCGTATCGCGACTTCCAGGTAGATGGAATAAGGGTTACTAATGACTTCACATTCTAAGAGGTGGAGACTACATAATAGGTATAGGGACCTATTTCAAGTAGTTCGGTTTTATAGTACAAATATGGTGGTATGTATGGATGTGTTTTACTGGGTCTTAATGGGTTCCCTATCTGGACATCACTCGTTGGTTGGATGAACCTTAGATTTCAATCTATATTGACTGAACAAGATTCCAAGATAAAACTATTTCTACTAGGTTAGGGTAACCTAGAATAGGATTCCTCCTAAGTGGTTGAGCTAGTTGCCAGTCAGGTTTGTTAGCTAGGTCCCTAAAGCCCAAAAATGCGCCTTCAGTGACTTTTGTGTTTAAGTAGTACGTGAGACCTCAATTGGGTGGCACACTAGTGACATGTGCGTAGTGGACTTCAAGTAGATCACAACCATATATTGGGTCGAATGAATTGAGTCGAGGTTGAGGCTTTAATGGAAGTCGAGAAGTATACCGGTATTATGGTAAGGGTTATGGCTGGTCATTTTTGACCTGAAAGTCGTATCCTAAAATAGAGTACAAAAAGAGGGGTTTGAGTGGAATATGATATGTCTACATAAAGGTGGAGTCGTCTATGTCTTGTATGTGAAAATTGTTGGAAGGTAACAGCTGGCCTTGTGCTCCGAATATTAATAACACGGCCGGGGACACAAAATGATCTAATTGGAAAGTGGGAGTCCATGGGGCACTAATTATCATCCTAATGAAAATTATTCTAATCAATCGGTAATCCTCGTATATCCTAAAATTTTAGAAGGCTTACAGTCTACTCACCTTAGAAGCTAGGACATGGTTTTAGGAATAATGAGGTTAAAAGAATTCTAAAGTCCAGATATTGCACCTCGACTCTTGTTAATAAAGAATAAGGCACGGCGTAACGGGATACGGTAGATATAAGTCAAGTCAAGGGTCGTTCCTCAATAAATGAAAAATAAGTGTGTACAATGACACATGGTCGATAAAATAGAATGATCTACTCGTCCATAGTATACAAGAGTTATCGACGGGGTAACCAACTCTAAGGCACATCATATGAAAAGATTTCTAACAACTGAGTCTTAAATTTTTATTTGTGTCAAGCCTGCCAGAATATTGTCACAAGGGTTCTAGTGGTATGGGCTGTAGTGATCATGTATTATTATTGATAACTGGTAGATCATAATATGATAGGGTATTTAAGCTATGGTATTGGCTAAGCTAGTGATTGTGGTGTTCCAATACTAGTTAGGTCTTAATAATAAAATTTACATAACTAGGGTAATATTTGTTGGAAACCAATCTCGGGATGGGTGTCTACTATAGTCATGGTAAATGATTGTCCTTACCTTTGTCTATTCATCTCATGTCTAAACTGTGGGCTTTGGTCGAGGAAAGGTTGGATTAAGGCTTAAGGGTTGCTAGTTAAAGCAAGCTTCAAGTAAATAATTAGAGACTCACAACGATTGGTTTCTTGAGAATAGATAGTCTCCTAGGTTGGCATTTTGTCTAAGGGTAAAGCCCTAATCATTCTCAAATTCAGATGGCTAAAAGGTCCCAATAGTAGTTTGAAGTTTGAGAGGAGAACGAGTAACTCAAGGCAAGGTTCTGGTCACATGGTTGGCCGATGGTAGCTACACTTGTGTATACAACTATCATAGCCATGGGAGATACTCTGTATCTATCTACCAATTACGAGCTTTCGTCTTTCTAAATCAGTGAAAGACAAAAACAATAAAGAGTTCAAGAATGATGTCACTGAATACAATTACGTGATTCAAAGGTGAATGTATAATTCAAGAAGAATTGTCAATGCAGTCGCGGATGAGATCCTAGAGACATCTACATCTCAATTCACGTAGGTTAATCAGAGGGAGAGCGAACCGAGTGCACTAAGGTTGATCAGACCGTAATACATTGATTCTGATTAGATAATATGTTAGTGGGCGTCCCCAATAAACTTATGTCTTGAATCAAGCTCGGTAAAAGAGTAAGCTTGCAAAACTAAGCTGTAATAGCAGTATTGGTCAAGATTGTCAAAATACAAGTATGCGAGATTTTTGAAAGAAGGAACAAGTAGTTCGAGTTTTGAGAGAATCAAAACCTTACCTGGTGTTATTGCTTATACAGTCATCCTACTATCTACCTATCCATAAGGCCTTGGTCGACTAATGGGTTATGGACCTCTAAATTCTATATTCTAGGTAAACCTATTAGTGTCAGTCAATTACCTTGTCAATATATCACAAGGACCACGAAATGCTAGGTTGGGAGACATGCTACCCAACTTACAGAACTTTCACTAGTATTGTCTTTGGATCTTAGGGGACATACAGGACATTTTACTATCCTTTATAGTATCTTAAATTTGTAATCACGTCTGAAGTCATTTAACTGAGAATTATGCCTCACCCGTATACTCGGGCTGTGGTAAACCCTTGGTTCCGTGATTCAGATGTGATACACTATCAGATACTCTACCTTATATTGACACAAGGTCTAAAGAGGTCGATGAAGACATAGTTTTAGCAATATTCCATAACCTACGATTCATTGAAATAATCTTAACTCTATGGGTCGTGCCTCGCCAGTGCGCTGCTGGCTGCAGTGAACCCACACTCTCCACTCTCAAGTAATTGGCGACAGTGCACTGCTGTCTAGCCATCGCAGTCGTTAAATTACTCTAACTATATTCCTAAGGACTTTAAGGAGCTGCTAAAGATTCAAACTAGTTGATTATGATAGAAAGCGTAAACATCTGCCTATAAGTCTCAATCCTTAAAGTAAAAAATTGATCGGGGAGGAAATAACTGAAGACAAGGGAAGTAAGAACACCCTAATCTTTATTTCATACGTGTTTC
>JANAVB010013394.1:3820931-3948431 GCA_029216955.1 Iris pallida
TGATAGTTTTATCATTTAAAAGGGACTATTAGTCCAACATTATTTGTTATTTATTTTAATTGGACTTTCTAGCCCTAAATTGTTAAAGAAGAACCAATTGGGCCTTGGGCCTTACATTTGAGTTATATTTATTGAGCTTGGGCCTTGGGCCCTAAATAATTATTTGATTTTGGACTTTGAGCCCTATATATGTTATTTTGGACCTTGATCCTACAATGATCAAATTGGGTTAATTATTGTTTTCATAAATTGATAGTTTTTTAAGTCAATTATGACTAATAATTTTCTATTAATATTTATATTGATTCTTTGGAATATTCAATTCTCGATCACGACTAATTTTCTTAAATCAGTTCACATTTCTATTTATTTAATCAAATCGCGATCATGACTAATCAAATCATTTTCTTTCCTCGATTCTCGTGCCGACACCCAAATTTGGACTTCCATATATCAAATTGGGCTATTTGGACTATTCTGGACTCAATGGAATGGTCTATTTCGTCATTTGGGATCATTTAATGCAATTTAGCTTCTAAACTATTTCGTGTTGACACGTTCGTGTCGTGCACATCAACTCCAATTAATTTAGGCATGTACACCATGCTTTATGTTCCATTATACATTATAAATGCTACTTGTATGTCTTTCCTAGTTGGTCAACATATCGAGACATGATTATGACACGTGATGACGTTACTTGAATTTGATTCATGAATAGTAATCTTGACTCATTTAAAATCCTTGAATCACCTACTACATAAATCATTGGAATGGAAAAATGCTAAGTAGTTATGTGACCAATAACCAACTATCAGAATCATTTCAGAATGATAGTTCGATACACATCACACGTATGTTCGAGCCGTACCTTTAGAATCACCAATCCTAAGCCGGTCCGATCACATAATAAATGGTATTTCAAACACACTTAGCTTAGTCTTGTCTTACTTTATCTTGCATGAATATTTGGTAGCATGATTAGTTCACTAAAATTACTTGTCTTTATCTACTAGTTTCTTAGCATCATTTAACTTTATCTACTTTAGTATTTCATTATCATATACAATCTCTTTTTAATCTAATTACTTGTTATAATATTTAAGTGGCTTTATTTTGTATCGTGCGACATTGTGTGTGGTGTTACTTGCTCAAATCCTAACTGGATAACTATTTTTAGGTTACTTTTGGGCTTGTGATCTATCTATCTGTTGAAGCAACACGAAGGCCATCTTGGAGGAATCACTTAGCAACTTCTCGCTTTGTTCATTTCCTAGCTAAATTCCTATATTTACTCTCGGATTTGTTTTGGGGATATCTCATTTCAGTTTTGTAATAATTGTGATCAAACTCTTAGATCAATATTTGTTATGTCACTTTGATTATCAATTTATCTAATTCTGGATATTTCCTTATTATCTGCATCTCTTTAGTATTGTGATTGAGTTAGTTACTCGACTTGCTAGAACAACGTGCTACGTTGCTAGGCTGAGCGAACCTCACGCACCTGTACTCGAATATCCTGCGGGCGCGGGTCGTGACACCTCTTGTCCTTGTTTGGTATAGGAGTGTCATATTATCTCGATGATAGGGCTCAATGATTTGGTACATGCCTATGATTATGGCATATGTCTTACTTATGTATTACTTGGGTTTTGTTTTATTCACTTATGTTTCATCATGGTACTTGCTATTTGGGGTCTGACCCCATTAGTTTTGTTTGTCCAAATCTAGAGCCAGATCCCGAGAATCCAGCGTACCTTATCCTGACTGATGGCACGTACGAGATAGATGGTCGCCGAGGGACTTGAGTGGATTTCTTTGTGATTCCCCTTCCCGGATTTTCAAAATTATTATTGTTATTTTGTGCAAAATAAAATTCCCAATTTTGAAATCTTTCCCAAATCTCTAACCCTAATTTTGTCGGGCTTCCTTAAGACATATTTTAATTTGATGACCTAGTTTATTATTTAATTATATATCTGAATTTCTATGTTGAAATTATTTGATAAATATTAAAATATATGTTAAATTATTAAATATTATCGAATATATATTTTAAATATTATTTATATAATTTCAAGGAAATATATTCATTTTTAAAATAAGTTATTTAATGGCAATAGATTTTATTTCGTAATAATTAATTATTTGATATAATTGAATTATATGATTTAAAATCGTCCGATAAAATATTAAGCAATACTTTAAATTATTATCATAGTTTAGATGGATTAAATATGTTCAAATAATTGTTTCGAATTTAGATTTATGAAAAGAATATCTATTAGAATTTAAATAATTTGATTTTATTTGGAGAATTATTATACATGAAAATTATGATAAAATTTCTTAATTATCCTTTCTATCGATTAGTTTAAATTTATATGCTAGTTATATCTTTTGGGAGCATATTGGTTGCCTATATATAGATGTGTTTTATGAGTTCTTTCCCAACCAATCCCTATCCCTAATCCAACCATAAACCCTAACTCCGCTGCCTCCTCCAGAACCTTGTCGTCGGTCAACGTCGACCAGAGCCACCCTATCTCATGTAGAGGTCCCGACTACCAACTCCATCTTTCCTCGGCCTTGACTTGGGCCACATTGGCCGCCACCACTGGTCCTCTCGTCAACCACCTCCAGTAAACAATCACCCCACAGCCCGGCCATAGCCTAGCGATCATCACCACCAATACTGCCATCTCCCCTGGCTGTACCGATCGACATCAACCACGCCACCGTCATCATCACCATCACACAAATACACCACCATCCACCAATGCTATCGACCGCCCCGGCCAACTTCGGCACTTGTCATCATCGTACCACCACCACGATCCCCAAACCACCATCAACACAGAAGAAGGAAAAGCAAGATGGGGAATGACCTGACCAGACCGCGTCCCCTGCCCGGCACCACTCCGGCTGCCACCGCCCTGAAGCTACCACGTTGTTCCCAGAGCCGGCCCCCGTCCAGATCTGGGCGTCGCTCCTCTAGTTGTACGCCCAGTTTTCGACACCGGCCGACCTGGCTCCGCGTCCCCCTAGCCGCACGACCTCATCCTGCTGTCGCCGCTCCATCCTCCAGCCATCATGGGCCACGCACACGAGTGGACATCGTGGAAGGTCGGATCTGCCTCCCGAAGCTTACCCCAGACCGGACGGCTGACTCTGCCGTGCTCGCAGACCCGGCGTTACCCCGACCCCCGTACATCGAAGCCGCGTTCCTCCCTGCCCCGGCTGTCGGCGCCGCAGCGCCGGTGGAGGTAGGCCCCTGGAAGCGGAGGCAGCTGCAGGACCTCTGCCGCACCGCCAAGGCTGAGTCGGTGGCCGACCTACAGGAGATCCTCTGCTCCATGGTCCTCTCTGGGTGCGCGGACAAGGTGTTCGATCTCTAGTAAGCCCCTGCCTTACTCTGCTCCCTCTTGACATTTCACTTGGAATCTTGTGGCCCCTCTTTCAATTGCTCAATGTTGTGTTCTCTCTCGGGGAAACCGAGGATAACAACACGGGGTCACACTGTTAATAAAGTATTGATTCACAGTAACCAAGAAAGAGAGTATAATCAGTTTACTATAGGTAATATATTATTATACTTGTGCATAAGTACTGTTATCCTATTATTATTATTATTATTATTATTATTATTATTATTATTATTATTATTAGTTTCTTAAGGTTTCTTTAGAGATTTAGGTCAAATTGGGATCATACATTTATTTGATGGGCTTAGTGGTCCACATAGGCTTGGACCCTATATTTTTGTTGGTCAAATTAGTTATTAAACTTTGATTAGTATTATTTTCTAATTAAAATTGGGGCTGAGTTACTTTTATGGGGCCATGAGTTAGTTTTATGGGGCCACGGGCTAGTTAGAAATAATTTATTTAATCATTTACCTTATTTAGTTTATTTAAAGTTGTAATTATTATTTAATTAGCTTGATTAATTAATACTTTATTAATATGATAATTAGTGACTTAGTTGGTCATTATTGTATCATTATTACTATTTTCATTACTATTGTTACTTGCTATTACTCTATATATTACGGCAGCTCTAAAATATATTATTGAATTACTTTATAATAAAGTTTTTGACCTATAACTATATTGAACTAAAATTGGCTTTTACCGAAATGCTTCCTAGATTTTATGTATTTCTCTAAAAAGTATTTTGCTAGTAAAAAATACTTTCTAATATCACATGTATTTTCGTGAATGGGTCTCAGAATAACTATCATATATTTTCAAAACAAGGTTTATACAAATTTTCCTAAATGAATGATTCATAGGCATATACTTCCTAACCGAATAATTACCTTTCTCTAAGTTAAGAAATATCCCTTAAACCATTGGATTATCATAGATTGTAACTAATCGATAATTTCTTATTTTCTTGCAACCCGAACATTACCCTAGGCTAAGTGGACTATTCCAAACGCAACGGGATTGTCGGTTTCACCAGCTAAGGACCTCAGGCAAGTGCACTTTCTGATTGCTTTTCGATTCATAGTAGTCTTTTCATTTCATGCTTATACATATGTCTTGCTGCTTGTTGACACGCTCGTCACACGGAGTAGTCGGGAGGGGAAATATCTTAGTAGACATATGGACTACCCAGAACTATCCCATGAGTCTATTCGTGAATAATAGCAGCTGCACACGACACGTGCAGGGTGCCGGATTTACCCCTAGCCGTTCACATGTCGAAACGGATATTTCACACCACATATGTAGTTGTATTTTATTTATTTTCTTTGTCTTCTCCACCGTGCCATGTCATCAGTATCTTCCAGTTTCATCTATCATATGTTATTTTCATGTCTTGTTAATTCTATTGTGTTTTTGCATTGCCGTCGGTTTGTGTGCTTGTTCCATTCCTGACTGAAAACCAATATTTTTCAGGTTAGCTGTGGCTTCACTTAGTATTGGAAGATATGGGTGTACTTGCAGACAGAAACCTAGAAATAGATAACAGTTGTATCATTTTCATAATTTGTAAAACTTTGTATTTCCTTTAAATATAAATGTTGTAACTATTGTAATAAACTTAGAAATGTGAATGGGCAGCAAATGTTAAATTTTGTGATTTTGAGCATCTTGGCCGTGACAGCGTTCTACCGCTGATTCTGCGGCATAGGCTGGCTTGGACATGTCTCGTATCCGAAAAAGCGGGTACGGGTCGTGACAAGTTTTTGTGGTGGCCCATGCAGGTCATTTTTCGCAAAATTGTGCGAACTCGTGGTAGTACCATATTAGTCGTACTACTGTGAGCCTGTGACTAGGAAATGCTCATTCACAACTAGGAGTAAAATAATTTTAAGAGAATGGTTAGGATTAGGAGTCCCTAATTTAATTTGACAATTGGGTAGTTAAGGTTGCTACATAGGTCTCACTAGATGACTTTCACAGAAGGATACATTATCGCATTTTGATTCGACGGTATTTCTAAGGAGGGTAGATTCGTAACCACTACAACAAAAATACCCTTTAATGACGCTTGATATGGGGTTTTAATGACGGCTGATAAAGAAGCGTCATTAAATTTCAGCCAGACTGTAATCTATGACGGTTATATATAAAAGCGTTATTGAATGTCTCTAAGTGGAGCGTTATGGAAAAAAACACAAATTTTAAGTCGAAATTTTGACTCTCCCGCACTTACTCCCGCACTTAAGTCGAAAAGCCCCCTTCTCCCGCACTTACTCTCTTTCTCCTTCTCTCTCTTCCGCCGCTCCCCAACTCCCTTCCGCCCTCTCTGGCGCTCCGGCGCTCCCGATCAACTACTCTCAGCCTGCTCCGGCGCTTCCGATCAACTCCCCTCAGCCCACTCCCCTCTCGTCGCGCCCCAACTCCCTTCAGCCCGATCAACTCCCCAAGGTTTGTCCTAATTTTTTTTCTTATTTTGTGCCCTAATTTCTGCCTCGATTTGATTTTAGTAAAATGCCCTAATGCCTCGACTTGATTTTAGTTAAAATGCCCTAATTTTGACCTAGTTTCTATTTCCTAGTTTTCGAAAGATGGCTGAAATATCTTTGAATGCATGTTTGGAAATCTTTGAAAGAATTTTCTTTTTTTTACTAATTTGTGATGCATTTTCTTCGTCCGCGCATTGGTTCATCTTCTTGTTTCTTTCTTTGTTGGTTCTTGCAGTGTGGAAGGGTGTTAATTCCATTGCTTACAAGTTCAACTTCATGGAGACACGTTCGGGTAGCAAGGTTTGTTTTGGTTCATGGAGACATGTTCTTTTCAATTGCCCTATTTTCTAGAAATCATGGACAAGAAAGAGATCAATGTCCCTGTAACGTCGTGTATGACACATGTTGAACACGGCATTTTTACACTCGAAATTACTCCAGGTCACGCAAAAATCGGTACCGTGTCTGTGTATGTGCCATGTCATATTGTCTTTAAATCAAGTCCTGTTCTTTTTAGATTAAAATACTCCAGGCAATACAATTTATTTTTTACAGTGTGCACGTTGCTCATGCATCGAGAGTGGGATGGATCTTTGACATCAATATATGCAATTGTTTGACTGTACATCTTTAGATTAAATGATATCGGTCATGTTGGATGTGAGCGTTGACCAACTTTTTTTTTTAGGTTTATTTGACCCTCTTTTGTAGTTATGTAGATGATTCATATAATGGTTGATTCCAGAATTCATCTCATATAAAACCTGATTTTGGGATTCAAGTACAACACATAACCTGAGAATTAGTTCACTGATTTCCCATTTAATTCATCGACACTCACATGATACACAAGTATATAGACATAATACATCAATGAGATATCAGTTGAAATCTGGAAGCAATGATATCACTAGAAGAATAAGGTTCTACTTTGTATATATGCAAGGTCAGTCGTACAATTACATTGAGCTTGAACTTCAGGGTAATCATATTGCCGTCTCGGGAAAAAAATTCAACTACAGAACTAATATGATCAAGCAATGAAGTGCACAATTTCCTACATATAGACTCAGAGCATCCCTGGTACAACCTCTACATCCCAGTACTCGATATTGTTTCCTGCAATCCCTTGGACCCCTATACCCGGTAGGTTGATCATGGCACTTTGCCTATGCCATATGGGTATTGGCATATCCTATGATACCTACTGTTATCTACAGTTCTCTGTTCCAATATTGAACGAGTTATCAACGACTCGGGTTACCTGCATCAAGAGGTACCAAGGCTTGTTTATATCTGATATTCAAAACCAAGCCATGTAGTTGGTGTTAAACCAGGTACCCACTGATACTAGGTTGCCCCTAATGTGGGATAGGATAATCTTGAAGGTATTTCCTACTGTATCCATGTGCACCGACCCTTCAAGGTTTGGTACAATCAAACACTCCCTATGTTTTAATCTCAGGTTCGAGGGATTTCACACTCACATGATATATTTGAATTGGGCTATTGAACACAGGTTATAAAGAAATTTGAATTGGGCTATTGCACACTCACATGATATACATAACCTAATGTGAGCTGTCATTTTTCCCAAATCCTGAGAACTGCATTGGGCTGAATTCTGGGTTATATACTCTAATAACTGAGGCTGTTTACACAGACTTCCTCACCCTGCTTTATACCTTCCTGTACACATGTTTCCCCACACACTCTCACATTTTCTGTCACTCACACACTCACTAACACACACATGCCTACACTGTTCAGCCCTTCGACACACACACAAGCACTCATGATTCACACACACATATATTCACTGTCACCTCATTCTAAATTCTGAGAACAAATTGTTCCCCTCATGTTGATCCTCACACTCTCATGGATGACAAAGCACTTAATCGTTGTTTTGCTTTATTATACAGAGGAATAGATCATGGATGACAAAGCACCTATTATCGGAAGAATATAGAGCCGGAGTTGATGAATTTATGGAGCATGTTAAAGCTAGTGGGGATGATCTCGACTTTGTTAGATGTCCATGTAATGAGTGCGAGAATCTCTATAGTATGAGTTTAGAAGATGTAAAATTTCATTTGACGACAGTTGGTATCGATCCAAGGTATACTATATGGATATGGCATGGGAAAGTTGATCCTAATGAAGTGTGTGAGGATACATATGCGTCTATTTATAAGGACTATGATATGGATACTTTAAATGATGTGGCAGATACACTAGAGATGTTCCATGCATTAAAAAGGAACGACATTGAAGGAGATGATGAAGATAACTTTAATTCATTGCTTGATGATGCTAAGAAACCATTGTATAATGGTTGTAAAAAGTATACGAAGCTATCTGCGATAGTGAAGCTCTTTAGTATCAAGGCCAAGAGTGGTTGGAGTGATAAAAGCTTTTCAGATGTGTTGACATTGTTCGTCGACATGCTTTCGGGAGAAAATGAATTGCCTGTAAGTACTAGGGAGGCTAAGCGTTGCTTCTCAATATTTGGAATGGGATATAAGAGAATACATGCATGTCCGAATGATTGCATACTCTATAGAAAAGATTATGAAAATGCAATCTCATATCCTACGTGTGGAACGTCGAGATATAAGGTAAAGAAGAATATGTGTGAACAAAGTCAGGAAGAGCAAAAGAAGGGCATCCCAGCTAAAGTTCTATGTTACTTTCCACCTATTTTACGCTTTAAAAGGTGGTTTCGATCGGTACAAACATCAAAGAATTTGACATGGCATGTAGACGGAAGGGAAGTTGATGGCCAATTGCGTCATCCCGCAGATTCACCTACGTGGAAGACAATTGATGATAAATTTCCAGAGTTTGCAGCAGAAGCAAGAAACCTTCGACTCTCTCTTTCAGCCGATGGGATTAATCCATTTAGTTCACTCAGTAGTAGGTACAGTTGTTGGCCTGTAATGCTAAATACTTATAATTTACCACCTTGGTTGTGTATGAAGAGAAAGTTCACATTGTTGACATTGTTGATATCAGGCCCCCAACAACCTGAAAATGACATAGATGTTTACTTAGCACCATTGATTGAGGATCTCCAGTTGCTGTGGAAGGATGGAGTTGTGACTTACGACGCCTATCGGCAAGAATCTTTTACATTGAGAACTGTATTGTTATGGACTGCTAACGATTTTCCTGCATATGACAACTTGTCTGGTTGTTGTGTGAAAGGATATTTTGCTTGTCCAATATGCAACGAAAATACTTATTCAGATAGATTGAAACATTGCAACAAGAATATTTATACTGGTCACAGAAGGTATTTGCCGCAAAACCATTCTTTTCGATCACAAAGAAAGGCATTTAATGGTGACAAAGAGTTTGAAACTCATCCTGAACCATTAAGTGGGGAACAAATATTAATGAAGGTTGTGGGGATTTCGGTTTCTTGGAGGAAAAAGAAGATGTTCCAGAAAAAGATATCAGAGAAGAAGACTTCAAAGAAGAAGAAGGAAGCAGAAGTGCAAAAGAAGTTGACACCAAAGAAGAGGAAAAAGAAGTACAAAAAGACAAAGTTACAAGTTGTTGGAAGAAGAAATCCATTTTTTTTTAGCTAGAGTATTGGAGATATCTTCCTATTAGACATAACTTGGATGTCATGCACATTGAGAAGAATGTCTGCGATAGTATCATTGGGACCCTATTAAATATTCCTGGAAAAACAAAAGATGGGATCAATAGTCGCAAAGATCTTGTAGAGATGGGCTTAAGGAAAAAATTGGCACCTCATAATAAGAAAAATGGGATTTATCTTCCAGCTGCATGTTATTCTTTATCGAGGCAAGAGAAAAGAATAGTGTGTCAAACTTTGCATGACCTTAAGGTCCCAGATGGTTACTCTTCGAATTTTAGATGTAATGTCTCAATGGAAGATCTAAAGTTAAATGGTCTCAAATCCTATGATTGTCATGTTCTAATGCAACAACTACTTCCTGTTGTAATACGTGGTGTGTTGCCAAAGCATGTGAGATGTGCTATTATACGAGTATGTTTCTTCTTTAATGCCCTTTGTGCCAAAGTCGTGAATGTACAAAAATTGCAAGATATCCAAAATAATCTTGTGATCACATTGTGCTTATTGGAAAAATATTTTCCACCATCATTCTTTGACATAATGGTACATCTAATGGTGCACCTTGTCAGGGAGGTCGAACTTGGCGGTCCGGTTTTCTTCCGATGGATGTACCCACCAGAGAGGTTGGTTTGGTCTAGTCTGAACTTTGATTTTCATTATGTAGTAACATGATTGATGTTTGTGTAATCATTTTTATCTTTATCATTTGTTCATTATAGGTTTATGGGTGTGATAAAGGGTTATGTGAGAAATAAGAATCGTCCTGAAGGGTGTATTGCACAATGCTATATCGCAGAGGAAGCCATTGAGTTTTGTTCAGAATATCTAGAAGAACAACCCGCCATTGGAGTTCCTTCTACGAAGAATGAGGAAAAACCTATAGGAAAAGGAAATATCTGTGAAGTTGACCGCTTATCTTTGGACCAAGCTCATCTTTATGTGTTGCACAACACAAATGATGTTCAACCTTATATCGAGTAAGGATGTCTATATTACTCTTTACTTAGTTTTATCTTTGGACCAAACACATCTTTTTTTATGTTTCGCTTTGTAATTAACAAAATTCTACTTATGACTTGATAGGGAGCACGAGGCTTACTTGAAAAAGTTGCACCCTCGTAGAGTGAAAAGTGCAAAATGGTTAGAAGATGAGCACAATCGCAGCTTTATTAGTTGGTTACGATCAAGGGTATTGATTAAGCTACTATATTTTATGTTCTAATTAGTGAAAATAAAATATTGAACTTAGGAAAACAAATGACAGGTTGATGCTGCGGTAGAAGACCCAACTAGCAATGTCTCTGATGAATTAAAATGGATAGCTCAAGGGCCTCGACATCACGTGACTAAGTTCCCAGGTTATGCAATTAATAGGTGTCACTATCAAACGAAAGATCGTGACGACGTACGAGTCAAGCAAAACAGTGGAGTGACTCTAGTGGCAAAGACTTTTCAAGTTGCTAGCACAAAGGACAACAATCCCATCATCTCAGATATGACATTTTACGGTGTCATCAAAGAGATTTGGTTGCTTGACTATTTCTCCTTCCAGATTCCCGTCTTCAAGTGTGATTGGGTTGACAGCAAGAATAGTGTTAAGGTGGATGAACTTGGTTTTACATTGGTCGAGCTTGGTAGAGTTGGCCACAAGTCTGACTCTTTTGTTTTGCCCTCTCAAGTAAAGCAAGTATTTTATGTTCCTGATCAATTGGATGAAAATTGGTCAATCGTTTTATTGGCTCCGCAAAGGACTTATTATGATGAAGACAATAACGACGAGGGAATCGATTGTTTTGATTCAGTTGAAACTTGCAATAAAGTACCGGATTTTGACTCATTTGATGTTGTTGATGAATCACCCTCGACCTATTTACGTGAAGATTGCGAGGGAACTTGGATTGCACAGTCCAAATCTTCTTGAGAATGGGTGTATTTTATGTTTCAGACATTTTATGTTTCTTATATCAAACCTGAGAATGGGTGTATTTTATGTTTCAGACATTTTATGTTACTTATATCAAACCTCAGATTTTGTTACTTATATCTCAGACATTTTATGTTTCATGCTATTTCAAGCACATTTTATTCTTAATCTCAGACTTTGTTAGTTCAATCTCAGTTTTCAAGCACATTTTATAGTGTGGAATGATAGCTAAAGTGGGATGAGTGGATAGTTTTGATGTATAGTTTTGATGTATATATATATGGCCTGTGTCCATGATTTCTAGAAAATAAAGTGTGGAAGGGTGTTAATTCCATTGCTTACAAGTTCAACTTCACATAGCATGAAACATAAAATGTGCTAAACTGAGACTTTGTTACATCAAAACTATCCACACATCCCACACCATAACATACACTCAGATTTTATTTGTTGCAAGCACATTTTGACTCATTTTATTTTGTTAGTTCAATCTCAGATTTTATTTGTTGCAGGCTACACAGCAATGTGAGGATTCCGGGGAACAAACTTGTAGCCGGAGAAAAGGTAGAGGGGCATCAAAATCAAAAAAAGTCAGCAAAATCAAAGATGATGAAGAGAGGATAAAGATCATTTATAACGATGTTGGGCAACCAATTGGTGAAGGAAAAATTAGTTTGGCAACTTACTGCGGCGTCACAGTAAAGTCCTTAGTAAAAATAACTTATCCAAATTGGCATAAAGTGCCAGAATCAGTTAAAAAGAGCTTATGGACTGCTATTCAGGTAAAAATATCCCTGAGAATTTCAGTTTGAATGTTCCTTTGTATGCCATATTTCAAATTGATTTGTAGGCTCAACATGTGTGTTACTGAGAATTTATGATTGTATGCCATGTGTGTTACAGAGACAGTCTACTGATTTTCCTTAGGATGTATACAATTTGAGACACCCAAACCTATCTACATACCATATATGCATTGCCGGCACATAAGTTCAGATAAGTGAACTAAGTTCAGACTTGAATTCACTTGTTCACTGCACCATTGAATGCTTGAATTCAAGTCTGAACGTATTCAGAGTGGAATGCTTTACATGTTATGCACTATGTTATGCACTCATGTATAGATGCTGAATATTTATTTTCTGTTGTAGGCCAAATTTGACTTGGATCCAAATAGTCAAGCCTTTGTGTTAGCATCCATGGCTCGGAGTTGGAGGGCATTCAAAGGTCAACTCACCAAGCATTGGATTTATCCGAATGAGGGCAATCGTGAGCTTCTCAAGCACCCTCCACCAAAGTACTCGGGGATCTTGAAACAATCTGTGTGGGAGGAATTCGTCAAAAGCAGGCTGTCTGCAAGTTTTAAGGTTAACTTGTCAAAATTATTTTTTTATGCATAACAAGGATGACTAGGTCCCTATTATATATATATCTTATTTCTTCTCTACCTTCATGTGTTGTAATCATAAGAAAATGAGCAAGGAGCAAAGTCCACGGAGAGCCAAGGCCAAGTTTCCTCATCGTTTAAGCAGGAAGGGATATGCCGGTCTTAAAGAGGAGCTGGTAATGCATATGTGTATATCAGTTAACATGATTTACATGTGGAGCAATGTCTCTGATAACATGGTTTTTTTCTTTCAAAACAGCGACGACAGTTGGAAGAAAAATATGTAGATGACAGAAGTTTTTTTTGGACAAAGGCACGAGTTACTAAGGCCGGTACATTTACTGACGATGGGACCAAGGACGTAGCTATGAAAGTGGTGAGTATATATCGTCCAGTCTATTAAGAGGAATCCTGCTTATCAACATGCTTATATTTCTAAAACCTTGTACTTGTTATAGGAGGAATACACCAAACAAAAGGAAGATGGGAGTTTGGTGACCGATGGAGCTACGGACATTCTAACCTTGGCGTTGGGCACTCCCGAGCATTCGGGACGTATTCGGGGTTTGGGATTAGGTCCGACACCAACGACCTATTTCAAGCTTCCAAAACGGGGAATGAAAAAACAAAATGAACTACTCAAGTCCTAATTGGAAGAGGAGCGTCGACGGAGACAAGAATTGGAGACCATGCTCAAAGAATTTCAAGCCCAAGCAGCTTCACAAACCTCTGAGAAGGTTGCTTCCAATACCAAAGGAAGTGGTAATAGGAAATATATAATGTCTCCTAAGAAACGCGAGTCTCCTGGAAACAAGAGTCCATCATATGGTTCTAAGGTAATGATTATTACAGTTAGTTAATACAAAGTTAATGTCTCCTAAGAAGGTTGTCTAATATGTTTATTCTAACATGCTTTTCTATCTTCTTTGAAAAGATGAAACAGAATACAAAGTTAAGCGAGCAAAAATTCATAACATATCCTACATCAGACATTGGCATGGTAATTACATATATTCAATACATAATCTTTATTCAACAACTTAATTATAACATGTAGTAATTATATCGAGAAATAACTGTTTCTTATTTTGTTTAGGGAACCAAATGCAAGCTAGCAGTGGGCACAAAAGAAAATATTGTGGCCGAGGGAATTGTCTTTGAAGGATGTGGACCAAATGAGAAAATTCATAATGTTGAATTAGGGGAACATAATGTCAGGGTTTCAATTATGAAAGCCCTTCAACCTACTGTGAGCCTTCCCGTGCCAGTTGATGGAAAAATGGAAGTTGTTCAAGATGCAATTGGGTCTTTAGTAGCTTGGCCCAAAGAGTTTATTGTTGGTGGTCTTCAGGTAATATTATTTAATGCTAGTGTCAATATCTTTTATGAAATTGTTGAAAAAAATTCCAATTTAATCTGACAGTGTTCAACCTTTGAAGGTTGCTGGCTGTGGTAGGGAGTTAATTGACACTTTTGGAGAGATGGTAGAAAGCATTAAGGATACCGACCCTCATCTTAAAATACCATTGGAAGGAATGTTCGGAACCTTTACTCCAAATTGTTATCTTTCTAAAATCGTTCTGCAGGAGTTATGTAGGATGGCATGGCTAGATGTGAATCCTGTTGTTGCCTATATGAGGTAAGAAATATGAAATTTATATTTTGAAATTTATATTTTGCGATTGACACCATATTCAACTATTCTTTTGGCTTTAGGTTTTTGCTTGATAAATTTCCAAACTCTCGGGAGCTTTTGGTAATGTTCAACCCTTCTGTTATGAGTAATGCATCCGGGCCTGCAATAAGCAATCTGGTTAGAGAAAGGCTCCAAGAGGCTAAGAAAACCCAAATTTGCTTCATTCCCTTCATTTACAAGGAGTAAGGAGTTTTAATCAAGTAGCAAGATTTTTCTTTCCTATTCAATAACCAAATTGCTTTATTCCATTCATGTTCCCTTTAATGTAGGAAGCATTGGATTCTAATTGTTGTTGAGCTCTCTACCTTTAATGTTTACTGGTTGGACTCGCTGTGTTTTAAACCGAGAGGAGACATTAAGTTGTTTTTCAATACGTGAGTGAAATTATTATTATTATTGTTAATATTTTAATAAATGTGTATATTCTGATGTTAGTATATATAATTATTTTCTACTAGTGGCCTCAACACAGCATATATTGGTGGTAAAAGATCAAGTAGAAGTCCTACTTGGAAATTACCCAAGGTAATCAAACTAATATATGACTTATTATAATCATGGACATTATATTCTCTTACAAATAATATCTTCATGTAGGTCCCGAAACAACCTGGAGGTTATGAATGCGGATATTTTGTTATAAAATATATGCGGGATCTCATGGAAGACCCCTCTCCTACTATTGAGTCAAAGGTAAGTTGTTCATTAATTAAATTCTTAATTACTTTTCTAAAATTATATAAACTAATGTAACTATTTTTTGACTTTTTAGCTAAAAACATTGGCTGGAAAATCAACATACACGCAGGAAGAAATAGATGATGTCCAATGCGAATTCATCAAATTCGTTGCCAATCATATGGATGATACATGAGGGTCAAGGTACTCATTTCACTCATTTCCATTACTGATACGAGACACCCTACTGTCACATGGACATAATACACTCAAGACACTCACTAAACTATGACTAATAGTCCTACCCTCTGTTCTATTTGTCGAACATCAATTTGTGGTTATGGAGTTTGTGGATTTGTTGTGGATTTTGAAACATCATTTGGGAATTTCTTATATAAAGGAACTGGAAATGTTTCATGTGCTGTTTATGCATCTCTTGTATGATCAAGTGGTTCAAGTTGGTTTGGATATTATTGGCTGTCGAATTTGTTTCTCTGATGCAGTGAGTTGATACTTCAAATATTGGTTGATACTTCAAGTATCAATTTGATGTTCAGATATGGGTTTTATATTTCATACATGAGAGTAATTCTCAGCTTTTATTATGTTAAATTGGTTCTCCATTTTGGGAGTTTTGAAATTGGATTTCAAGTTGAACTCAGGTTTTGGGTTTGGTTTCACTTGTATATTCTCATATTGATTTGGTTTGGGTTTTTGATGTATGGTTGCATATGAATAATTCTCTGTCTGGTATACCTGAGACTTGTTCTCAGGATATCCATGTTCTCAGGTTTTAAACTGAGCATAAGTTCAGTTTTATATTGTGAACCTTGAACAATTGGTTTTACTTGTATCTCAGGATTATTGGTTTTGTATTAAGTTCACCTATATTGATTTGGGTTTGGTTTCACTTGTACATTCTCATATTGATTTGGTTTGGGTTTTTGATGTATGGTTGCATATGAATAATTCTCTGTCTGGTATACCTGAGACTTGTTCTCAGGATATCCATGTTAACATTTTGGTTGTTTTACCTTCAATTTTATCTGTGAGCTTGGATTCCTTGATTCTCAGTTCAGTTGGAAATGTAGCCTACCTGGAATTTCTTATATAAAACATTTTTGAACTGGAAATGTAGCCTACTGCTTTGGCCTGTGGCCTGCTGCCACTTGCCCTACAGCAGGTCAAGCTGGAAAAGGGGGGGGGGGGAATGAGTGCCCGCTGCTAATGTAGCCTACTGCCACTTGCCCTACCTGCAGGCAATAGCCTCAGGCCTTATAAGCCAACATCTTTTTGATAGTACTTACATTATATATACACAAGATGAATCTGACAGAAACTCCACACAACAGTTTCCCACAACATATGTTGAATTGTGATCTTATATATGTGTGTTTTTAATCATGACTTATATCATTATATCACATTTATTAATCCTTGTTTTATCTTTTGCAGGGTACATGTGCTGTGGACACAGGTCTTTATGTGAAGTTGTATGTTATGGTGTGGGATGTGTGGATAGTTTTGATGTAAAGTGTACTAGCTATAATGGATACTGATCTATAGATTTTTGTGAAGATGTATATATATATGGCCTGAGAAATGTGGAATGATAGCTAAAGTGTACTCTATTTTAAGATAATGGAATGTACCCTATTTTGAGACAATGGAATGTGGTTCTATTTTGAGACAATGAAATGCAGATTAATGTTACATTTCAATATTTTGTTGTGAATATGGTTCAAATTAAGTGGTTTTCGAATTGAAATGAGCAGGGTTTGGAATTGAAATGAGCAGGGTTTGGAATGTATAACATGCAGTATAGAGCGTTATAAATGTTATACAAATGACCAATCATAACGCTTTCAAAATGTCCTGACCCCAACCATACTAAATTATTCATAACGTTTTTACATAACTATCTATAACGGTTTGAAAATAGAACGTAGTAGAAATTCATACTATTAATGACGTTTTCGGTCAATTTATCTATAACGCTTTGAAAAACATTCATAACACCCGATTTCATAACGCTTGGATGAAGAAAAAAACCCGTCATGGTTTGTCATTAATGACAGTTTTTAGCCGTCATTAAATGGTATTTCTGTTGTAGTGAACCCTCTTTCCGAATTTTTTTGCTTATTTGAATTAAATATGATTTTTCTAGAATTTTAGAAATATTTAATTTAATTAATTATTATTATGGAATATCTTAGTCATGGTTAAATTTTGGAGTGCCAAACGACTAGAAGTAATGGCACGGATAGTGCAGTGGCGTGCTTTGACTAATGTGTTAGTTATGGTAGGAAAGACCGAGCCATAAGTGTGTCCGAGCTAGAAAAATTAGGCAAAGTTGTGACTTGACCTCTATAAATAATTTAATTAGATATTTAATAATAATACGACTTTTAGAAGACCCGGTTGTTCTAAACTAGCCCAAACGCAACCTAAGCCCTGGTAGTCATGTAGTGCGACCAACGACGTCCATGTAGATATATGGATGTGTATACATATCGGTAGTCCATTTTGGTCTTGTGGATAATTTC
The DNA here is from genome assembly GCA_029216955.1 of Iris pallida. Classification (NCBI taxonomy): domain Eukaryota; kingdom Viridiplantae; phylum Streptophyta; class Magnoliopsida; order Asparagales; family Iridaceae; genus Iris; species Iris pallida. The sequence goes on from JANAVB010013394.1 coordinate 3,838,699, forward strand.
TATAAATTGTATATTTAATATAATAGATGTGTTATTGCTATTTAAATTTGTATTTTACGTGGGAATAGGGTAATCTTCCCTTAAAATGATATTTTGGGATTTATTTAGACTATACTTGTGCATAAATATACTCATAATAAGTAGACCTAGTGTTTTATACATATTTCCCTTGATCTTGAATGTTAAAGAAATATAAATTTAAGTTTATATTTCTTTTTCCTTCAGTCCTTACCTTCCTGATCTTATCATTTGTACAACATTATCTTATTTCTTCTCTAAACATCGTCATATCATGAGTTTGTATCACTTATATTTTCTTGGACCCAAGGGATTTATCTTTTAAAATAATTTCTCACTCAATTGTCTATACCTTAATCTTAAGTTAAGTTTTTGGATTCAAGAGTTATCCTTCCTAACTAATTATTTTCTTTTCAAGACTTGATATTCATACTAGAAGGACAGATACTTACACCCTCTTAGAACTTGTTTGAAATTCTAGAACCTCCTTTGAAATTTCATAAGGTATAGTTAAAAGAATGTTCGTTGACTTGCGATGGCAAGACAGCAGCGCACTGTGGCCACTTATTTGAATTATCGAGACTATGGGTTCACTGCAGCCAGCAGCGCACTGGCGTGGCATGTCCCCCAAGTTGAAATAATTTCAAGTAAGTGTGAGTTATCGAATGTCATTCAAGTTATAGCTTAGTTGCCCTATTTTTCTTTGAATTATTATGTTTAGATTGGATAGAGTTGATAGGGTATTCATTACCGTATCCTCATTTGAGTCGTGGAACAAAGAGTTTATTGCAGCTAGCTGTACACTGGCGAGGCATAAATTCTCGATAAAATGACTTCAGATATGTTTACGATATTCGAATACCATATAGGTTACGTCTTTTATTGGCATACGACTATAAAGTTTTTAAATTGATTTGTGCATTATTTCTAGGTACCAACTTTTCAATAAACTGATTGTTCTTTTCCTCCATATCTTCCTATTTTTGAATCGTCATCTTTTAAACCTAATTTGATTTTCTTCCACTAGATTCATAATCACCCTAGATTACGATTCTATGATCATGCTTACCCAATCGATCGTATTAGAACGGTTTCGATTTGGACCATCCTTAACGACCTTTAGATCACGACTAGACTATTCGATTCTATTTCAATCATGCCAATTCGCATGTTATCTTAGAATTTGATTCTATAATCGTGCCTAAATAATTTTGCTTAACTATTGGTTCGTACCACAATGATTTCAATTTGATCGATCTTGAACAACTTTTGTTCATGACTAAATCATAATCGTACCTACATTTTAACTAAGTTTTATTTTATTCCACTGTGATCATGACTATTGTGATCTTGTTCATGCTCGTACCAACTTTTTAATTTTGATCATACTTGGATGGCTTACATGATTAGTCTTTATCGTGACATCATCTTAAATTATATATGCTTAGACTTCAACTAAATTTCGATCGTTCTTACACAGTTTGGTCGTCGACTAGACCATTTTGACCAAGGTTGATCGTACCAATCACATTTACTTTGTTTACTGTTTTATTAATTTCATGCACGATTACGCATGACTAATCCGATCATGAATCATAACATTCCTTTGATTATATCAATTATCATTCCTATTCATATTAATTGAATTTTCGTTTCTTAATCGTGCCCTTTAAAGTTTTGAGGAAGAATATTTTAAGATGGGTAGAGTCTTCGATTGGTGAATTACCCTTGAAGCCATTGTTAGTTTTTGGGGTTGAATTTTGAGAAAATTTTGAACATTTTAGGATTCAAGACCATAGCCTATGACTCCAACACCAAACCATACCTAATTGCCACCTTTCATTTTCACCATAGTTGATCGATACTCCTATTAAATTATTATTTTTCTCTTTTCAATATTTTCTTATCATAATATTACCATCTTTTTCGCCGGTCAACCTTATCCATCTATTCTGATAGTCCTTAAATTCGAGGATGAATTTATTTCTAAGGTGGGTAGATTTGTGATTCCCCTTCCCGGATTTTCAAAATTATTGTTGTTATTTTGTGCAAAATAAAATTCCCAATTTCGAAATCTTCCCCAAATCTCTAACCCTAATTTTGCCAGGCTTCCTTAAGACATATTTTAATTTGATGACCTAGTTTATTATTTAATTATATATTTGAATTTCTATATTGAAATTATTTGATAAATATTAAAATATGTGTTAAAATATTAAATATTATCGAATATATATTTTAAATATTATTTATATAATTTCGAGGAAATATATTCATTTTTAAAATAAGTTATTTAATGGAAATAGATTTTATTTCGTAATAATTAATTATTTGATATAATTGAATTATATGATTTAAAATCGTCCGATAAAATATTAAGCAATACTTTAAATTATTATCATAGTTTAGATGGATTAAATATGTTCAAATAATTGTTTCAGATTTATATTTATGAAAAGACTATCTATTAGAATTTAAATAATTTGATTTTATTTGGAGAATTATTATACATGAAAATTATGATAAAATTTCTTAATTGTCCTTTCTATCGATTAATTTAAATTTATATGCTAGTTATATCTTTTGGGAGCAAATTGGTTGCCTATATATAGATGTGTTTTATGAGTTCTTTCCCAACCAATCCCTATCCCTAATCCAACCATAAACCCTAACTCCGCTGCATCCTCCAGAACTTTGTCGTCGGTCAACGTCGACCAGAGCCACCCCATTTCATGTAGAGGTCCCGACTACCAACTTCGTCTTTCCCCGGCCTTGACTTCGGCCACATTGGCCGCCACCACTGGTCCTCTCGTCAACCACCTCCAGTAAACAATCACCCCACAGCCCGGCCATAGCCTAGCGATCATCACCACCAATACTGCCATCTCCCCTGGCTGCACCGATCGACATTAACCATGCCACCGTCGTCATCACCATCACACAAATATACCACCATCCACCAATGCTATCGACCGCCCCGGCCAACTTTGGCACTTGCCATCATCGTACCACCACCACGATCCCCAAACCACCATCAACACAGAAGAAGGAAAATCAAGATGGGGAATGACCTGACCAGACCGCGTCCCCTGTCCGGCACCACTCCGGCTGCCACCGTCCTGAAGCTACCGCGTTGTTCCCGGAGCCGGCCCCCGTCCAGATCTAGGCGTCGCTCCTCTAGTTGCACGCCCAGTTTTCGACACCGGCCGACCTGGCTCCGTGTCCCCCTAGCCGCACGACCTCATCCTGCTGCCGCCGCCCCATCCTCCAGCCATCATGGGCCGCGCGCACGAGTGGACACCGTGGAAGGCCGGATCTGCCTCTCGAAGCTTCCCCCAGACTGAACGGTTGACTCCGCCGTGCTCGCAGACCCGGCGTTACCCCGACCCCCGTGCGTCGAAGCCGCGTTCCTCCCTCCCCCGGCTGCCGGCGCCGCAATGCCAGTGGAGGTGGCCCCCTGGAAGCGGAGGCAGCTGCAGGACCTCTGCCGTGCCGCCAAGGCCGAGTTGGTGGCCGACCTCCAGGAGATCCTCTGCTCCATGGTCCTCTCTGGGTGCGCGGACAAGGTGTTCGATCTCTAGTAAGCCCCCACCTTATTTTGCTCCCTCTTGACATTTCACTTGGAATCTTGTAGCCCCTCTTTCAATTGCTCAATGTTGTGTTCTCTCTCGGGGAAACCGAGGAGAACAACATGGGGTCACACTGTTAATAAAGTATTGATTCACAGTAACCAAGAAGGAGAGTATAATCAGTTTACTATATGTAATATATTATTATACTTGTGCATAAGTACTGTTATCCTATTATTATTATTATTATTATTATTATTATTATTATTATTATTATTGTTGTTGTTGTTGTTGTTGTTATTATTAGTTTCTTAAGGTTTCTTTAGAGATTTAGGTCAAATTAGGATCATACATTTATTGATGGGCTTAGTGGTCCACATAGGCTTGGACCCTATATTTTTGTTGGTCAAATTAGTTATTAAACTTTGATTAGTATTATTTTCTAAGTAAAATTGGGGCTGAGTTAGTTTTATGGGGCCACGGGCTAGTTAGAAATAATTTATTTAATCATTTACCTTATTTAGTTTATTTAAAGTTGTAATTATTATTTAATTAGCATGATTAATTAATACTTTATTAATATGATAATTAGTGACTTAGTTGGTCATTATTGTATCATTATTACTATTTTCATTACTATTGTTACTTGCTATTACTCTATATATTACGACAGCTTTAAAATATATTATTGAATTACTTTATAATAAAGTTTTTGACCTATAACTATATTGAACTAAAATTGGCTTTTGCCGAAATGCTTCCTAGATTTTATGTATTTCTCTAAAAAGTATTTTGCTAGTAAAAGATACTTTCTAATATCACATGTATTTTCGTGAATGGGTCTCAGAATAACTATCATATATTTTCAAAACAAGGTTTATACAAATTTTCCTAAATGAATGATTCATAGGCATATACTTCCTAACCGAATAATTACCTTTCTCTAAGTTAAGAAATATCCCTTAAACCATTGGATTATCATAGATCGTAACTAATCGATAATTTCTTATTTTCTTGCAACCCGAACATTACCCTAGGCTAAGTGGACTATTCCAAACGCAACGGGATTATTGGTTTTACCAGCTAAGGACCTCAGGCAAGTGCACTTTCTGATTGCTTTTCGATTCATAGTAGTCTTTTCATTTCATGCTTATACATATGTCTTGCTGCTTGTTGACACGCTCGTCACACGGAGTAGTCGGGAGAGAAAATATCTTAGTAGACATGTGGACTACCCAGAACTATCCCATGAGTCTATTCGTGAATAATAGCAGCTGCACACGACACGTACAGGGTGCCGAATTTATCCCTAGCCGTTCACATGTCGAAACGGATATTTCACACCACATAGGTAGTTATATTTTATTTATTTTCCTTGTCTTTTCCACCGTGCCATGTCATCAGTATCTTCCAGTTTCATCTCTCATATGTTATTTTTATGTCTTGTTAATTCTATTGTGTTTTCGCATTGCCGTCGGTTTGTGTGCTTGTTCCATTCCTGACTGGAAACCAACATTTTTCAGGTTAGCTGTGGCTTCACTTAGCATTGGGAGATATGGGTGTACTTGCAGACAGAAACCTAGAAATAGATAGCAGCTGTATCATTTTCATAATTTATAAAACTTTGTATTTCCTTTAAATATAAATGTTGTAACTGTTGTAATAAACTTAGAAATGTGAATGAGCAGCAAATATTAAATTTTGTGATTTTGAGCATCTTGGCCGTGACAGCGTTCTACCGCCGATTCTGCGGCGTAGGCTGGCTTGGACACGTCTCGTATCCGGAAAAGCGGGTGCGGGTCGTGACATTCTTCTTTTCCACTCACATAAAATTTTGTATCTTTTGGACGTTTAGCACATGTAATTGTTTAGCATGATCTCTTTACATGATTGTACTTATTCAGACTGTAGCTGACTATGAACATGTATATTTGGCATTGTGCTAGCTCTTCATTTTGTATAGCTAGCTCCATGATCATTTTGATAGTGTATTGGGGATGCCTTACTGTTTTATCTTATATACTCTTTATTTACTGTTTCTTGATTGACTGATTGAGATATAGATGATCTGTGAGACCGGAGACTTGATTGTAGTATGCACCCCCTTGTCTAGTGACAGCCATGACCATATTGTGAGGTAGTGGTGTACTCCGTAATGCGTAGCTGGCTATATCATACCCTCGTTCTCCGTATTTCGATACCGAGGTGTGACACTTTTTGATATTTATTATATGAATTTGTCTATAAAATTATGTTACGAAACTTCGCAAAAGAATATATGATAAACTAAATGAAAATATTGTTAAGTTACCCATATTACTTAGTATTGTGGAAACATTTAACATTATTATTTTTTCACAATGTGTATACAAACATTAAAGAATGTGATTACTTTCTTAATGCTTTCTTTGTAATTCATTAGAATGAAAAATATATGTATGAAAATGAGAGAAATAGAGAGTATTTTTTTTAAATGAGAGAAATAGAGAGTATCTTAATTCTTTGAGATTTTAAAATCTCAAATCGCATGAGAGAAAAATTTCTATCTCGTATATACATAGCCTAATTTCTATCTTGTATATATATAGCCCTAATTTCTATCTTGTATATACATAGCCCTAATTTCTAAGTGTGAAAAGATGAGTCAATCATGAGTTATTAGCATACATGTGTGAATTGGGAAAAAAAATCTACTTCTAACTTGCCTATCTTTCAAATATCATGGAATGCTAAAAGTATTAGTTGATTAAAGTTACTGTAGTCATTAAAAAAAATAACTTTATTCCAAATTTTGGATTCTAAATCAATGTTATGGTTTTAAATTTAAATTGATTAAAGTTTATAGGCATTTAAGATGATATAATTCATGTCATCCTTTAAATTTTATTCCAAATTTTGAACTAATGAAACTAATGCCACGATTTTTGAAATTTAAATTGATTGAAATTTATGTAGGCACTTTAGACAATATAATTCATGCCATCATTTAAATTTTATTCAAAGATTTGAAATTTAAACTTATTTAGGTTGATGCTAAGTTTTTTTTAATTTAATGCTAAGATTTTGAAACTTAAATTGATTGAAAGCAATACAATAATGTAAACATTTAAATGTCATTCTAAATTTTGAAATGCAAATTAATGCCAAGGTTTTGAAATTCAAAATTTTATTATAAGAGCGATGACAAAAAAATTGTACAATGGACACAATCTTTGATGTTATCCTTACCTCCATGTGAGATTGAGATAGTGTGCCATAGTCAGACCTTTATGCTTCATAATTCGATCACATACGGCCATTTCCTTTAGGATTCACCACGATCCTGAAAATTGATTATTGTCGAAGACTTCATCAAGCACATGTCCACATCTACTTTATTATGTGATTATTCTTTTCCAGCGATCTAGAAAATCTTATTCTCACTCCTAGCAAGGGGTTTCGCTACTATTACCTTTTGGGGAGAAGCTACTTGGCAAGTGCATTGAGCCATATTTGATTGGTGATTGTGTGCTTCCATCATTTGTTTCATGTTATGTGCCTACTATGGATCACTCGTATCATTACTTTATTAATGACCAATTATTTGGGTTAAACATGTTGCAAATGCTTGTTGATCATGATCCTTACCTCCTTTTTTGATGATGAACTGGCAAGAAGATTGAAGATCAAGATTGAGTTACTTCTAGAATTGGATATTTGAAGGGTAAGCATCGACTTTCAAATAACAGTATGTACTCTAGGTATTTATTTATGTGGACATGTATGATTGAACTATAAACTGAACAAAGCAAATTGAGGATTCTCGTCTACTCTGAGTACCTATCCACTGGACGGACCAAGTTAAATTTTCAGAGAACTTTAGGACGAGTTCAGTACAACCTGGGGGAGTTTGATGCATGATCTTAGGATTATATGAAGTAGGCATTTATTTAATATTAGACTTCTTATTCTTCAAGTTTTGTAAAGTCTATGTAATAATTTCTTTGTACTAATTTTAATCAACTCCAATAATATTACTATTACTCATTGAGATTTGTTCTCTCTATTTTTATAGATTCCAGTCAGTACGTGGATCAAATACCTCTCATGGATTTAGGAGCCACTTGTGGACTCAGAGAAGTATAATGTTCATTGTCGCGAAGTTAGTTACCCTCTGTTTCGCTTCGATGTTGTACCATCCTCCATCGACATGTTTCGACAATCCAACATCGACAAATTTGCTTCCCCCGAATTTTTCCTATATAATTAAAAGGATATAGTATTTTTCCTATATAATTAGTCTAAATAGTATAATTATGATTCTGGATTTATACATAACATGTTTCTGAAATCCTCCTGGACTAAACAATCCCCTTTCCTTGTAGCTTAAATCTCACGTAGAGACAATCTCACATTCCAATATTTAATTTTCTTGAACTTCGTTACAATTTTCATGTAAAAAAATTCAACGTTGTTGAAGCAAGGGATTGATCCAGGCAACATCAGAACCATGCAACTATTTTGACACTATTTAGCAGCCACCACAATCTAAACTAAAACTAGCGCTGTCACGTTCCTAAAACTATAACAAATTCTTTTCAAAAATGTTAAGTTTATAACCATGGACTTACACTCTTACAATGACACTTGTTAGTTGGGTCTCCTCTCCTTCCTATCCTACATAGGGAGATGAGGTCCAATTAAAAACTACCATATAGATGATTGTAAGGCCATTTCCAAATGGTGGTTGTGATGTATGTAGAATCCTAGAAACTCTCCATCTTTGGTACTAATTAATGTTGGGCTCCAAATCATTAAATTGATCCTTTTATTTATTGCCGCATAGGATAGAAATGAAAAAAAAAAATGATTGGAGTAGGCGGTGATGTATGAAAACTCACTATATCTGATACAAATTATTGTTGGGCCCTACATCATTTAAATTGATTCTTTTATTTGTTGCCATATAAGATAGAAATAAAGAATCATTGGTGAGTGTTGGCTCCACATTATTAAATTGATCCTTTATTTATGGTCACATATGATAGAAATGGAGAATGATTAAAGATTATTTTTTATGTGTACAATTTCTATATAGAAACTCTTGAACTAGGATAACTTTTTTATAAAGTAAAATGAGTAGATGGCCTAAGCTAAGGCCTCGTTTGGTTCACGGAATCATGAGGTTGGAAAAGGAAAATAATTAGAATTGAGGAGAAATGAAAGTGATTTCCAATGTAAAAAAGTAGGAAAAAAATAGTTCCAGGAAAATAAATAACAAGAATTGATTTCCTTTCATTTCCATTCCTTAGGAGGCCTAAATGGTTGTAGCATTGCTAAATTCTTTTACTTTCCTATCCTCACTCCATCTTTTCCACACTTCACTCACATTTTAAAACAATCGCGCATCTATAGCGCATCTAAAGCGCATCTATAAGAGAATACGAGAGTGATAATAACAAACACTCTTCGTCTCCTTCCTCCAAACCCCTACTTTTTATAAAGCCGTCATTTATTTCTCATCGCAAAGAAAGAAAGAAAAAGAAAGATCCAATGGTCGCCGCTGCTGCTCTTCTTCGGAGGCTATCAGCAAGAGCTGCACCTGCTCTCAACGCGCTGCGCGAGAGCAATCACATCCGTCGGTTCCCCATCGGAACGGCCGGAGCCATCTCCGGCGGAGCCGCCTTCTACTACTTCTACTCTTCTCCTCCCACTGTGGTGAGTCGAGACGATTCTCTTTTTTTTATGCGATTTTACGATTTTTTTTCTATATTTTGTCATATGGGTTCGTTTGATTTGGACTGATTTGAAATGGGTCGATCCGGGTTTGTGGTATAATGGTCGTTTGATGGGAGGATCGATTGGGTTCTCATTTTGGAAGGATTAATTGGGATTTTTATCTCGACAACTTTTTTCATTTTGATGCACAATTTTTTATTGTTATTGGATTTTGGGATGGTAATCCGTTGTTTGTTGCGACATTTGTAATGGGCAGGCTCAGCTTGATGCGCAAGGTGAACAGACTGCTGGGGTAGTTGGTGAGTCTCTAGTCACTCTAAATGTGGTGATTTATTGCTTACATTGTTCGAGCTATGGGAATCTCTTTTGGTTATTTTAGATATTAAATGATGTTGGAATATGTTAATATCGCTGCCCTCCTCTCTCTCTCTTATATATATATATATATATATATATATATATATATATATATATATATATATATATATATTTGGAACCAGGTAAATTGTTTCTGGCATCTCTCTTAACCACTAGGCTAGAGGTCATTTGCTATATATATATATATGAGGAGGGATCCGCATCCCCTCACTTTTGCATCCCCATGCATCCCATCTTTCATATCATTTGGATCTTGTTTAAGTCATCTAATCATAACCGTTGATTTTTCAATGGTTAAGATTAGATGACTTAAACAAAATCCAACGGGTGTTATCATGGGGATGTTTGAGGGATGCAAAAGTGAGGGAATGTTTGATCCCTCCTCATATATATATATATATATATATATATATATATATATATATATATATGAGGAGGGATCACATTCCCTCATTTTTTACATCCCCATGTTAACAACTGTTGAATCTTATTTAAGTCATATAATCTTAATCGTTGATTTGAACTATTCAAATCAATGGTTAAGATTAGATGACTTAAAACAACATCCGGCGGTGGATAGCATGGGATGCATATATATATATAGCCAATGACCCTCTAGTCTAGTGGTTAGTGGAGAGGCATGCGGCCCGGGCGGTCGAGAGTTCAATTTTGTTGCAGTCAATAAAATTTTCCTTTTAAAAAAGTGTGTGTATATATATATATATATATATATATATATATATATATATATACACACACACACATGCATACATGCCCTATTCTTTATAGCCTAATGATCATAAGCTGGTATAATGCTAGAATATATTAGATCTTCCAATATATATATATATATATATATATATATATATATATATATATAGCTTAAGGATCATGAGCTGGTTTAATGCTAGTATACATTAGATCTGCCAAGTCATTGCGGTAGATGAAGTAGTGAGTCGTGTTAAGTTTCAAATGTCTAATATTGTAGCATTCTTTTGACTAACTAAACAAAGGAAGGCATAGAGACTTAGTCCCTCACTCCATAAAGGAAGAAGAGAGCTCATAGGGTAAAGGAAAAGGAAGTAGTACTTCAAGGCAAGAAGCTCGTCATCTTACTGATTGAGCACTTGGCGAGGCAGGAGTGGATTGACCAAGGATGGGATTCGCGCATACCAATGAATGGAGTCGTTTCAAAAGTATCTTTTTTTGTAAACAAGTAAGCAAAAGAGGTCGTAAGAACCATTGTTTTCAGTTTTGAAGACGAGCGAAGTGAGGTGAGCAAACCCACGAGACGATGAACGCCACCAACGGAGCGATAAAGCATATCTTCTTTAAGAAGAAGCTCTTGCTACTGTTGGCCACGTATGTTGATGGATCCTATCATACATAGATTTGAGTTACGAAATTCAATTATGTAATCATTCATTGTTGATCGAATGATTATTATTTATTATTATTTTTTTATTCATTAAGCATAATTGGACCTGCTTTTGGCATATCTATCGTTATTTTGGCATCTCACTTCTTTGGCTTATATTGATATCGAATCGAGAAATATGTTTGATTGTACATCTTTTTGATACCTACGGATAATTCAAATCGAAGTAATTTGGCCGTCCTTTTGCCTTTTCCTCCTATCATGCTAACCAGAATCTCTCTAAATCAACTGTCCTTTTGTTCCATCTGAGTCGAAGTCTGCTTCCATCGGTAGTCGCTTCGCACCTCGCCCTATGCAAAAACAAGTTATGGTTGAGCAGAGCAAGCTTGATTCTTACATATATATATAGACGAACACCTCTAGCTTAAGTGGTAGAGGGGGGAGGCATTAGGCTCTCTGACTGAGTGGGTTCTATCCCATGGGGGAGTGTAGTTTTCTACCATTTTACTCCCCAAATGATGCAAGTCCATGTGGATTCCTGCGAGGGGTGGGCTGTGTGGGACGATGTGTGATGATAATGCAATGTGCAAGTTCGAGCAAGGAGGAGCAGGTGTCGCCGTGAGAGGACGAAGGATGAGATGCAGTGAGTGGTATTAGTGACTATGTGAGTTGTACAAAGTTCCAAGCAGATACGCCGGGCATTCGAATTGCCGTCACACACACACACCAGTTATCCTCGTGCCTTCGTCACTCCTTGGTAATTCGATTTTTGAAATTGCTTCTCATTTTTATCATTTAGTAATAATTTTTTACTAGTTTTAAGGTTTTTTTAACTGAGATATACACTTTTCATATTCGTACCCATTTGATATATACCTCCTCTTTCTTTATCCATTTATGTTTTCATTTATGTCTTGATGAAAAACTATATATATATATATATATATATATATATATATATATATATATGAGCCACTTGGTTCATATTTTAAAATGAGCCATTCATAAGGTGGACAAATAGGATAGAAGGCTTCTGCATGAGAAAATATTGACAGTAGTCAAAAATCTCTATCGATTCTGTTTATTTTCTCGTTCTCTACTTGTATCTCTTTCCATTCTCAATTTATTTTCTCATTTATCTACTTGTAAGTTGTATCTCTCTTCCATCTTGTTCTTTATTCATTTTAATCATCCTGTATCGCTTAACAATTCCCTTTAGGTCTAGGCCTCGTGTAAGTCTCATAGCACTGGCCTGTGGGACTCCTTGTCTGAATTATTGTTCCATTGGGAGGCTTTTTCAGTTTGTTTTGTTCATGGTAGTCAAAGACGCGCCTCGCAGAAAGACGCAGTTGCGTCTCGCATCTCACTAGACGAGGCGCGTTTCTCTGTGCGCACCAAAGACATGTCTTTCAACAAGGTGTGACCAAGAAAAGGCGCACCTTATGGTTTTTTTTCTTTAATATATATAATTATACAAAAAATATTGGGGCATGTAGATAGCTCTTACCTCATACAAGTGGAGGAAGACGATTGCCAAAGTTGGTTATAGTTGAACTGAAAAACTAAAATTTACTAAAAACGTGGTAGGAAGAATACAAACTCTTGTTAGTTTTGTTGACTGTTATTGCTACTACTGCTCTACTAGTTCACTTAGTTATGTTTTAAGTTTTAACATGGTTTTGTAGGTTTTAATATGTTGGTTTTATTTTTTACATTACTATTTTTTATTTATGTATATATTGTTTATTTTTTTATTTTTGGGCCTCGCTTCGCTCGGGCGCGTGCATTAAGTGCGCCTTGCGCCTCAGGCGATATGGACTCTTTGCGCCTTTGACTACCATGGTTTGGTTGGAGTTGGCATGCACACTCGTAGGAATAGAGGGGCTATCAATAGTATGTACCTCTTTACTGCTTTCCGCTTGAAATTTCATCAATTCCCTCTTGAAGAGGGGTACTGCTTTGATCTTGCTGACATTGCCGAAAATGGCATACCACCATGTCTGCAAGAGAAAATGGGCCATAAGCATTAAACTTAGCCTAAATATATAACCCTTAACCCTCGACATAACTCTATAGAGTTTTTGTGCCTTAGCTGTAACTTCAACCAGAAGTACATGAGTTTATGCTGACACAAATAAACTAATGAGAACTTAATGTTCCATCCAATTGACTCTGTTTGGATGTCATGGAAAAGCTGAACTCCCGAGGAGCTGAAGCATAATTGGTATGATCAGTTGCATGGATTTGGCGGTCACGAAGTACCTGAAGATATCAATATTAAAAGGAATTTTAAGCTCGCACAGAAGAGAAAGGTAGCCTACAATATATGGCATGCACGAAAGGACAAACTAGAGGGCATTGATTGAATGGCAGGTCTCTGGCGCATGACAGACGTGGGAAGAAACTTCAGTACTGCACTTTTTAAATAGAGCCAGTGGAGTTTTCGGACTCACCACGGTGTATGAAAAATAAATCTGAGAAAGATAAAGAGAACCTAAAAAGTGGAGAGCGCAAAAATATATAGACAAGGGAGAGCATAGTTTTTTGGTAAGTTGTAATTTTCTTTAACTATTGTCTATATTTTCCTATGAGGAGTATTCTATGCTATTGGTCCATGTGGCATGGCTCATACTAAACTATAAGCCAAGTGGATATATATATATATATATATATATATATATATATATATATATATATATAAAGGTGGGATGGTAGTCATACAAGAGGATTTGTTTTCAAGCTTGTTTTCGATCAGACTAGGGAGCATTTTGCTTCTTGGGAGTACGCTAATATCGTCTGGCAGAAAGGTATCGCGAGGAAGTTCCAATATTGCTTGTATAAGCTCATGTTGGGTAAACTACTGACCAAGGACCGGCTCCAACGCTTTGGAATTCTTCCTTCTGATCTTAGTTATGTGCTATGTAGGCAACGACCGAAGTCTATGAAGCATCTGTTTTTTGAATGTTCTTACTCCTGGGAAGTTTGGCAGGCGCAAAGAAGTGCTCTGAAGTTGAGGAACAGTACCTCTATGTAGCACACAGATATCGTGGGAAACATCATAGGGATTCGACAACGAGAATTGCTTTGGTTTAAGGAGGCTTGTACCCGTCTGGCTTCTGCAGTATGACATATCTGGAAGAAAACGAACAACATGATTTTTGTCGGGCTTCATACCTCTCCGATTGGAATTCTACACAATATTGAGTTCGATGTAAAAAGGTTGATTCCCAGTTTGAATCCCACTTAACGGGGGTTAAGTTGTAACTAGCATTTTATCAATCATATATATATATATATATATATATTAAAAAAAAAAAAAAAAAAAAAAAAAATATATATATATATATATATATATATATATATATATATATATATATATATATATTTTTCAATCATATATATATATGTATATATATATATATACATATATATATATATATATATAGTCAAATTATATCTGATCTAGGTGAACATGCTTCTCGACGTTTATGAAAACGAACATTTAGTTCTACTTTGCTTCCCATTTGAAATAGTAAACTTCAAACTGTCATGAGTGATTGCCCTTTACCATCTTCGGATTCCTACCAAAATGGTGATCAAATCATATTGGATCTAGGTGAACATGCTTCTCAGCGTTCATGAAAATGAACGTTTAGGGTTATTTTGCTTCCCATTTGAAATAGTAAACTTTAAATGGTGCTATAATGAGTGACTGTCCTTTACTATTTTCGACCAGTTTTATATGGTGACGGCAAACACAGGAACCAAACAAGTTCCCTATTACCGTTTCGGCCAAAATGCCAAAATAAACAGCAAATGTCCTATTTAAAATGGGAACCAAACTAGCCCATTGTGAACACAATTATTGACTTTAAATCTAAACTTGACCTCTTTTGTAAGTGTTATCAGTATCACATTCACCTATGCAATGTTTATAGATACCACCAAGTGTGCTCAATTATCATTTTCAAGCCACATTTTTCTTGTCCTTGTGTCCATTATCTATTAGGAACTGTTCCTCTTAGCATGAATATTTCCATTGCTCTTTTTATTTTTTGTCTATGATTTGTTCAGTATGCGATTTTATACTGAATGGGTGTAGTCTGTTTGCATAGTATTAACCTGAGGCAAAATGCAGTCCATCTCCTCTCTCCTTATTGATCTCAGCTCTACCTCCTTAATTTTTTTAGCTTAGAATGAGCTCGTCTGGAAAAATTAGATTCATGGCCACTCCCCCTGACTTTTCAAGTTCCTTTTTTTTTTATCATAGTAGTCTATGGTTTCTCTTGAGGGCATCACCTGGCGGGGTTTGCTGCTTGCATCCTGGAAGATGTAGGTTCAGGTCATGGACACAGTCTTTCCATATATATGGGGGTAAGACTGCGTACGTCTTGACCCTACGCTCGTGACACTATGACACCCTTTTTAGTCTTTGTATGCCCTATTTTTTGATATAACGCCCACTTTCCCCCTCCCCACTAGACCACCCCCTGGTGGTTGTATTTGTATGCCCTGTTTTCTTTTCAATCAACAACCAAACCGTAGCGCGGTTGATAAACGAATAAGTTTAAGGCAGAAAGTCCTGAGTTCAATACTCACTAGCTACATTATGATTACTTTACAATTATTTTTAATTTTTATATAAATTCTATATAATGCCCCCTTAGATGTTAAGTTAATGTATTTTTACTCCCACCGGAAAAAGTTTATTGTTAGTCAATGTTACAGATCAGAGAAATAATACCCCTCTTTTTCTCAACAAGAAAAACTCTCTTAATTTTGTCCACGTATGAATCTTGACCTTCAGGCTTCCACAACACTTAGCAAAGGTATGGTAGCTTCCCCTTACACATTATCTAGGAGACTATATACTTCCCTATATTATCCTTACGTCTAGATATTTTTCTCTATATACCTGCGTATTGCATTCGCTATATTCCATATTGCATCAACTGTGAAAAGAGGTTCTCAACAACAAAGTTAAGAAACTGAGTCCTCCAAACAATGTCACCTGCCACGTTACCTAGGATCCAATTTTCCCTCCTTGTCTTCAATAGAGTGAGAAGATCAGTGTTTTGCTGCAACAGTTTGCACCCCTCTCCACACATGAAACCAGATACCAATGAAGTCCCTCAAGTTAATTTGACGCTGATACTCCACAGAAATTTATCTCTCTCCCATTTAACTTTTGAGAATGACACTGTATAAAATAATGGTGAAGGCTCCTGCTAGTTGTACAAACAATCTGTTTGGATGACCTGCACACAAAAGCTACACTAAATGTATTAAACATTTCTATAGGAAATACTTAAAAGTTAAAACCCAAGAAAAAATGGAAGTTAGCAGAGAAAAATGCCGACAAGAAAGCACAAAACCTTGCTTAAAAATGAGAGATGACAACAACCCATTCCGTAGAGCCAAGTGGTTGCTTGAAATGTCACATGGGTTGTGCAGAAGATATATGTTATTCGAATTTGATACAAATTTATGGACATGCAACCAACTGCATCAATGTCGATCTCAAGCACGTGTTTTATCATGATTTCTTTCAACCATTTAAATTTTCTGTTCATTGTCAGCACTTGATCCTGACAAATGGTTGGAATTCAAACTTCAAGATACTGCAAGGGTCAGCCATAACACCCAGTTATTCAGGTGTGTGTTCTTTCTGTGCTACTTCTCTTTCTAGAATGTAGGCGGGTGAAAAGGTGGCTCAGTTTTTTTTAAAAAAATGTTTGTTGTCCTGCATAATTGTTTTAAGGTCTTTATGCTATAAATTGTCACTTGGGTGTTTTGGTTCTTGTTATAAAAGGCTCTGGAAAAAAAAAACTATTCATGATCTTATCTCGACTTCAAATTGATGAAGTTCCAAGAACTGACAGAGTAGGTTACGGACTTTTTTGGCCCATTATTCTAATAGGCTTCTTCATAATAGGTTCCTTAACTTGTGCTTACTAGGTCCTCCAAATCTTGTTACCTCCCCCAAATCATATAAAACTCTTGCTATAAGGAATCCCAAAGGGCTCATACGAAAAAAAAATGATAAGATTTAGGGTTAACGTTGGAGTTTTTGGGGTGCATATGCAAATTTTTAGATTTCTGGGATCTATTTCAAATAGACAACCCATGGGACTCTCAACCAACAAACTCTTTCATTAAGAGAGTTTTCCACTTCAGCTGCATACCTCTTCTTATTTTCAAGCTGCCATGGAAGTACTTATTTGAAAGTATGTCAGGTTCTCGTTTGACCCTGCTACCAAGTTGGGCCTTGACGTTGCTTCATGTATCATCACAAGGTATTATTTCTGCTCATTTTGTTCATTATCTCAAATGTTTGTTATTTTTAAATTAGCTAATAATTACTATTAGTTGTTACTTTATTCCACTAGTGTTATTTCAATCTGATTATGCATTGTTTTTCTGACCCAATCACGTAAGACGAAAACTGAGCAAGAATACATAGATCTGAAAGAATTTTATGTAATATGCTAGTGATCATTAGCATTTCAGAGATAGTTGAAGGTTACAGTGAAAGCTGAAACAAGAATGCTGATATGGATGCGTAGTAGTACCTTAAACAGATGACTAGAAATTGTTAATCTTCTTGAGAAGTTGGAGATGTCCTCAGTTGAGGATAAGATTGTAAAGATTGTTTCAGATGATCTGGATATGTATAGCAGAGATCAATTGATGTGCCAGTTAGGAGGATCTGTAGGATTTTTTATGGGGGTTATAGGATATTAATTGAAGGAATCCCCTAGAGCTAGGGGTAGACCTAAACTGCCAGACTAAGGCTGTGCATAAGGACATGGAATTTGCTAGTGTTAGAGATGGCCATTATCAGAGATAATAAAAGGATTACTGTTGTTGTTATAGCTCATAGAGGATTCCAATGAATGCCCTGTGAAGCATGGTGTATGTGTTTTAACTCTTGAGATATTACTTGCACTATCTCATGTATTTGCATTTGCTAGTGATCACTGGAATTCACTTGTCTTCTTCATACAAAGAGAAACATGGATAAAGTAAAATTAGATTCCCTTTCCTATTACAATTCATGTTTTGACTATCCTATGATACATGCTGATTGCAGGGCTCCTATTGGAGAAGAAACTGAAGGGAGGAGAAAATTTGTAATTCGCCCGTAAGTCTTTGCATTGTACATATTTTACTTGATATTGACATTGATGCATGAGAGTGAACACACTTCATTACTATTTTTCTATTAAGGGCATTCTTCTATAGGATTTTCCTGACCAATAAACTGGTAAGATTCAGATTGATTGGTAGATATGGCTTATATATCAGTGATAAATAAATTGTTTTTTTTAATGAAGGTGCACTTGTTTACCACGTGCTTTTCTTGGTTTGTTAACCTCTCGTTAGGAAAGGTAAAACGATTTCCATTATCCCACCTGAAGTAGTGGCTATAACTGAGAAGCAATCAAATGATCCTGGCATCATCTGCATCTCGTTAGGAAAGGTAAAACGTTCAAGAATGGTGAAGCTGCAGAAGTAGGGGGAACCGCTAATAGGAATGATGTAGTGGGATCTTTTTGGCAAGTAGATGGTGAGAAAACGGATAATGTTGGAGATGCAATAGTCGGTGAAGGAATCGCCACAGGTGTAGGAATGATTGGAGAAGTAGAAGTTGTAGTAAAATATGGAGCGTCTTCGAAAAGGTAACATCAGTTGACACATAAGTGTCGTATGGTTGGATCATTAAGAAAGATATCCCTTTTGAGTAAGAGAATATCCAAGGAAGACATTTGATCGACTGAGGAGAGCCCTTATAAGATAAGGGCTCTAAGTTGTGAACAAAGACAACAAAGCCAAACACTAGAGTCATATAAAAATTTGGCTGATCTAAAGGCAAGAGAATGGAATCTAACCATTAGGAACGGAAAAGCGCATACTGTTAACCCAATAATTGTGTCATGTTTTTGAATGTGGCTAATCGATTAAGTTTAACATTATGACATCACTAATATTCATGCAATCACTATATTGTTAATACTTAAACTTAGCATTGTTCTAAATGTTCAGCTTTGTTTGCCTAACGTGTATTTGCAGACAATCAGTAAGCAAATCGAACTTGGACATATGCAATAAAAATTCATGATGGACAAAAGACGGCATTATACTAGAAAATTTCTCTGAACTGCCCTACGACACCTTCGGAGCCTCGCACTCGGGGGTTTCGCTGTCCGGTCAGTGGATGGGGGTCGAGGGGGGCAGCGCCTCCCGTGGCGGTTCGGGGACGAAGCTCCCGAAATGTATTCAGATTTCATGTTCTGTTTATCTTTGGACAACTGCTGTCAAGAAAAAAAGCTATCACTGTACAAAGGAAGAAGACAAGTCAAGTCAAGCCTTGTCTGCAGGATACAATGGTCATCTACATGTTGCTCGAGATTTATATTTTTTTGTATTTTATCTTTGTTTATAGGACCAAATGTACATCGGGTTCACAGTTGGCATTAGGAAGCTTAAAGCCCAATCCTATCCACTACATTTTAGTTCACCATATAAACCAGTCCACAAATACAGACATGATCCAAACCCTAATTATTATAACCGAACTCGGACCGAGTTCTGCATGAACTCTGTCCGAACTCAGTCAGGATAAAACCTAATTCCCTAGTCAGCCTCCTCTCCCTGAAGACCAGGCTCTAACGTTCGAATTTATGAACGTTAGGGGACCATGAACCTATATAAAGACCTTGAATTCTTCACTTGAAACTCAATTCATTCACATTAAATCTTCTTAACTGATCTTGAGTTTAAACCTTCCTATCACCAAGAAGCTAAGTCACAGGCTTCTAGTGTCAAATTTGCGATCTCGGTTTGAAGTCTGTTCGAGTTATAAAGCTTGGATTTCCAAGTGTTGCTCTTTACACTTGTTATTTGAACTCCACAAACTCTTCATATCAAAAGCTTGTGGTTGTGAAGTCGTTGTGTCCTTCGGATCAAAGCACGTGTTTGTACGAAGTTGCTTGCAAGCCTTCGGATCAAAGTTTGTTGTTTTTACTGATAGTGGATTTAACATCGAGCGAGAGTTCTCGAGACTGAATTAGTCCTCCACGAGAAAAACCAGTATATATCGCGGTGTTTGCGTTTGCTCTTCTAAACTCTATTTACTTTCCTTATACATGTGCTTTAGCTTGATAATCTATAGTTGGTAAAGTTGTCTTATTTTATTGGGGTATTATTGACACACACTCTATTCACCCCCCTTTGGAGTTGCCTATGTGTCTTCACATACAATCTACTATATAGTTTGTAGGAAGGACATTATTCAGAACATGCACATGAGCCACTAGGCCCAGTACGAACGATATCAAGAAGATACTGATTTTTTCGTTCCAACTTCATTTTGCTGAGAAGTGTGAGCATAGGATGTTTGACATATTATACCATGTGAAGCAAACTAAGCAGATAAGTCATTATGCAGTGTTATAAAGCATTATTAGTGTTAATGGTTTTAATCATATAACCAAACTGAGTCTTGACTTCCTGGTGAAAGAGTTTAAATATGCCAAAATATTGAGATTGAATCTTCGGCATATATATCTGGGTATGCTGGAAATGATCATCAATTAAAATGGAAAGTAACGATCACCAGATGGAGATAATACTCGACTAGGGCACTAACTCTAGCAGAAAAAGATGAACGATGGTGTTTGCCAACTTGCCCAACTCTCATGCCTTGCACTGGAAGCCAGAGATGGACGATTATAATAGTAAGACCTGTTGATCTTCTGTAGAGAGGGATGATCAGGACACTAATGCCACTGAAGAAGAGACTGATGTAGTAGAAAATACGTCAAAGGCATGAGTAGATGTTGGTGGTCCATCCAAGTCGTTCTTGTTATCTCGTCGAGAGCCTCTACCAATACCTGATCATGCCCGAAGATCCTCAATCACACTATGTGATGAAGATCCTCAAAACACACTATGTGATGAAAAGAAAGTGACAGAACAATTTAAAGACCGTATGAGATTACTAATAGAGAGAAGATTAATCAGACATTGAGGTGCATAAAGGATGTGATCGAAAGTCGTACGAGGAAAACTATTTTCAGAAACTGAGGTGTCATGCATAAAGAATGCAGTCCAAAGTCATAGAAGGAAAAAAAATTGAATGACTACCATTCCAACAACCGGGGATGGTTGGTCGGTCGTTAACAATATAAATAAATAAAATAGTAAATGAAAGTCGCAGCTGAGAGAAGCAAGATCGATCACCAAAGAAGCACCAGAATCTAACATCCAAAGTCAACACTTAATTGTATGAATGCCACTGGAGGCTGATGTAGAAAACAAAATAGTAGTGAGACAAGCGAATGCTAGTGAGACGATCATATCCCTTAGGAGGGATTGTTGGTGAAGAACCAACAAAGAGCAACAAGTGGTAGCTAGGGATGTCTCCTATGTAAATTTGTGCACACAATGCGCCTAAGGAGGCATGCCAAACTTAGCTCAACAATAAGCGGAGTGTAATGTCCCGCTCCGCACGGTACATTAGGATGAGTCGTTGACTCGAAGAAGTTAAGTTGACCTAAAAAAATGTTGAGTCGATTCGAAGAAGTACCGATCGAAGAAGTATCGATTCGAATCGATGCAAGTGTTAAGTTGATTCAAATGAAGTATTAATTGAGTTGGTTTTATGTGCAGGCTTATACGCTGAATTATTTGAGGTCATATTTTAACTTATTTGCAACAAAGTCCGCATAAGTTCAAAGTATCGCCTTGCAACAGGCTGAGGCATGGACGATAGATCGAATCGGTCGGTAATTCATAGGAGCACGAAGTCCTCGAATGCCTAAGCCAGCTGAGTTGACCGTGCAACGAAGAGGAGTCGAGCTGCTTCGGCTCGACGAAACGAATGAACGAATTGGCAAAGGTGGGAGGACTCTGACCCTTATTTCCTACTCCGTCATGTCTTAAAAAAATGTATCCTTGTATGCTAGTAATTCCATGGATTTCCATGGACGTGGCTCGGATAAGTAGAAGTTATAGTGTGTGTCGAACACGAAGATAGAACACTGGGGTGAAACGTGCATCAAGCGCACGAATCGAAATAGAACATGTAATAACTGTGTCTACGAGTGCATCAAACGCACGAGTCGCATAATATTGAACGCTTTATTGAGGCGTGCCTCAGTGCACGAGTTGGAGGGCAACGAACACTTAGAACATCGAAGGATCTTATCGACGAGTGCCTCAATGCACGAGTCATAGAACATTAGACAACCGTATCGAGGTGTACATCAAGTGCACAACTCAGAGAATAAGTCGTAGAACATCGAAATACAACCAAGATGTGCATCAAATGCACTAGTAGTAGAACATTGAACACTAAGGCATAGAACATTGAAATATTATATGAGGCGTGTATCGAATGCACAAGTCGAAGAAGATTGAATAACTGCATCAAACCGTGCATATGTGCATGAGACTTATGAAATATAGCTTTGGATGCGAATAGAATAGTTGTGGCACAAATACCACGGAACTGCTGATTATGCAAATGGGCATAGTACCTCGGTGTGTTCGGGTGGGACCTACGGGTCGCCGCTTTGAAACATTGAGTTGAAGCATGGTGCCACGTTGCTTTGAATCGAAGTATGGAATATTGAATGGAAGAATGGTAATGTGAGATGATGTGATTTTTGAGTTTCAGACTCAGACTATGCTTGTGTTGTATGAGTTAGTCGCGTGTTGCATTGTCATAGACTTGGGCCTGTGTATAATGTTTGCAGATTCCTTGAACGTGAATATGCCGGGGCATCGGACCATTCGGCCTAGGAGGAATGATTTGAGAATCCACTGTCAAAGGATCGACACGGGGTATTGCTGGACCACCAGTTGGGCTTGCAACCCAAATGATGTCTTCGATGGGGCTAGCAACCCGCATGCGATGTGTAAGTCATCTAACCAGGGATATTGTCCTTAATGGCGGCATGCATGTCGCTAATGACTTTCATATAGATAGGTGCCAGTGGACTGAATGGTGCAGAAACACAGATCCTGCACAAAAATCACTTTTAACATGACATGGAAGGATGGTATGTATTCATCTTGCATCGGTGCAAGGGTGAGTACGTCGAGTTAGTAAGAAGTCACGAAACGGCATGTTATATATGTGTTGCCTGTTTATTTACGCAAATCAAAAATAATATGTTTGCCATGAGTACAAGCTTTACTGCTTACAATATGCTATGAAACTGATCCTAAGACAATGATAGAAAGATCACAAATTAAGCTACATGATTCACAATATTACTTAGTGTCGGTTTAGACGAGTAGGTTTTCCATTCACCAGTACAAGATGTGTACTGATATTCCAACCCCAGATACTGAAGCGAATTGGACTTGTTGAGGCATGAGGGCTCGAACTTTCAATATGAAGATGCGGCTGGAATATAGAAGACATGATGTAGAGATCCTTTGTGAGCTAGAGAGATCATGAATGTTGTAAGCCAATTCGGCATAATCAATAGGACTAGGAAGAGCCTTTGTATTCCGCTGCTTATTCAATAAAGAGAATTGTTTTGTATATTCTGTGTAACTTCAATATGACTCTGCTTTCTTCCGCTGCGAATGTTTGAATTGAGATAACCATTCTAAGATTTGATCATCTTGCCTTGTCAAGGTTTTAAGTGGCGGTAGGCGGGTGCGTGACGGAGAGAGTTCGCCTACCGCCTAGGCACCGCACATGCGGTTGATACATATTGGACAATTTTTACTATTTTACAACTATTTTTTGTGTGCATAATATGCATATTTTAAGGGTGTTCCATGCATAACTAAGTTGTAGAACACGAAGATTTATGATGTTTTAATTTTGTATAAGTCAACCATAAGTCCATAATGCTTGCAAAACCTTTTGGCCAAAATATCTTGTTAGGTAATGCTCCGCCTAGGCGCCTGTCTACCCCGCCTCACCCAAGCCTACGCTACCAACAATTCGTTGGCCGCCTACAGCAAAAGCGGTACGGAAAGAGACCGCCTACCGCCTAGGAGGCCGCCTCAACCGCCATTTAGAACACTGTGCCTTGTACGTGTGCAACTCTAGATTCGTACGTCATCACGTCCCAACGAGGACGATCGATTCGGCTGAATCGATGCGAGGACAAACGATTTAGTGGGTCGGGACGTGACACAGAGTGGTTAAGGTAAATGTGTATCTTGATGAACTATTTAATCTCAAAAAAATTAAACTTTGTTTGATGTAGAAAATTACAATGAATATGCTCTCGAAAGAGAGTTTATAAAGAATCTCGGCAAAAAATATATTCCGAGGAGATGTGCCGATGGAGGTCCGGTCAGCGCGTGTCCGCTTTGCTCTATTGACGATCCGATGACAAGATGCGAATCTTCTTCTGATTCTGCGTAGTCTTTTGGCGTGACACTTGACATAGTACCTTATGTTGCCGATGGCGTAGCACGTGGCATGGCCTGTGGCTTAGTAGCTTGATTTAGTTGATAAGCCTTTGAGGGATCACTTGGGAACTCTCCAATCGGTCGATGACGCTTGGGACCAACTTTTGGGTGCTTTTGCCTCCGCTTCGTACTTGGATGCGATCGGGGATACTTGTGACCAATCTCCTTCAAAGAGGCTTAAAGGGCCAATAGGAAGTGAGAAGCTCTTGAGAGCTAATGGAGATGTCTCTTCTGCTCGTGGAAGAAGACCCATTTTGGCTAAGCAGCCGTGGGAGGATCAGGGTTGCTTGGGATCGATCATATCCGATGAAGCCCACCGGGGCTCTGAAATGTCTAAGAAACTTTGAGGATTCTCTTCGTCGATTTGAGAGATCAGAGCCTTGCTTAGCATGAGTGCTTGGAGAGGATTGGGATCGCTTGGGACCGATCTCTCATCCAAGGTAGCCCAAGGGGCTATCGAGTGCGAAGCTTGTGGAGCTAATAAGAAGCCACACGACTAATGCTGATGAATACCCCACATGATTCTTTGAAAGAAGTAGATCCAGGGTCAGAAGACCAATGGACTAGTTCTATGGAGGAATGCTCCATTCCGAGAAAGAGACCTCTCGGAATCTTTATGTGCCTAAAGGGAGGAGAAGACCCTCATTTAGCATGTGGCTATTTATAGCGCCACCAAGGGTGTATTGTCCTTTACAATCCCGTTCGTGGAATTAATTGCTATATTAGCCTCATTTGACGACGTTATAAGGTGTAAGCGATGCTAGAACAAGCTGGTTGCCTTTAATGTCCCATTTAATTCGGGATTACGGGTATTAATAGCCCATTAAATGGCAGTAATAGCCTATAATAATCGCGGCAGTTGTTAGCCTAAAAAATGGGAGTAACATTTCGTTCATGAGATAACCTGGAACCGCTATCTATACAACGAGACTAGCTGTAACTGAGACTAGCCTGTTTGGTGAGGCTAGCATGTTTAGTGATGCTAGCTGTAAGTTAGGCTAGCCTGTTTGAAGCAACTAGTCGTCTAGGCTTATCAAACTTTGCATGTGTGGTCAAGTTAGCCTATCTTAATCATATTTGACCAATTTGAGCTTGGATGAGTCCATTGGGGTCCAAGTGACAATTTTACCCTTTGGGACTTACAGGAGCCTGACAGTATAAAATCGGCTGGCAGATTGTGTGGGAATTGTCTTCTTTTAAGTGTCAACATGAACACGTCATAGAGAGCATCAAAATCTTGTTCTCAAACTCTGACCACAATCGAGAGCTGAACACTGAGGAGAATTGCCAAAGAGTAAATTAGAAGTAATCATAGATGTAACTACAATCCAAATATCAAAATAATAGCTAGAAACAAGAGAACGCTATAAAACAGTATAGAGATACTAGTATTAGTAGAAAACAATAATCGAGAAAATAAAAGATATTACTGAGCAATAGTTGAAGTAGTAGAGAAAACGCAGTAACCAATAATCGAAGTAGTCAAAGACGAGAAGTACGCTAGATAATAGATGGGACTACATAGTTCAGACAGTAGAAAAAAACCTGAACAATCATATTGGAAGAGTAGGAGAGAACCCAAAGCAGCCGAAGACTAGAAGGATGCCGCATAAAGAAATCTCTATAGAATAATACGGGATGTCGACCATTTTGTTCAATGAGAGAACATAGTCAACCGCGGAGTGCGCCAAATGGAGGAAGAGGGCCTTAAAATATGAGGGATTGAGCTAGTGGATTATGTAGGGCTAGTGAGTTTGTGTATGAGATGTTTAAAGGTTAATCTGCTAATGGGTATGGACCAGAGATATGGGCCTCACTAGGTCTGGATTTATATTTGGAGATCTAAAGTGGTCATAACAAGTTAAAAGGGTCAAGATAGTAAGTTTTAAATTGATGAGATGTGTGGCAGGGTAGAGAATACATGGTAGGCTAGGCTTAGAATAAAGCTCTTGGGTTTGTAGAGGGGTTCTTGGGTTTGTAGAGGGGGTCGAGTATGGGCGGGGACTGGAAGAGGGAGGGGATCACTGGTCAGAAGAGAAAGGAGGTGGTTGACAATGGTTGTGAGGGAGGAGGATGTCAACGGAATCTGGTACATTGGTCGGGTTCGGGGCTATGTAACGAGAAGAGGAGATCGGGGGTCTGGGAAGTAGCCCATAGTGGTACCAGAGGAGACTAGGATCTATTATAGAATCCGATCGGACTCGACGCGGCAGGAGGAGGAGGTTTGGATCATGGAAGGAAACCGGGGTCATGGTCAAGGGAGCGAGATCTAGTGGGGAATCTGGTCGGTGGAAACAATAGATCTGGTCAGCCAACGGCGACAACAATGGTGACAACGACAATTAGGACTAGGTTAGGATTTTGGATTAGAATTTTTTTGTGGAAGATGACTAGGGTTTCTGGTAACCACCAGGACTCCATATTTTGAAGAGGAAGAATCAATGGGAAATTGTTAGGGTTTGAGGAAGATGAAGGCTACGGTTTGGGAAAGGTAACAGGGGTAGGTTGGAAAGTGATTACTCGTGGAAATTAACTTTTCTTTGATTGCTGTAGGAAAGTGACCTTGCTCTGATTGCTCTACTACCATGTTGAGAAGTTGGCTAAAAAATAATTGACTTAATTCATTTATTTAAAAGAGAGTACAATATACAAGAGAGCATGTTTCCCTTCCTAGACGTTCCCGATATAGGACTAAATATGAGGAAACTAACTAACAAACATAAAAAAAATGTACAAAGAGGCTCCTACATAAAAAATGTACAAAGAGTCTCCTACGGAGATATGTTCACTATTCTGGAGTAAGCACATATTTCATATTTGTAGGAGAAGATTTGACCCCAGTTTATTGCCTATCCACTATGGGACTAAACAAGATACCACTAAAGAAAGGAACCAAAATCATACTCTTTTACATTAAGGATTGTATGTATTGTCCCAAGAATGTCAAATTAATAAAGGTCTTATAAGCTAAGAGGGGGATTTGTTAATTGTTTTTTTTCAGGTATACTCCCATAACAGACCCTGAATCTAATGGTTACTTTGATTTATTAATCAAGGTATGAGATGCCAATGTAAAATTTCCTTTCTTTCTTTTACTGAAGTATCTTTTTTTTACTCATCAAGGCACACCCTGAAGTCGACACATACAATCAAGGCTGCTTTAAGTATCATCTAGAATGTTGACACAGTTTTTTCAAACTTTCTGTGTGTTTATTTATCTATACAGGTTTACCCTGAAGGAAAAATGAGTCAGCATTTTGCAAGTTTGAAGCCAGGAGATGTTCTTGAAGTGAAAGGGTCACATCATCTAATTTATGATTTAGATTGTCACAACTGCAACTAATGACTTTTCTTTAACAATATATATCTGTGCTTGCAGGCCCATTGAAAAGCTTAGATATACCCCAAATATGAAAAAGAAAATTGGCATGGTATGATATGATATATTAAGCGAAATTAGAGAATATCTGTCTTTTTCTTGTTATTCCTTTTCAAGATCCATATATTCTCCACTGTGTCATGCACTTCTTTTATCTATATATCCCTCCTTCATCAGTTCATCCATCATTATCATGCAAGTCTTCTCCGCATGGGGTCAGCTATGGAGCATGATCGCTCCATAAAAAAATTCATGAAGTTTAATGATCGGCTGACAATCTGACATAACCCTGTTTTGCTGTGCCAAATTCCTAGCCAAGGTAGCACAAAAATAATTGAAGACCTAAAAATGCAAATAATCCGATGTTTAAATCAAAAGGTGGTTGAATAGAAACTAACTTATTTAAATACCATATTGTTAGAATAATAAAGTATTTAACTGTCAACCCTTACTACTAGAGAGTTTTGGTGTAGTGGAGGAGACTTTAACATGGAATCGGCCTACGCAGGTTCAACTCTCGTTTGGTGTGCATTCTAAGAAGATTTAATAAAAGAAATACTGCTACATGGATCCAGTTATATTCCTTATGTTCTGAGATAGCTCTACACTTTTACCTTATAAATCAATGATCACATCTTAGGTCAATATGTAGTTGTTATGTCTACATATACTAGTAACCTACAACATTCTTCAAGTGATGGTTCTTATGCCTTTTTTTTCCTCAGGTTGCAGGTGGTACAGGTATTACTCCAATGTTGCAAGTTATAAAGGCAGTACTGAAAAATCCAGATGACTATACTCAGGCATGTTCTTCCCATGCTACAAAGTTTGAAAAATTGAAACTCTCGTCCCTTGTTGAACTGTACATCACAAAAATTATAGTCCAACCTGTTTTAGAAAGTGAGATGATGAATAGGGCTAGTATCTCGTATTAAATTTCAAAATTTACTTCAAAATAAACAGGATCTGGATTACTATTAGACATAAGTTAACAATCTTATCTTGTTATCTTAGGTATTGCAGGACAAGTGACATGCTTGATGTCTTTTGTGCTAATTTCACATGGTGCAGGATTTATATTGTTTCATTGATATCATTTATGAAGTGCCCAGCTTTTGCAAAATGTATGATCTCAAATAGGTATTGGTTGGAAGTATAGTGTCTTCCGATGAAAAGAAGGCCTGATATTTACCCAAGTGCCCAGTTTTGGAAGCTTAAAAAAACATCTCATAAAACCTTGAAACCGCAATAGAACCTAGATTACATGTGTTCCGAAAGTAGTTGGCCAGCCCCTTGATGCCTATATGCAAGATCAAATTTTGCTGTTCCATTATACGATCAGTTCGGGACCATGGAATGGCTAATCTAATTATGCAGAGATTAATTGGATTATGTACTACTATTTTCTCGCAAAATTTAAACAAAAACACATAAAATATAAGATAAATATCCAACTTCCATAAAATAAACAAAAAAGTAGTTCACACTCGTAAAGTTAATGATACAATATAAATAAACATTATAAAATAACAAGTCAACTCCCTGTATAGTTGAGCAACAAGCCAAAACAAAAAACACAACAAATTGTTATAAGAGAAATTAGGTTAAGTTATATTTATAAAATGGGTCGGGTTAATGGATATGTATGAAATTGGACCTACTAACAACCAAGCAACTGGATAATCTGATTGCTTACTGTAGAAGTATGAAAAACGCAGCATCTACAAAAGCGCAAGAGACAGCAATTGCTTCACACACTTCAGAGAAGCGCATGATATATCAAGTTGCTGCGCACT
Source organism: Iris pallida (assembly GCA_029216955.1). Lineage (NCBI taxonomy): Eukaryota > Viridiplantae > Streptophyta > Magnoliopsida > Asparagales > Iridaceae > Iris > Iris pallida. The sequence goes on from JANAVB010013394.1 coordinate 3,868,381, forward strand.
TCAGAACACAAACCACAAGAAAAGTGCAGTGTATAAAAAGAGATACTTTATTAAATCATGATTACAAAGGTCTATTACATATTCTTCATGATTACATACAAAAGTTATCTACTCAGCCTACAAGTGCGCAGCCTACAAAAGCGCAGCCTACAGGTAGGGGTGAGCAAAAATCGGATCTGGAACCGAAACCGACCCGAACCGACTCGAATTAACAATTCGGGTTGGTTATGAAAATAACGGGTCGAGATTCGATTTTTGGAAGAGAAAAACTGAGCCAAAAAAAACCTAACCTAAACATCCTCTTTCTTCCCTTCATTCTCCACCGCTCTCTTCTTCATACTCTGTCCGAGTTCCTATCTCCCTCCTCCATCTCAAAAAAAAATCCTAGTTCTAAACACTCTCCATTTTCTTTGTTCCCTCTCATGAGGAGTCTCTCCAACCTATCCCTCTCACCGGTCTCTCCAACGGCTGTCGCTCTACCTCCTCCCTCTCTCGTTCCGAAGCCGGCCAAGGACAAATCAGGACCGATCGAAAAGGCGGTGGTTCTTGAAGGACGCGCTCGCGGCTCAGCTTTGGTGAATCGGTCAGGGGGCTCGCAGGATCGGCAGAAAAGACGGTGGGCTATGGACTCTTAGGTGGCTTAGTTGCACATGTTATGTCTCTCCTTGTGTGCTAGCTTGAATTTTATAGAGAATTTTGCATGTAGATTTTCATCTTATATGCATGCATGGTTGTTTCTTTCACTCTGAGATTTTGAGAGAATTTTTTGTGCTCTTTAACCTGTCAAATCTTTTGCTTATCATTCATTTCTTTGAAATTGTTACATATGATACTTTGCTTGGAATTTGGATCTTGTAATCACATATTCCCTGGATCTTATAATCACATATTTCTTAGGGTCGTTTTCAACTTATGGAAGGATCGGAGAATGGAGGTTTGATTTGTTTCGATTTTGGTATTAAATGTACAATTTATTTGTACAATAGGAGTTGGGACAGGCTGCAGGTTTTTGTAAAACTTTATTTTTGATTTTTTTTTTGGTATACAATTTGTTTACTGTTATTTTTGTATACAATTGTGATTTTTTCGGTTCGATTTGTTGTGGTTTTTATGAATTTGGTTTGCTTCGGTTGGGTTTGATTTTTTTGGGTCGTATGAATTTGGATACATTCACCACTTGGGCCCTTAAAATCGAACCAACCGAAAATCGAACCGTTTTATTTCGGTTCGGTTTTTATAAATTCGGTTCGGTTTTCGGTTTTGCAGAAGTTTGTTTTCGGTTCAGTCGGTTTCTGGATATCCCGTTCGGTTTGAACCGAACCGAACCGTTGCTCACCCCTACCTACAGGTGCGTAACCTACAAGTGCGCAGCTAGAGCGAATCACTTCCTAGTCAGGAGCACTGCACTTCGCCGCTCCAATATGGCTAATGAAGCATTTATTGAGCAAAACGGAGGCACAGCTCATACACACAACTCACAGTGCAACCTGTGGCTCTTCCAGCATAACAAAGGGTCAGCCGTCGACCCAAATCCAGTATCTTGGCCTTCGAAGACTCTAAGATGTTCAGGTTCGAACCCACTTTGCCAAACGTTCAAGTGCATCTCGAATCTTTGAAGTTCTTCTCCACGAAAGCTCCGACTACTTTGAACGAAGAGATCTACAACCAACGGTCGACTCATGCAAGGCCTATGGCCGTACGAAGCTAAGTCAGGATCAAGCATGACATGGGAATGCTAAGAGGCAATGAACGATGGCTTCCTCAAAAGCTCCCCTTTATATAGGCTGTGTGCGGTCCAAATCCGCCTGCCACGTGGCAGTTAGTCAAAGGCTCCGAGTTAATGGGATGAACCTAGAACTCAGCACAATGAATCTCATTTAATGAGTTCATTTGACTAAGTTATTAGTCACCGCTTCTCGAGCCCCCCTCAAAGTGGCAGCAATTAAGGAGACGTTTACTCAGCCGCTCAAAGAAGCGCAACTCCTTCGTGGCTTCCCAAAAGCACAGCTCCTTTAGAGCTCCTCAGAAGCGCAGCTCCTATGGTGCACAGATCAAAATCACAGCGTTTTGATTGAACAAAACCAAGACCCCAGTGTTGTACAAAAGCGCATCCTCAGTGCCGCGCATCTCACTTACAACATGACACTTTGCTAGAAGATGCCAAGTAGCCTTAAGGAAGCTCAAGAGCACAGACACTCGTCGCCTCAGAAGCACAGTCACTCGTCGCCTCAAAAGCGCAGTCTACCCATCGCCTCAAGAGCACAGTCACTCGTCGCCTTAGAAGCACAGTCACTCGTCGCCTCAAAAGTGCAGTCTACTCCTCGTCTCGAGAGCACAGTCGCTTGTCGTTTCAAAAGCGCAGTCGCCTCGACGCCCCCAAAAGTGCAGCTCATATAGCGCGCAGCTCCGCTACAACGTGGCATCATGCTACGTGGCCAGTATGGCAGTCGTATCTCTTCAGATACAATCACATCTAGTTTGTTCAAATAGTCGTATTTCTTCGGATATAATTGGATCTAGTTTGTTCAAGCAGTCATATCTCTTCAGTTACAATCGAATCTGGTTTGTTCAAACCGCCGTTCTTTCGATAGGAGCAGAATCCAATTTGTTTAAACTGAACGAGATCGTCGAGCAGTGCGTGCACTCTACGTGTCATTGATGATGAATGGTGTCAACCGTCGAAGATCTCAGCAACAAGAGAATCCCAACAACTGTCACGTGTCAGCTCAGCAGCAGCCCCCACAGAGCGGTTACAACAGAATCTCCCGAAATAGCGCTTCTGCGCGCCAAAATCCCCTTTGCACATCATATATGTGCTCACCTATAAATAGAAGAAGTCTTCCTTCATTCAGGAGCTTTGACTGCTTCTTGATTGGCAATCCAGATCACCCACTCACATGCATTCAGAAAGTCAGAGCAAGTTCATTTCGTCGTCAGATCGTCAACGGAGTAAAGGAGCCGTTGCAGTGCTCGATCTCCATCGTCACACTTTTCCAGAATCAACTGTACTTAGATTCCCTGTTTAGGATTTTTTGGTACTCTTTTAACGTTTGAAATACAAAGTTCATTCAACTTTTTGTTTATGGCAAACAATCACCAGCTTAATCACTCCATAAGTTGAGTAAGCGAGGTGCGACTAACTCAGCCTGCTTTCTTAAATATTCTGCAGTATTGGGCCCGCTTTTAGGTACTCGGCCATGTACTCAACCGCGGAATCCGCAGAATGGAACACTGACAATACATATTTATTTATTTATTTATTATTATTATTATTATTATTATTATTATTATTTTAAGAGTCTGGATCATTTGACACATGTGTAAGGAACTTATTTTTACCCTATTTCTAAAACCGTTGATTGCAAATGGATCTAACAATGGATTTTAATAAAATCCCAATTAAATACAAAGCTATAAAAGACATGTTATTATGATAATTTCTTTCTGTCTCCCTCCTCTTTCTAATAGGTTGTTCTTCCTTATTTGTTCCCTACTTCTTCATAAATTTGTGTCTCAATACTTCAAGAGCACAAAGAGAAATTAGTTTATTTCGCCGTTTTGAGAATTTAAAGTGCAACATGGACATTCATTGGTGCAGATCTAGCTGCAAGTTGGAAGTACTTAGATTTTTCCATTGGATTTTGCAGCCAAATTGGTTGTATCTTCAAGTTTTAGCAAATGGAGGGTCCAATAGGAAATGGCAATCTTTAAAATTTATTGACTACTGTGACTGCAATGGAACAAAATTTCACTTCTCTTATTTTTCTATTTTTAAACACGCTATTTAGGTACTTCCAGCATATTATGTTTTTTTTAACCTGTATGTAACTATTCAAGTATTCAACTTTAAGCAATGATCTTTTTGGCTGTTTTATTTTAACTACCCAAAGGATAGAAAGATAACTTAGAATTTAATTTTGGTGAAACCAAATTTCTCTTAGTTTGCGTATAAAAGTTTAAACATGAACCTTCCATTCTCTCAAACAAAGGTTAGAAGCTTCCATAAAATTATCATGTCGAGTTATGTAAGCCAGAATCTGCAGGAACAAACAACATAATGATCAAAGCAACCAACTTTGTATGAGTGAATCGGAGATCCAGAAAGATACCACTATAATTGTATCCCCTCCCAATGGTTTGAAACTAGACTTTACTTGCTAGCTAATTAGATTCATTTGCGATGAGAGTTGTGTTTAACATTATGTGGCTTCAACTAGATGTAACTACTAAACAATTGTCAATATGTCCAAGTGGTGAAGGAGCGTAAGCCTGAACATGTTAATGTGATATTGGACAATTTTGTCAAAATATCAACTATCTCAATATTTTATAATTTGATAGAATTTTGTAACTCATTACTGGTAGCATCTCGACAAACAATAATTTATTTTCTTAATATTCAAATATCTCGATAAATCATAAACTCACACACTAGAAATAGAAGTGACGAGGAAGAAGAAAATGACAAATATGGAAGATCAATTTATTGAAAAGGGAGAAAGAGATTCTCATAATAACATGCCATTTATAGCTTTGCAGTTAATTGGGATATATATTAATATCATATGTTAGATCCATTTGCAATCAATGGTTTATAATTGGTGTAAGAACAAGTTTCTTACATTGGTATCAATTGAACCTGACTCTAATGTATTATTTTTGTTATTATATAATATATTTTTATCATTTTCGTTATATATTAGGTCAGACCGTTGACCCACCGGTTGGACGAATGACCCAGAGCCCTGACCTAGTTGATGTTAGCTTCAGGTCTGATAACTATGCTCTTTCTCCGTAAAATATAATGAACTCAATTTATTATATTATTAGAAGAGCATAGTAGGCTCACTTTGCTCTATGGGTTTCAAATTTCCAATAGGTTTCATCTTTCGAATATGCTTTCCAACTCATTGAAACTCATCATTTTATTGTTGCCAACTAAACATGTTTTTATCTCAAGTGCTAGGAAGGTTCTCAGTATCGGTATGGGAACATTCCTATGAGTATCATGATCGGCGGTATCGATAGTATCGGTGGTTTCGGATCGAAGTATCGGATTTTTTGGTATCGGAAAACAAATAATTATTAACAGATTATTAACATTTTAGAAAGTATATTTTATATATTTAGGCATAATCTTAAGTATTTCCAGTGTTGTTTTGTTTCTTAGCTATTTTGAAATTGAATAAAGTAGTAGTCATCTTTGCCAATTGGTTTACATGTGATAGATAAGCTTTCTTCTTTTACATGTTTTTACAGCTTTACTATGCTTTTAAACTTTACTATGCTTTTACACCGTTGCTGATTGATTTTTTCATTCAATTTTCTTTGTTGAATTGACCGAAAAAGTGACCTCCAATGTTGCTATCGGTCAGTATCGGGTATCAGTCGGTATCGGATCGGGACATGCCAAACGTTATCGGTATTGGCCGATACTGCAAACTATGAGGACATCAATGTCATTGTTTTAACACCAGTGTGGATGTTGGGTGTTCCTGCCTTCAGTAAGGATTTGCTCATGTATGTGTGTGTTTTTCCTTTTATTGCATGAATATGCCAGTGATAAGGAAAATATAGCAGACATAAGTTAATAATATTCAGTAATCAAACAATATGTCATACTAAACAGGCACTATAGATAATAGATAGGTGCTATTTATTTTATTCAGATCAATGGTTTTCTAATTCCTCCACCCTTTACATGTCTCCTTATATATACATAGGAAATAGCTTCCTGTACTTAATAATATAGTCCAGTGATTTAAAAGGCATGCCTACGTTCTCGCCTCAAATGTAGGCAGAGCAGAAACCACCTTGGCTATTTGGTGATTCACCAGGTGCCTTGGTTCAATTAGGTAGATGCCTAATTTGACCTGACGTTCTGACAAGCATCGTAGGAATGAAAGGAATGCACTTTGGGTGTCTCTGCCTGATTAATTCTGGCAACAACTTTTGTGCCTCCTTTATTTTTCGAATTGTAAATCCCTACTAGCTTACAAGGATCAAGTAAATGATGAATGGGAAAGAGGAGTGATTATGTTTACATAAAATTGAAGAAACATACCCTCCACATGGTTCCAGCCTTTATCTTTTTGTTCCTTCAACCAGGAATATAACTGCAATACTCCTAATTAGGTATTTCTTAATTATGGTTAACTACAACTGCCAACATACAGTTATCAATATTGCAGCATACTACTTTAAACAGGAACCTCCGTACTCCCTAGTTGATGAAGAGAAATCTCTTGAAAGAGTTCAGGGTTCTGTCTTTTTTGTTACTATTTTACACAAACCAAACTCTGGCCTCTACATCCACATCCTGAATCCCTGATCTATTGGATTAAAATTCCTGCATCAATCTCTGTATATTTGGGACCAGTCACATACATTTGTGCACTCAAACCTTGTTACTACAAAGTGTCAAAAGTTATCATTTTCCTGGCCTCCATGTACTGGATGAAGTTCGATCTCCTCTAGGCCATGGGTCAATGATGTTCCTCTATTAACTCAGAAATCCAGAATATAAAATGGAAATATATAATAGGATGTTCCTCTAGTACCATTTTCCATATCCGATCCGGATCATAATCCGTCTTAGCTGAATATTGATTACTGATTTTTATTTCTGAACACTATCTATATCCATATTCATTAGTAGGAAAAAAACAGATATGGTAATACCCATTTCCGAACCATATCCAATCTGAATGCACCCTTACGAACATTGGAACCACCGTAAGTAAAGCTTGCTTCTTATTACTTCTGCTGATGAATAGCAATTGCACTGCTTGTCAGAGTTTCATTTTCACAAATTCAAACATTTTTATTTATCTTACCTGATATAAGTTATGTAATACTGGAGCTAATATTGCCAATATGACCAGCCATGTTATTTATAGTGCCACCTTGACCTTTCAGATTTCCTTGGTTTATGCTAACGTGTCACCAGATGACATTTTGCTAAAAGCAGAACTTGACAGACTTGCTTCAAGTTATCCAAATTTCAAGGTACCTACTTTGAGAATATACTTTCAGATGAGCTCTTTACATCTACATATATAATATATGCTAAAATTATCTACTACATTGACAAAAAACTCAACAGGTATTTTATACTGTCGATAAGCCATCCCAGAACTGGAGAGGAGGTTCAGGTTTTATATCGAAGGATATGATTATGAAGGGTTTGCCTGGCCCTGGGGACGATGCACTTATACTTGTGAGTTATTAAGTTAGGCTTTGTTTGGTTGCATTGATGCTATGATGTATATTTATTATTTAAGCTGCTATGTTGCACGGACATGGATTCAACACGACATGTTTTAGACACGGCGACATGGATCAAACCTATTTTGGTGTGTCCTAGTGTATTTTGTGGTGTCATTGGTGTGTCCGATACGTGTCTGACTCGACATGGGCACGTCATGAATTTTGGAGTGTTTGTGCTTCTTAGTTAGGCTTTGTTTGGTTGCTAGGAAAGAGGGAAAGGAAAGGAGAATGAAACTTGATCCTATGTAAATGGGATCCCTTTTCTACATGGAACACTTTAGGGTGCGTTTGATTGCAAGATGGAAAATGCGTGGAAAAGAAATGAATTCCACGGACTTATTTTACTAGGAACAAAATTCCATGGAGTTTAAAATTTTCCATAATAGCGGTGTTTGATTGCAATTTTTTTCTCGTGGAAAATCAAATAAATTTTCACGGAAAACTTAATTTTGGTGTTTGATTGGCTTTATTTTCCACGGAAAATAGTCAATTTTACATGGAAAATGATATTTTTTGTTTGGTTGTACTTTTTTTTCCATGGAAAAGTTCACATTTTCCATTGAAAACTTAAAATTTCCACATCCACAATACTCAATTCAACATTATACACTTGATATAGATAATTCGGACAAACTTAGGAGACATTCAAAATGGCTGTACAACAATAATCCCATATCAATTCATCCCAAATCTCTACAATCATTCAACAAACAACAAAACATTACGTCAATCAAACATAATATATTAAACAATACTCAACTGACAAAAATAGAAGGATCTTTTACCACAAATGTCCAAGTTTGCTATAGTCATTCCTTAACCATATCAAAACAAATAAATCCAACACAACCATCGTTCTAAAATGAAATGCTAAAAAACATCAACGGGAAGGATCCCGTCCACAAGCTTACGATAGACCCATAATCGTCGGAACTCTAGATCCGTGATCTCAAGAAAGAACTTTTTCGCCTTTTCGTCCCCCTCAAACACTTCTATCAAATCCATTATATCTCCTTGGTCGATGTCCATCTCTTTTAGCCTTTCCAAGAGTGCTTGTCCATTCACGTAATTTTGTGATGCAGCAACGGCTTGTTTGTCGAAAGCAACGACAATCATCTCGGAGGACTTCGCTATCTTCGCAAGGGCCATTGCAACATCTTCCATCGGTTTTGTACGCTTCCGTCGTTGTGGAGGACCCTCTTGCGGCTCTGCCCGATGCGAATTTATTGAATGACTTGGTTGTGTTTCCTCCACATCATTTTCGCCTTCCAAGTCATCTACGGGTTTGCTCATCGGAGGGAAATCATTTCCCGGGACCGGTCGATCACTTGTCGCGGCGTCATTACCAAATACCGTAAGCAAATCATAGTATCTAGGATATAGTTTTCCCTTCATCTTTGCTCCATCAGGTTTTTCCTAAAATTTGACATTCGAGAAGCAAAGTTAAAAATCTAACAAAATGTAACTCAAGTTCATGCTATGATTTGGTAACAAAATAGAAGATATGCTACTGCTTTTAGACAATCAAATCTTTAGTTTGCTGCTGTTCAGTTGCTGTCACATTCACAAAATAAGAGCCTTGTGCAGGAAAAGACACTAGTATGCATAATACCCCCCACCAAACCATACCAGTATATCGTGTTAAAGCAGCAGAAGCACAACAAAATATTGACTCACTGAAACCACAAAAGAACCATATATTGACATAGACTCATAAATAGAAGAATAAAAAATAGTGAAAACACAAGATAAATTTATAATGCTAAAACCAAATGCTAAAAGAGCATTTCAAAGACATGAAAAATATGATTCTGGAGTGTATCTAGCTTGAGAATGTGCCTGTGTTGGCCCAGATGTAATTGCCTTCACCTTCTCTAGATCTTCCCAGACCTCATCTGGGGCTGTAAACTTCTGGATAAGAGGATCCCAACTAAAGCCAGAGATATTCCCTATGGCTTCCTCAATAGGTTGTATTAAATTCTTCAAGTCCTCAGATTGTGTTTGAAGTTATCATAACTCTTCGGGATCGAACTTTCTGATGAATTGAACCTCAAGAAGTAATCACATCTATTTCTTATCTGGGAATTTGGAACTAGAGAGCTTTAAAGTTTTCCCAGTAACAGAATATGCAGTGTCAAGTTTCCAAATAACCTGACAGATAACAGGAGAAAATGACAGTCCATACAGCACCTATTTCATACCAATAAACTAAAACAGCTATTTATGGGTGGAAATTGCATATATAACTCAAAGGGGTCTCACATGAAACTCATTGTTATAGAACAAACAACCTAAACCATCATTTACAAAATATCAGTGATCACTAGCTAACAAAAGGAAGCAGGGTTGAATATAGAGTATCAATAATTCAAGAGTACAAGCTATAGCAAATGACTGCAGGAGGCAGTTGTATTATAATTGAGACCAACTTTTCAATGGAGATCCATACGAGAAACATTCATCTTTTCTTAAAGACAAAGATCAATAAAATAGAATGTAATAAAAGTTTTACCTTAATATAAGTCTCCCAAGTGATGGGATCGGCTGAAACTCGTCCGCTAGAGTCCAATCCATAGCCGCTAGTTTTGAACAATTCCGTGACCTCGTCACATTCCTTTTTTAATGTCCTCAATCTACCCCTCACATTGTCAACACAAATTGAAATATGACATGCTTCTCTCACTCTCTATAACCTGTAATAAAGCATAAAATACATCAATGGTACATCCACTTGAACATATTTTAAATGTTATTGAAAGTAAGAAAACTATAGCGTTTTAACCTTTGTAATATCCTCGGACTTGAACCCCTTTTCGGTTCGTTTTGGTCCGACAAGCACTATCTCAAGAAGACCATTGATTAGTACTTGATCCATATTTTCTGTCCATCTAAGTTGTTTTCTTGGATTGTTTTTGACTTGGGGTACAACTTGAGATGATGTTGGAGCAATTTCCTCAATCTCGGGTTGAGAGCTTGTGGCCGTGTTAGGCCTAGGGACACGAAATATAACTCAATTTGCTTATTGATTTTCCATATTAAACCTGTTATAACATAATCAAATCTGATAAGCAACGATAAAATTGATACACAGTTTCAGGTAAAGTATATACACAAAAATGGTAAAGTAGATCTGCATACTCCAACATGAGTGGAGGAATAAAGCTGCAGAGAATAATGGAAACATAACAAGCAAAGAGATGTACATGCGGCTATATACAATTAAACTAGAACAGACCAATTAATCACAAGGATGTACATGCAGCTATAGATTATCACATCATTTTGTTGTCTGCTTTACATGCCCAGACCATTCTCTATTAAAACATCAACAATGTATAGGTAGAATCTCATCTTCCAATATCAGAAACCATAGTTAGAAGCCCAACTAAAAGAACAACAGATTAATATTGGTAAAATCTACCTATACTTAATATACTTACAAGCCTGCATATACAAGAAGCAGCTCACTTTTCAGTTTTAGCTTACAAGCCTGCTTATACTTACAAGCCTGCATATACAGATTAATATTGGTAACACTGCAGAAATATCCAAGTTCTCATAAATAAGTTGTTCTAGTTTTAGCTTCCTATCGATACTCAAGTGTAACCTGTACAAATGTTTACATGCTGTTGGACTTGGAAAAATGTGGAGAATTAATACTTGGAAAAATATGTGGATAAAAAATAAACAATGAAGTGACAAGATAATATCAGAAGAATCTATATGTTATATAGGTCTAGAATGTTAGCTTCTCATATTCAGATCTTGCAACATCAAATAAATAATCCAGCTGATAGCTAAAGTTTTGTTGTCACAAACAAGCAACAACTAACTGGAATTGCAATCTTACATGAAGATACTATAAAATAGGTGATAGAATATGTCTCAAACAAGTACTATAAAGTTCATTCAAGTGGCACATAAGTATTGGGATTATAATCAGCCCACATATCAATAGCGGTCGTAGCTCTCTTATTGGTCCACGCAACTTCAGGTGTGACAGTGGTGTGGGTATTGTCGGGGGCACCTTCGGGTACATCGACATGTGGAGGGTTAACTTCATCTTCACCTTCACTTTCGGAATTATCACCTTCTGTATATTCATCACAGAGATCATCGTTGTCATCAACCCGTAAAAAGTTGTGCAAGGCACAACATGCAAGGACTATCTTTGCTTGCGTGTCAATATCGTGGAACAGTTGGTGTCTAAGATAAGCAAATCTTTTCTTCAACAAGCCGATCGTCCTCTTAACAACATTACGGAGAGATGAGTGACGAAAGTTAAACAACTCTGCTATTTTGAGGAAGAAGCCCCACGATATCTCTACGATGATAACGTGTACTCCGATATGGTGTGATGAAGCCTGGAACCAAGGGGAACCTCGCATCGACAAGATAGTATTTACCTATTATTAGAAATAACTATTAATGTATCTAGATGTTAATATTTAAGTTGTTAAATTTATGAACAATCACGGGATGTAAAGCATACCAATTGGAACCGTTAGTCTATGTCCTTGTCGTAAAACTGCACTCAACAAACGACCATCATGCGCAGACCCCTCCCAGCCAGCAAGCACATAGGTAAACTTTATATCAAATGTGCATGCCACCAAAACGTTTTGAGATATTATTTATTTTCTATTCGGATACCTAGGGTGTTCATGCACATGCACGTTTGCAGCAATGTGAGTACCGTCGATGGCACCCACAACATCCTATAAAAACAAAAACTATTTTCTATTAATTTTAACTAAAAAAATAAAAATACAACTTTCTAATAGTAAATAAACATTGAACCTGAAAGTAATGATACAAACCTTCGTCACCCTTATGGTAGGAGGAGTTCTGGGCAGTGGCGTTGATGACGACGTCCCGATAGAGTGCAAGACATGCATTTAACATCCTATGGAAATAATGGCTCACAATTTGGCTAGACCTGAAAAAGGTGTAAGCTCCCATCCTGCTACGATGGTCGTGGCCAACTGTGCTTAAAAATATTGCCACTTGTTCTTCAACTCGCACGAACCGACTATCGGCTAAACCATAACCACGTAAGCAACCACATAATCGTTGGAATGCACCAATTTTCATCCAAAGCATCTCATGGCATACCCTGTCAATCAAGCCGTACATTCGATTCAATGTTACCTCTCTCTCAGCTCTAAAATTACGATAAGTGCCTTGTGTGACGTCGGGTAAAATGATGGTGCATCATAGTACTATAGATCGCCACTGCTTGCATCATCATCGTCCAAAACGCAGCAACAAGTTGCATTTGCCTCGGTACTCTCGCCACTCTGACAATTCTTAAGACAAGACCAAATCAACCAATAAATATAGAGACCTAAACATAGATTTTTAATATTATACTATACCATAAAATTAAATAACCCAAAAACAATTTTAAACATCGAACCAATTTGATTCAAATAACACACATCTATGCTAGCTGTTCATCTTTGCATATTGCAGAGGGTTAGGCAAACTTGAACTCGAGTGGATCTTCCCATAAGGAAGGGTCCCTTGAAGTAAGTACCAACCAACAACAACAAATCGAGACTCGTCGTCACCAACAACTCGACACAACGACAAAAATCCCCAAATCGAGAGAGGATCGACACAGTGACACAAATTCCCAAGTCTACACAGCAACACGTCGAGCCCCTACGCCATCATCAACTTCAAAGGCCAGCGGAGACGGATCCAGACCGTCCGCCGCGAGATCTCGACACAGCGACACAACACTATGTCGATCTCCAAATCGCGTGTGAGAGAGAGATGCTCGAGAGATGGGAGAAATGCTGGAGAGAAGAAATTGACAGAGGAAAGAGAGGGAGAGAGGAGTACCTAGCCGATCGCGCGCGCGAGGGAGAGGGGTTGTGGGAAAATTCCTAAGCAGGAGAGAGAGAGAGAGGGGTTGTTGGCGATCGCGAGAGAGAGAGAGAGCGGATCCCCAATTATGCTCGTGTGTGAGAAAGAGAGGTTGGGAAAGTTTTCCACGGAAATTGATTCCCATGGGCTGGACCTGTTTTCATTCTCCACCCTTTCTATAGAAAATATGGAAAATAATAATTTTGTGGAAAACAATTCCATGGAAAATATAAGATACCAAACACTACATTTGGTGGAAAATTTGTGATGTAAATATTTTCCATGGAAAAAAAAACTCAATCAAACACACCCTTAACTTTATTTTCCTTTCCCTAGCTTTCCAAGTAAACGAAACATTTGGTAGCTCATGTTTCTTACAAGCTGTGACACTAATTCTTTATACCCTCAAGACTAAGACAGTGAGATGGTGATAAGGTGGACATCTAAAACAGTGGACATTTTACACAGTTGATAATCCAAATTTCACATTTATTTGTCTAATGATCACTTGTTCCTACTATATATCCCTGCAGGTTTGCGGCCCGCCGGGAATGATGAATCACATATCTGGAGATAAAGCAAAAGACAGATCACAAGGCGAGGTAGAATGTCTTTACCATTTTACAAACATTTCTTATATTTTAATGATGTAAATTGTTAGGGGTAACTGAAAAATTGTCTTCATGTTAGACTTCAATAATTCACCTATTTTGCGACTTAAATTACTGATTTCGGTCATTTACCCCTTTATCTTTTCTGCCAAGCTGCAGCTTACTGGGCTACTCAAGCAACTAGGATACACAGAAGAGATGGTGTATAAGTTTTGAGAGGCTATTCAAATTCACCGTGCTCCAGTATTTTTAGTTCGTCTTTGATAAAGCAAACTACTGAAATTCCACAACTTTTTTTTGTCAGATCCAATAATCAAATTTTTAGAGAGTTGGAATAAAATATAAGGTATTTTCTTCCAATTTGTTGCATGTCTCCAGTAATCATGTACGCTATACTTATTTGCCAACTCTACGGTGATTATGTGGGTACTTCGTGCTACCTTATTTGTATAATCTTGTATCGACGGGAAAGACGCCCAACATTTTCAGCATCTGATGGTATGGGATATATGATTGCTGTGTTTAAAATATTTATCTTAACTTACAAAGTATTATTAGATATTCTTAGGTCATGTGGTTCTCCAGACCATAAAATCTGACTAAGTTTACGTCGTGGCTGTTTTTAAGGCATGATTGTTGCTATGAAATCATATGGGATGTCTTAAAAGCACCTAATAATTTTTTGTCAGGACTTTTGTGTTGGTGCTAAAGGTCCAAGTGGTTTGGATATACTCCCACCCAATCTGGAACCAATTTGGACTTCTGCCTATACTCCCAAATGGAAACAAAAAGGAAAAAGAACCAAGCAGATGATATATATATATATATATATATATATATATATATATATATATATATATATATAGTTGGATTGTTTTTTTAGCATAATCTAAATATCAAAATTTTGCAAGAGATTGAATAGTTTAACGATCACCTTGAGTAGATCGTAAGAAAATTCATCGAGGAACATGGGCGGGATATAGATCTTTGCTCTTAAGCATCCTCATATGTTCCTCGAAATAACAGTCGTTGGATCGGTTTTTGACCGTTTAGATTAGATCCTTAAACTATCCAATTTTTTACTAGATTTTGATCTAATCTGAACAGTCAAAAATACAATATTTCTATGAATGCTATTTGAAAAAAAAAAAACACACACACACACACATATATATATATATATATATATATATATATATATATATATATATATATATATATATATATATATATAATGCGATTTTTTTATTATTGGCATCCCTGCCGCCGCCACAGGCATGGCTATAAATTCTGAGGCAAAATTAGTTCAAAGATATTGTCTATCCATGAAAAAAAAAAAAAAATTATACATAAGAGCATCTCCAACCCTATTGTCTTGTTTTGTGTTGTGAATCCTATGTGGCATGGGACACAAGACAATGTCTTGTATAGGTGGCAAAAATATATTTACAAATGACAATGAGTTTAAAAGGTCATCTCCAATGCAAAAGTATTGAGAAGACAATACAAATTAATTTTTTACAACTTCCAAGACAACTTTTACTCTTCTACTTCTTTTTATAAATATTTTTATTCACAAATGATGATGTGGACACAAAGACATTGTGAAGTGCATTGTCTAGATCTAGACAACCAACTTCACATTGTCTTTGCCATGTCATTGCCATGTCAACTCCACATTTTTTTCACATTTGCATTGGAGAAGTACTTTTGGAAAAAATGGTTGTCATTCCTACGTGGCAACCATTTTTTTCAAACTCACAATAAGGTTGGAGATGCTCTAAGCTGCCAATCCAAAAACTAAAAGGATCCGATTCTGATGGATAGGTCCAGCCACCTGAGTCCATTTGGGTCGAATTGGGTTATGTTTGACCCACCGTGAAACCAATGCACCTACACTCTAGTCTCTACACCAAGGAGTCTTTGTCTAGCTAACAATATAGATGCACACTGGATAATAAGGTTGTGGCATGTTACTTCCACTTCAAGGTGTGTAATGGGCGGTCCGGGCCAGTCCGAACCCGACTTTGACTTAGATTTGACCGACCTGGGTCGGATTAGACTTGCCCGTTGAGGACTTTGGGACTCGGCTCAGCCTCTTTGACCCAAATCCAGGGGTCCAAACGGAGTCCGGGTTGGCATGATTTGTTAAAATAATAATTTTTTTTATGGATTTGGTTTTTACAAAATCAGAAGGAATGATGGAATTTGGGTTTGAAAAAAAATTTAATGTAAATAATAAAAATTAATTATATATATATATATATATATATATATATATATATATATATATATATATATATATATATATATATATATAATGTAAAAAGCTTTAGCTAAATGGGCCAAATAGTTTTTGGGCTTTAAAAAGATTAAAATATATATTATGGGTTTAGACTTTTGAAAAAAATTATTCAATTGATAAATTTTTAAAGGAATCTTGCAAGAGGTTAAAAGCAGAAATTCAAACATAAGTCATAAAAAAAATACTTAACCAACAACAATAACACACAGAAAAATAATTTTTTTTCCAAGAAGATGCAAGATACTAGATATAAGGGTCTAACGTCTACGTATATTTTCTATAACACAATTAGGTTTTCATTGAATTCGTTTCCCACAATATAAGCATTCAACAAGAATTGTACGTGAGTTTACTCTTTCGATATCATGCTCATTATAAATTCAGCTACGATTGTGCCAAATTTCTGATCTCATCCAATTATGATTGTCATGACCTGATTCCAAGATACTGGGTTCGGTCGAATTATGTCCAGCCTGCACCATTGTGAGACGACGACAATAAGGTGTATCAAGCAGTAGTAACACAAGCAGAGAATTCTAAAATACGAAAAATTAAAACATTTTTATTTGAACTATAAATTAGAACTAATGTCTACTAAAACAAAATCACAAACAGGGAAATCATTCAATTATAACAACTTTGTTCTTTTATTACAACTTCCAAATAATGAATGAAACTAGATGGCAAGTGCGGCTAAAACTCCTGGGTCCCTGTCCAGGCTCAACTACCTCCTCAGAACCCAGGTCGGGTCCGTAGTAGGAACTAAAGGCAAGCTCCACATCCTCGCAATAACCTAAAATATTGGTCTCCAGTCAGGAGGGGAACAATAACATATATCCATATATCACGCCTCATAACCAGAATACTGGAGAGCGGGGGACAGACACAGCCAGCTGCGTACATTGAAGTATAATCTACCTCGATATACGGTCATGGCTGTCTAGATGCATGAGGGTTTATCTACAAGCCAACATTCTCTTATGGTCATGAACAAGCCTAGTGATTCAATCTCAACAAGCAAGTAATTGTTACAAGATGTAAGATCATCAGACATACAAAGTAAGGCATCCCAAATATTACATATTCAGATGATCATGAAGCTAGTCATACAAAATACGAAGATTAGCAAGAGTTTAAGTCATACATGATCAACCCTAGGATTTGTCAATCATGTAACAGCCCGTAGGCAGATATAAATTAAAGTTTCAACACGAGCTAATACTTACTCGGTGGCTAAACGCCTCAAAAGAATAATTTACAATAAAGTGGGAGAGCAAAATAAAACCCACTCGTTGCCAGGGTTGCGCCTAGTGTTCACCATCTGGCTGGAAGGCTGGAAGATCCTCGGGTGCTACTCCGAAATCTGGCCATACAAAACCAGCTGGGTCAGACCCCAAAAAGAGCAAGTGCTACAAGGGAGGCTTCACTTAAGAACAAAAACCAGCATATTAGCACATGATACATAAAGGATAACGAAAGATATGAGTTAGAGAAAACATGGTAATAAACGATAAGATAACTAAAGGACTATTCCAGTAACCAAGTTACAATCCGTAAACCAAACAAGGACCGGGGTTGTAACCTTTCACCTGAACAGAACTTAGTCTCTAACCAATTATCGAATAAGTAAAGCATAACAGTAACGGGCTGAAGTAACCATGTACTGGCCTTGTCTAGGCAAGACTAGACTAGACTAGACTCCATCCATCAATCACGGCCAAGCAATGAGTACGGCTTGATACTTTAACTAACTAGAGTTATCACAAGCCTAGTTACTAACAAGATGCATTGAGATGTTCCAACAGCCACAAGTCCTGCAGACTTAATCCAGGTTATCCAGTTGCAAGTTGAGAGAGTTGGATTCGGTGACTTGGGGGTGCAACACATGACAGCAGGCTAAAAATGTGCCCTACTCGACGGCAGGCTACAAGTCCAATTAAAGCGCCTAGATAACAGGACTGTCTGTAGCTGGAAAATCTTTTCATGGACTACTTGATCAATCTAGTCATTATCCTAGTCAGATTCAGTATGAATTCCTGACCGTGGTAGCCAGGAATCCACATCCTAGACATGATGCAAGATGAGTCATGTAGCTTATACAAGCACAAACATCCACGGTGTCAAGGCAAGAGTTACTTAGCAAGTCAAGATAGCCGTCGCAACAGCATATCAAGATTATCATGTTAGGTTACTTTATCAAGTCAAGAGTGCGTCACAACGGACCACCATCAAGAATTATCATGTCAAGTTACTTGTCAAGAGTGCACCACGACGGGTCACTATCAAGAATTATCATGTTACTTGATACTTGTTAAGAGTGCACCTTAACAGGCCACTATCGTGTTCTATCCTTACATTATCATCAATGAGAGAAACTTGCATAAAATAGCTAGTAACATATTCTTGAAGCCAAGAAAAAGATCTACAACTTTCATGTTTTGAGTTTTTCAAAATTTTAGCTACAAAACAGCTCAAAAAGGCAAAAAACAGTCATTTGGAGTGACCTGCGTGCAAGTTGTGCGAGCAAAATTGCCCACGGCGCACGTTGCGCGCAAGCACGGTGCATGTTGCACGACAGAAAATCACACGGGCGCGCGGCCGGGCAAGTTGCGCATTGGGCGTGGGCAAAAATTGTCCACGGCGTACGTTGCGCGCAAGCGCGCGGGCGCGCGACAGAAAATCGCACGGCCGCGCAAGTTGCACGTTGTGCGAGGGCAAAATTGCCCACGTCGTAAGTTGCACGCAAGCACGGCACGCGGGCGTGCGGCCTCACAAGTTGCACGTTGCGTGCGGGCAAAATCGCCCACGGCGCACGGGCGCGCGGCAGAAAATCGTGCGGGCACGCAAGTTGCATGTTGCGCACGGGCACAATCGCCCAAGGCGCACGTTGCGCGCATGCACGATGCACGGGCGCACGACAGCGAAGACACTGCACACGACACTGTTCATCATCTCGACAGCACCAAAAGGTGTACAAAACCCATGAACATAAAATGGCATAACTTGCTCAAACGAAGTCGATATCAAGCGGTTCAAAAGCCAAAATTGGGTAGAATTGAATTTCCTACAACATGGAACCATTAGATCTTGAAAATAACCAAGTTTCAGAGATCAAAACCAAGAAAATAAAAAAAATTACAAACTTAGATCTACAAGAATCCATCCATCAAACCCAAAAATGCCAAGTTCTAAAGCGACTTAGAATCAAGTAAGGAAGAGAATGGAACAATAAAACTTGAGATCCATCATGAAGCAAGTTGCACTTGCCTAGGACTTGGTAGGTGGGAGGAGTAAATGAAGAAGATAAAGAAGTAAATGTAAATAATGGAGGAGAGAGAAGGAGTTGGTTTATATAGCAACCCCTCTCATCTCAACCAAAATAAACCAAAACAAGACAAGCCAAGTCAAGTCAAGTCATGTTGAACCAAGTTAAACCAATCAAGTCAAGATTAAACCAAGACTAAGCTAAGCAAGATAAGTCAAAATATGGGCCACCTGACAATTGTCGGAAATCCGTATACGTATCTTGAAAAATACGTATAACGAGAAACGGGAGTGACACCATATCCAGCATTCTAATAAATAATAAATGATGCAATGGCAGTTTAAAAGTATTATTATATTTTTTCTAAATAATAATAAAGAAATCAGTAGGGCAACAAAATCTCAAGAGTGACAATGATGCAATCTACAATGATTCAATAGTGATTTGAGCATATAGCAATCTGTGACCGGCTGGTAGATTCAATGTGTATACTAACATTGGGCCTAATGCTAGTATACGGTACGACTCAAACCCCTGTGCAATAGGGGTTAGCGCGAGAGAGGCAATATTAGTAACAAGGCTTTGGTCACAGTTGCTATACTACTCCCCAATCCCCGAGTCAATAAGTCAATCAAGCAATTAATTTAGGGTCCGAGAGGGATCCCGTGAGTTAGTGTCGATACAATATATATAGTCCTATTGATGCAATGCATTTAATTATTAATTAAAACATGAACATGAATAGTATGATACTTGCCTTGGTTTTTTTTTCGGTGCTGTACGTGACGACATGGAATATTCAGGCTAAGTCCCGGAACTGAACCCTACATTAGCAAAATATGACTTAGTTGCCAATCTAAGGTTGCTAAAATTCTAACTAATAATACGATAATTGTCTCGACTCTAAATTCACCAATAATTATAATAAATCATTTGTTTGATTATAAAATATTTTAGAGAAACTCTAAGTGAGTAATATAAGAAACTATGGTTTTAGTAATAAAATAATAAAACTTATTTCTTCTTTAAATAAAATTATTATTGATCTAATTAATAATAAGTTCATGACAATTTAGTGGTTATTCTCGACTATGAAAATAATTTATGCAAAAATACTCTTTTAACATTTTTAACACAATATATGTAATTAGTTACTACTAAATAAAACAATCTTTTAAATAATTATTTATTTATTTAGTAACGTGAAAATTACTCATTTAATTAGAATAAAATAAATAATAAACAAGTTTTTATTTTATAGGTAGAACTAATACTTTAGTTAGGTTCACATAGATACAAAATACTCTTTTTGGTAATGAAACCATTTTTGGAACCTAAATAATATTTTATCTATGCAAAATTATTCATAACGTATTTAATAAGTTTAGAACAACATGATTAGAAATATAATCATTTACTAATAATTCCTTTACTTAACTAATCCACACAACATTCATAATTAAATATACATAATCCAATGATTTATGACGACATATAATTATTTATTAGCTACATTAAGCTAACATTATACATTAATCAATTTAATGAATCCTATTACACAATCACATAATCTAATTTAGGAAACTAACTATCCCAGAATTGATAGAGCTTTATTTTGTCAATTCTGGTCGGACAAGAATTGAGTTTTCTTTTCTGGAATAAAATACAGAAGGTCCAGGAGGCTTACCGGAATGTTGAGGAAGGAGAACCGAAGGGTTGCCTCGATCTCGGGGTCACGCAAGGCGACGGAACAACGGGGACATGTGTGCAGGGCACGCGAACAGAATTGGCACGACGCACTGGCGTCCACGGGGGAATGTGCGACGCACGCGGGGTCACGAGGGACACGGAAGGCGCGCAGGTGGGAGTGCGGGTGCGCACGCGGGGACGCGCGGGTGTGCTCAGGGAGAAGCGCGCTGGTGCGCACGCGAGGGCGCGCGGAGGAGTGCGCAGGTGCGCCGACGGGGTCCGGCGGGAGGCGGGCGACCATGCGGGTCAGCGGCCGAGGTTGGCTGATGGTCGTGGGATCGGTCGACGGTGGGGCGGTGCGTCGGAAATGCCCCGAGAGGGGTGTCAAAATGTCCAGGTCCGCGGAGAACGTTGGGGCATGGTCGAATTTGGAAGAGAAGGAGTATTGAGAGAGAAATGAAGGGTTTATGAAGGTCTTTGGGGGAGAGAATGGTTCTGGAGTTTCTGTGAGAGAGATGGATTTCTGTACGTGAAGGAAGAAGAGGGGTTACGTGGGGAGGGGTTTCGGCGGTTGGAGCAGATCACGAGTGACAGGGTAGTGGGTTGAACGGTAGTATTAGTTTATTGGGTTTGGGTAGGAAGTGGGTTAACCGGTTGCACTAATGAGTAGAGAGTTGGCTAAAGGTTTTGGGTAGAGAGATAGGTAAACTGCGGTCTCAAGTCATGGGCTGTAATTAAACTAACAAAAATCAATATTAAAAACAATTACAATCAATTAATTATTGTGAATACAAATAAAATTATTTTCCCATTTCCAACTATATATAATAATAATAATAATAATAATAATAATAATAATAATAATAATAATAATAATAATAATAATAATAATAATAATAATAATAATAATAATAATAATACACACACACAAATCTACAATTAATAACAAATAAAAATTATAAAACCTATTTATTAATTAAATCCAAATTATGGGTTTTACAACCTTTCATCCTTAGAAAATTTAATCTTCGAAATTTCTACCAGAAATGAAAAGCATGGTTTAGAACATACCTAGAACAGATGAGGATACTTCTCCCTTATCTCAGCCTCTCGCTCCGAGGTTGACTCGCCTAGAGAGTTGTGACGTCACTCCACTCTAACTAGTAGAATCATAGTATTGCGCAACTTCTTCTCTCTGCGATCCAAGATCCCTACCGGTTGTTCTGGTACTGTGAGACTTAGTCCAATTTCCAGCTCTGAGTGATCCAAAATGTGGCTCGGGTCTGATACGTAGCGCCTCAGCTGCGATACATGGAAGACGTTGTGCATGCCCTCGAGACTAGGTGGAAGAGCCACTATGTATGCTACTTCTCCAACTCTGCTTAGCACTTCAAATGGACCAATATACATATGACTAAGCTTCCCAGCTCTGCCGAACCTGATAGTGCCTATGGTAGGAGAAATCCTGACAAAAACCTTGTCTCCTGCCTCAAACTCCAATGTTCGACTCCCAATGCTTCTGGTGGTCCTTTGCAATCTTCAGTGACTTCCTGATCATCTTTATTTTCTCTGCAGCATCCGTAACCATCTTCGGTCCCAGCATAACTCGATCTCCTACATCGTCCCACGCTAATGGAGTACGGCAACGACGTCCATACATTGCCTTAAATGTTGTCATACAGATGCTAGCCTGGTAGCTATTGTTATAAGAGAACTCAACCAGCTGTAAATGATCTTTCCAAGATCCTCCAAACTGTAATACACATGATCCCAGCATGTCCTCGAGTGTCTGAATAGTCCTTTCAGACTGTCCATCGGTCTGTGGATGGTATGCATTATTGAACTTTAGCTGAGTATCCAAGCTTTTCTGTAGACTCTTCCAGTAGTGTGAGGTGAACCGGCTATCTCTGTCTGATACGATACTGACTGGAACTCCATGAAGCCTATAGATATTTTGCATGTACAGAGCTACTAACCTCTCGGTGGATAAACCAACCTTGAAGGGGATAAAGTGGGCAGACTTGGTCAGTCTGTCTACAATTATCCAGATGGCATTCTTTCCTCCTTGGGATCTAGGCAATTCTGTTATGAAGTCTATGGTAATATGCTCTCATTTCCACTCCGGAATGGGAATCGGCTGTAGCAATCCTACTGGCCTCTGACAGTCTGCTTTCAACTGCTGGCAGATCAAGCACTTAGAGACGAATTCTGCCACGTCTCTTTTCATTCCAAGCCACCATACATGTACTCTCATATCCTTGTACATTTTGTTTGCTCCTGGATGAATGGAATGCTGCGACTGATGCGCCTCATACATCATCTCGTTTCTCAGTTCACCAGTCGGCACGCAAAGCCTCGTACCATGCCTCAATGCTCCATTTCCAGCTATTGAGAAACCCTCAAGCGTTTGGCTAACACTCGGTCTCTCAGCTTATACAGTGCCTCATCTTGAAATTGGGTCTCCTTGACTTTGTTGATTAAGCTGGACTGCACTTGTGATTACATCATGGGTGAGTCCATTCCTGGTACAACAACTTCTTTTCCAAGCTTTAACATTATTGTTTCTGGTAGCACAATCTCTAGTCCAAGCTTTTCCATGTCTTCTAGCAGATGTCGATCCTTTGTTAGAAACATAGCCATCGGGTATCGACTAAGCGCATCAGCAACTACGTTAGCCTTATTCGGATGGTACTGCAGATTGACATCAAAATCCTTCATAAGCTTGAGCCACCGCCTTTGGCACATGTTGAGCTCCTTCTGTCTAAAGACATACTTTAGACTTTTGTGGTCCGTGTATATCTCTACCTTCTCGTCGTCCAGAGCTTCAGGACAAAGATGACCGCTGCTAGCTCCTGGTCATGTATCGGGTAATTCATCTCATGATCTCGTAGCTATCGAGAAGCATAAGCAATTACCTTTCCATGATGCTGTAGTACACATCCCAATCCTTTGCCGGAAGCATAGATATAGATAGAGAATCCACCTGATCCTGAGGGTAGCGACAATATTGGTGCTGATGTCAACCTTCTCTTCAATTCTTCAAATGATGCCAGACATGCCTCGGTCCAGACGAATTCTTCATTCTTTCTGGTCAGCTTTGTCATAGGCTCAGCAATTCTTGCAAAGTCCTTCACGAACTTCTTGTAATACCCAGTTAAGCCCAAGAAGCTCCTGATCTCTACAACTGAATTGGGCGTCCTCCATGTCTCCACGACAGCTATCTTCTTAGGATCCACTGATATGCCTTCTCCTATAACAACGTAGCCGAGAAAATCTACCTTGTCTAAGAAGAACTCGCAAGTGTTGCTCATGTTCTTCTTTGGTCTTCGAGTAGATCAGAATATCGTCAATAAAGACTACGACAAACTGGTCCAGGTACTCATGGAAGACCTTGTTCATGAGGTTCATGAACACTATTAGAGCATTTGTAAGTCCAAAGGGCATGACCAAAAACTCATATTATCTATATTTGGTATTGAATGCCATCTTTGGAATGTCTTCTTTCCTAACTTTGACTTGGTGATATCCAGATCTGAGATCAATCTTTGAGAAAACCTTCGCTCCGCTCAACTGATCGAAGAGGTCGTCAATCCTGGACAGAGGATACTTGATGGTGATGTTGTTCAATGCCCAGTAGTCTATGCACATTCGGACCGTTCCGTTCTTCTTGGGCATAAATAAGACTGGTACCCCAGGGTGAGACTCTACTTCTGATGAATCCCTGGGCCTTGAGCTCGTCGATCTGATCCTTCATCTCCTTGGCCTCCTTGGGGTTGACTCTATAGCATCGTTGTGAGATAGGAGAAGAGCCAGGTACTATCTTGATAGTGAACTCCACGTCACGATCAGGGGATAATCCTGGAAGATTGTAGGAGAAAATATCCAGAAAGTATGCTATAAGGGGATGAGGGGTCCGGTATCTTCTGTGATGGAGGTGTAGAAGACACACCCCATGCTCTCGGGTGCTCGAACCACCTCCAGGTAGACTAAAGATGACACAACCCCGATGACAGTCTATCAGAGCATGTTGCTTGATCAGCCAGTCCATTCCCAAGACTACATCGTAGTTAGAGAGAGGCATTACTAGAAGGGGTGCTAAGAAAGTGTGACCTGAGATAGTGATAGGGCAGGTGCAAGTCTTCATGATTGGGATAGGTCCACCTCCGATCATTACTCTACAAATCATCTTACTACATCCTACATCTATGTGATATGCAGCAATGAAGTTCGACGATATGAAACTATGTGAAGCTCCAGAATCAAATAAAGCTAAAGCCGGGTACAAATGTAATAAAATAGCACCTACGATGACATCTCCTTCAGTCTCTAGCTCCGGTATTGGCTCCTCAACGGCCAAGGCAAAAGCTTGCCCTGCTCTATGCTGGTTGTAGTACTGCTGCTGGGTAGGTAGTTGTCACTCCCACTTTTCTAATTAGGGGTATTTTAGTAATTGTGTGCTAAATTGAATTTTTATTATTTTATTATTAAATTGTGTAACGCCCCATGTAATGCCTGTGGTTCATATTACGTATTTCTGAAATACGTGTACGTATTTATTCTTGTATTGCATGATTCCTTGTTTAGTTTTCTTCATGGCTTGGCTTGGTTTATTCTTGGTTCGGGTTGGTTGGTTCGGCTTGGCTTGGTTTTGATTGGGTTCATGATGAACCCAAGGTGAACCCCTACCTACCACCACCATTTGTATTTATTAGCCCTCTTCATTCTCTTTCTTCATTATTCACCTTCTTCTTCCTCATTTACTCCCTTCACCTACCAAAGAGAGAAGAGAGAGGTCTAGGCAAGTGCACCTTGCCACCACTTGAGAACCACTTTTTATTTGTCCATTAGCTAGAATAGGCCATGGTGATCAACATTAGAACTTGACATTTTGTGATTTGGAGTCTCCATTGTTCTAGATCTAAGTTTCTTCTATTTTCGATTTTTTATGGTTTGATCTATTTAAGTTGTATTTTTATGGGTTTTTGATGTTCTTATGTTGGAGAGGATTGAATGTCACCCAAAATAGAACTTTGCAAAGTTGGATTTGGACTTATTTTGACCAAGTTATGGACTTTTGAAGCTTTGGGTTCAACCATGGAGTTCCTGCTGATTTGGAGAAGACAGTGAGCAGTGCACGAGCTTTTTAGCTTGTGCTACTGAGTTGCGCGCGCTCTTTAGCGCAGCGCAGTCCCCATACGCTGCCTTTTGGGAGCGTATGACTCGCATACGCTTGCTTGCTTGACAAGGAGTCATATGGACCCCATACGCTGCCTCTTGGGAGCGTATGACTCGCATACGCTCACTTGCTTGACAAGGAGTCGTATGGACCCCATACGCTGCCTTTTGGGAGCGTATGACTCGTATACGCTTGCTTGCTTGACAAGGAGTCGTATGGACCCTATACGCTGCCTTTTGGAAGCGTATGACTTGCATACGCTTGACCTGAGCGTGGCTTGACCTGAGTGTGGCTTGACCTGAGCGTGGCTTGACCTGAGCGTGGCTTGACCTGAGCGTAGGTTGGCCTGAGCGTAGGTTGGCTTGAGCGTAGGCTGGCCTGAGCGTATGACTTTTGCACTGAGCGTATGGCCTTTGGCTGACTTGGTCTTATGTCAGCGTGTGAGATTTGGTTTTATTTTCCTTAAGCTTGGCTCTTCTATAGCCCTGTATATTGATATTTTATTAGATATTTTACGTCCATTTTATATCCTTACGCCTTTTGTTATGAACTTGATAATCACGAATTTATGAAATATGTTTGGAAAGGATAACTGAGCCTGACACGATAGTGACCCGTAGTGGTGCACTCCTGACATAGTAACCTGACATGACCTGATAGTGGCCCGTCGTGGCGCACTCCTGACTAGTACACTTGACCTGATAACCTGACATGTTATATCTTGATAAGCTGTTGCGACGGCTACTTGACATGATATGACCTGTATAATAACCTGGACACCGTAGGCGATTGTGCTTGTATAAATAAACCAGTCCTGTCTTGCATCATGTCTAGGAGGGGACTCCTGAGTACCACGGTCAGGAGCACCCACTAAAATGGACTAAGGCTAATAACTAGAATAACACAGTAGTCATGAAAAGATTTCCCAGCTACAGGCAATCCCGTTACCTGGGCGCACCTGGGATCTGTAGCCTGCCGTCGAGTAGGGCACATTTCCAGCACACTGTCATATGTTGCACCCTTTAAGCTACTTAAGGGTACATGCATTTCCTGGACGATGTACCCACCTGAATTCAACCCTAACCTTTTGACCTGGGTAACCTGGATGGTCTGCAGGGCTTGTGGCTGGAATAATCTCACTGCATCTTGTTAGTAATTAGGCTTGTGACAACCCTAGTTAGTTAAAGTATCAAGCCGTAGTTCTTGCTTGGCCGTGAAATGATTGGATGGAATCTAACCAGTCTAGTCTTGCCCTGATCCTGTTCCAGATTGCTGCATGACCAGAATGCTTGTATTTATTTTACCGATAAATGGTGAGAATTCCAAGTTCTGTTCAGACGAAAGGTTACAACCCCGGTCCTTGTTTGGTTTACGGGTTGCAACCTGGTTATCTGAATAGTTCTATGGTTATCTCGTCGTATATCATCCTGGTGTATTTCTTTATTTCCAGTTCTTACTTTATTTATATCTTGTGCTGATTACTGGTTTTGGTTCTTAAGTGAAGCCTCCTTTGTGGCACTTGCTCTTTCTGGGATCTGATCCAGCTGGTTTTGTGTGGCCAGATTTTGGAGCAGCTCCAGAGGATCTACCGACCTTCCAGCCAGATGGTGGCCACTAGACGAAATCCTGGCAACGAGTGGGTTTATTTTTGATCTCCTACTTTATTGTAATAATATTCTTTTGAGGCAGCCGACGAGCACCTGTTTAGCTCGATTGCACTTACTTACTGTCTGCCTACGGGCTGTAACATGATTGACAGATCCTAGGGTTGATCATGTATGACTAAACTCTTGCTAGTCCTAACATTTTGTAATGACTAGCTTCATGATCAGCTGAATATATAATGTTTGGGACGCCTTACTATTGTATATTTAATGATCATACATCTTGTAACTTTTACTTACTTGCTTGTGATTGAGACAATAGGTTGTTCATGACCTTAGGAGACTGCTGGCTTGTAGATAAACCCTCATGTATTCTAGACAGCCGTGACCGTATAGCGAGGTGGGTTGCACTTCTATATACGTAGCTGGCTATGTCTGCCCCCGCTCTCCAGTATTCTGGTTCTGGGGCGTGACACCCCAGAACCAGAATACTAGAGAGCGGGGGCGAACATAGCCAGCTACGTATATTGAAGTGCAACCCACCTCACTACACGGTCACGGCTGTCTAGATACATGAGGGTTTAACTACAAGCCATTAGTCTCTTATAGTCATGAACAAGCCTATTGTCTCAATATCAAGCAAGTAAAAGTAATTACATGATGTTAGAGCATCAAATATATAATAGTAAGGCGTCCCATACATTACATATTTGGATGATCATGAAGCTAGTCATTACAAAATATGAAGACTAGCAGGAGTTTTAGTCAAACATGATCAACCCTAGGATTCGTCAATCATGTTATAGCCCGTAGGCAGACAGTAAGTAAAGTGCAATCGAGCTAACACGTGCTCGTCGGTTAAACACCTCAAAAGAATATTTTTACAATAGAGTGGGAGAGCCAAAATAAAACCCACTCGTTGCCAGGGTTACGTCTGGTGGTCACCATCTGGCTGGAAAGTCGGTAGATCCTCTGGAGCTGCTCCGGGATTTGGCCATACAAAACCAGCTGGGTCAGATCCCAGAAAGAGCAAGTGCCACAAAGGAGGCTTCACTTAAGAACTAAAACTAGCAATTAGCACAAGAATATAATTATATAATAAAAGACTTGAAGTATAGAAAATTATGATGATATACGATAAGATAACCATGGAACTGTTCAGATAACTAAGTTACAACCCGTAAACCAAACAAGGACCGGAGTTGTAACTCTTCATCTGAACGGAACTTAGTTTCCTACCCTTTATAAATAAAGTAAAGCACAAGCTTTCAGGTCATGCATTCAGGTCATGTAACAATATTGCACAAAATCAGGACAAGACCAGACTGGATTAAACTCCATCCAATCAATCACGGCCAAGCAATGAGTACGGCTTGATACTTTAACTAACTAGGGTTATCACAGGCCTAGTTACTAGCAAGATGCAATGAGATTATTCCAACAGCCACAAGCCCTACAGACCATCCAGGTTATCCAGGTCGAATATCCGTTCATGAAGGGTGCAACACATGACAGTGTGCTGGAAATGTGCCCTACTCGTCGGCAGGCTACAAGTCCACATGCGCGCCCAGATAACTGGATTGTCTATAGCTGGGAAATCGCTTCATGACTACTGGATTATTCTAGTTATTAGCCTTAGTTAATTTCAGTAGGTACCCCTGACCGTGGTACTCAGGGGTCCCTGTCCTGGACATGATGCAAGACAATACTGGTTCATTTATACAAGCACAATCGCCCACGGTGTCCAGGCCATTCATTCTAGTCATGTCAAGTTAGCCGTCGTAACAGTATATCAAGGTACATCATGTCAGGTTTACTTGTCAGGAGTGCGCCACGACGGGCCACTATCATGTTATGTTACTTGTCAAGAGTGCACCACGACGGGCCACTATCGTGTTTATGGAACATGTGCAGGATAATATAGTACAAGCATTCTACCAAGGAACCCAAGTTACACAGAGGGTCATGAGACAAAAGCATAAGTGTAACAACTCAACATAAAATACAAGGGGCTATGGAAGAGTCATACGGCTCGGGGGTGCAGGGCCATGCGGCTCGGGTTCATGCGGCCAGGAAGAAGCAGACTCATGCGGCCAGGGGAGGAGGGACATATGCGGCCAGGGGGACATGCGGGCTTATACGGCTCGGGGGGATCGGCACATGCGGCTGAAAGGGGAAGGACTCATGCGGCAATAGATGGGAGTCTCATACGGTAGGGCCGAATGAGGGTCATACGGCCAGGAGGAGGGACATATGCGGCAGTGGGGGAACAAGCTCATACGGCTGGAGGAATCGGGTTCATACGGCAAGGAGCTTAAGGGCTCATGCGACTAAGGACCAGCTGGCTTATGCGGCAGTAAGCTCATGCGGCAGGGACTCGACTCGAGTCATGCGGGTGAGGGCCATGCGGTTTATGGGAACTGGGTTCATGCGGCTGGGAGTTTAAGGGCTCATGCGGCTAAGGAAAAACATTCTCATGCGGCCAAGCCAACCAAATCCATACGGCTAAGTCCATGCGGCAAGGTCATGAACTCATGCGGCCAGGGCCATGCGGCCAGGAAGGGGACTTGCCGCATGAAAAAGCCATACGGCTAAGTACTGTTCTTCTTCTCTATTTTTCGAGAAGAAGAACCATAATGCCATTGCTCCCAAGCTCCATGAATCCATTATCTAAGGTCAGAACTCAGACTTCCATTCGTCGAAATGGGGTAGAACGAAATTCTGTACAACCTGGAATACTCAAAACTTGCAAATAACAAGGTTTAATAGATCAAAACCCAATAAATTCGAAAATGCAACAAGCTTAGATCTACACAAAATGAGCCATGGAAATTGAAAGTGCTAAGTACTAAAGTGTCTTAGAATCTCATGAGGAAGAAAATGGAACAATCAAAACTTGAGTTCCTCCATGAAGCAAGGTGCACTTGCCGGTAGGAGAGGGGGTAGGTGGAGCTCTACGCCAGGGAGGAAGAAGAAGAAGAAGAAGTAAATGCTAAGTTATGAGGAGAGAGAAAAGTTAGGTAGGATACAAATGATGATGGTGGTGGTAGGTAGGGGTTTTCTTTTGGCTCATGATGAACCCAAAAGCAAACCAAACCAAGCCAAACCAAGATGATCCATAACCAATATAATACTAAATAAACCATGAAATGAGACATGCAATACGAGTCAAAAATACGTACACGTATGACAAAATACGTAGTACGAACTATGGTCGTTACAAATTGATTGGTATTTTGTCCTCGATTAGTATTTTTGGTAGTCGAAGATGGTTTAACCTTAGTCAACCTTGATTAGAAGACTAACTATGTGATTAGAATCCTTTTTAGCTAATTAGATTTTAAATTAGAGCTTTAGTCCATATTAGAAAATAATTAAATAATTTATTAGGCTATTTTACATGTGACTTTTTGGCCTTTTTGCTAATGGGCCTTAAAGGGACTTTAACTTGCATGATGGCCCATCCTAAACCCTAACCTAATCTTAGCAAACTTGGTCGGCCACAAACAGCAACCCCCCCTCTTGGAGTCATAAACTTTATAGCCGTCAAAGTTTCTCAAATCCTAAAATTCTCCGTTCTCCTCCAAAAGTCTACCTTTCTCAATTCCATCCAAATGAAGTGCATTACGATCATTGGGAGGAGAGGAACCTCCTGGAGACTTGCTAGCAAGAAATCAGAGGCGTTGGACCGGAGGAAATCGGCATCGACGCGTTTGGAGGCTCATTTCATTGAGATATTGACTCTCAATAGGTAAACCCCTCTAAATACCTGTAAATTTCAATTTTTCTTCGTAGATGCATCCATATAGGCATCTCGAACCTGTTCATGAAGTTTGGTAGGTTTTTGTAGCCGTTTGATAGGCGTATCGAACGCGTGTCGGTGTATTGGGATACGTGTTCTACGAAATGCCGCTTAGAATTTAAAGTTTGTATTTTTCGATTCAAATTTGTTGCTGTGTATATTTGAAGTAAATTTCGTGAAGATGGATCTCGATTTGACACATTTTCGATGTCCAAATCGGACAAGGACACGCGTGTACGAGGCCCGTGCAAAGTCCCGTGCGTGTCCTGCTGTTCGAGTGTCATAACTCGACGCACAGGACACGATTTTGTATGAAATTTGATGGACACGTGAGGGCAACCTCTGCCTATATGCTCCTAAAATTTCATGGGGTTTCGTAGAGTGTGCGAAGAGAAATCCAATGCGCACGGGTTCAGCCCACTGTGAACACGCACGAGAAATTGCCGCTGACACGGCCTTCGTTCGCGAACATGACTCGATAAGGACTCATTCCAGGAGCATGAACACGTAGCCCTAGCCCTAGGCTAGCCCTAGACCTGACCACATGACACGACGTGGCTCGTGTTGCGAGCCACGGGGCTCGACACGTGCCCACGAGGCCGTGCGCACGCGCACATCTACACGAGAAATGCGTGTCCAGCGACACGTGGACGCAACATGGACGCGTGTCAGGGTGTTGGACACCTAGACCTATGCTAGGTCGACCCTTGTGCACGATCACGAGACACGACGTGATGTGTGTCGTGTTCTGGATCGACTTGCACGTCCCCACGACGATTGTAATATACACGTGTAACACTGTGCTGATACGCACTTCGTGGATACGATACGGACATGGGTTCGACTCTGTGAGGAAACGAGCATGACACACACATGTAACCCTTCTTGTTTACCAGGTTTCACTAGTATAGTTTGTTATTTAAGATTTTAGGTTTGGAGTTGGGGTTGTGTATTGAGTTTTCAAGTTTGAATTGGATATTGATTTGGATTTTTTTGAGTTTTGAGTTGAGTTGAAACTCAATTCATGAGCTTGGATTGATCACAGAAATCTGAGATTGTGGTAAGTATGAGATTGGGTTTATGGTTGTGTTTTGAGTGTAGGTATTAAAACTGAAACTTAGTTTTGAT
This sequence comes from Iris pallida, assembly GCA_029216955.1. NCBI lineage: Eukaryota > Viridiplantae > Streptophyta > Magnoliopsida > Asparagales > Iridaceae > Iris > Iris pallida. The sequence continues at coordinate 3,901,104 of JANAVB010013394.1, forward strand.
TTGGAGTTTAGGGTCGGGTTTGAGTTTTGAGACTTGGTTTATATAGGCTTTGGGTTTTGATTTCATATAAGTGGGTTTTTGGTATTGTTTTGTTTTGTTTTGGTGTTTGGATTGTAGAGTTGGGTTTGAGTTGAATAGTAGGTGTTAGGTTAGGTACTTGGTTTTAGATTTTGTATATAGATTGTTTGTGTGTGTGTGTGTGTATATATATATATATATATATATATATATATATATATATATATTTTTTTTTTTTTTTTAAAATATATATATATATATATATATATATATATATATATATATATATATATATATATATATATATCTGTGTGTGTGTGTGTGTGTGTTCTTCTTTTAGTTCTCAGATTTTGTGTGTTGATTGGAATTTTAGTTTAGGTTCAGATTTTGGGTTTTCAACCTTTCACACAAGTTCACACATACCCAAACACAAACACACACACCATTCCTTCTTTTCCTGTGTATATAAGCTAATATATATATATATATATATATATATATATATATATTTTTATATATATATATATATATATATATATATAATAAAAAAAATATATATATATATAATATATATATATATATATATATATATATATATATATATATATATATAAAATATATATATATATATATATATATAGCACAATCACATATATATGTGATTGTGCTATATACATATATATGTGATTGTGCTATATATATATGTATATAGCACAATCACATATATATGAGATTGTGCTATATATATATATATATATATATATATATATATATATATATATATATATATATATATATATATATATATATATATATATATGTGATTGTGCTATTAGATGTAGTCTATGGATTAGTGAGTCAGTTTAGGATTGACCCAATGGGCCTAACTTGGCATAATAGGCTAGCAAGTTGACCAAGTTGACAAAAGTCAATTTTGGGTCAAACTTGATCCAAATCGACTCAAACGGACTTGAAATGGTTAGATAACTTAAGTTTGACCTAAACTTAGACTAATTGACTTAGGTTTGACCTAGTTTGACCAGAATGGTTGACCAGAGTTGACCAAGGGTTGACTTTGACCTAGTTTGACTAGAATAGTTGACCAATAGTTGACTTTGACCTAGAAGGACCTAGAATCATATAGCATATATATATATATATATATATATATATATATATATATATATATATATATATATATATATATATATATATATATATATATATATATATATATATATGTGATTGTGCTATTAGATGTAGTCTATGGATTAGTGAGTCAGTTTAGGATTGACCCAATAGGCCTAACTTGGCATAATAGGCTAGCAAGTTGACCAAGTTGACAAAAGTCAACTTTGGGTCAAACTTGATCCAAATCGACTCAAACGGACTTGAAATGGTTAGATAACTTAAGTTTGACCTAAACTTAGACTAATTGACTTAGGTTTGACCTAGTTTGACCAGAATGGTTGACCAGAGTTGACCAAGGGTTGACTTTGACCTAGTTTGACTAAAATAGTTGACCAATAGTTGACTTTGACCTAGAAGGACCTAGAATCATATAGCATGCATTGTAGATTACTTTTGTTTTATATTAAACACTTTGTAACCCGTGGTTGCTTGAAATAGGACTCAGATACTCTGGTTCGGACTCTTATTCTCATCAGATAGTCGGGATATCAGGCGAGTACATTCTCTGACCATTTCATACTTACTAGAAATTATATTCTTGTTATAGACTAATTTACTTAATGCTGACACGATGTTGTCACGGATTAGTACTATATGGATCTTTACATGAGATGTTATCCCCTTCGGGTGCATCGAATACATCATGTCTTGTGCTTTTCACGAACATCATGTATTTCATGGACTCTTATTATTCATGTACACTCATGTGCTCTCATGTACTCTCATGATCTTATGAGCTTCATGTATAAACTTTTATATACAATAACATAACCTATCTAGATCCATGTGTATTGATTGGGGTACGGGAGAGTAGAAGTAGTATTGTGAACAATTCCAAAGTAGTATAATCATGTATAAATTCTGTAGTATAATCATGTATAAACTCAAGCCGTTCACATAACTATCTTGTACTCTAAATCACATAGGCACTTACAGTTCTCTATTATCATATATCGATAGCTTTTGTTTATCAGTTTCTTTCTTTCTTTTTATGCTTATTTCTTACAGCATTTTAAGTATCTTATTCTATCGCATGCTTTATATTCCTGTCATGATATGAACTGTGTGAGATGTATTGTGCTCATTTCCATCCTGATTGGACTGTTGAAAATATTACAGGTGATGAAGAGGAGTTCTGTCCTGCCTATTATGACACTGGCTTAGATGACACCAGTGACTTGGACCCTCAGGAGGATCCAACAGTTGCTGAGGACTTGTCCATTGTCTAGTTTAGATTCTAGACTAGTTATCTTGTTTAGATGTTTGTCTTTGAGATGTACTTCAGTTATTTGGATTTTGATGTTGTTTGAACATCCAAACTTAGTAACTTTCAGTTGTAGTTCTTCGTTGAGATTCTATCCATTTTTTATTCCTTTATTCCATCTTAGATTCTGTAATTGAGTTGTACCTTTTATGTTGTCCTCCTTTTGGAGAGTATATTATTGTACATGTACAGTTATATTGTTAGATGTTGTGACATAGGACAATATTCTACCACCAATACTGCGGCGTAGGCTGGACGTACTCACTTCTCGTACCTTTACACTGGGTGTCGGGCGTGACACGCTTTTAGTGGTGGCCTATGCAAGTCTAGAGTCGCAACTGGTACAATTTCGTAGTGGTACTCGAACTAGAGTATCACTACAGCCTGTATTAGGATATAGGATATAAGTTTAAGGTACTCAATCACATTAGAAAAAACTCTTATCTAATTCTTGCTGCTAATTGCCTTCCTTTGAAATAAACTGTCCTCGTTTGATTATATCGCTTCCTTCTCAGTAGTTAATTCTTTGTTTGATCTGTCTTCAGGATGGTGGAGACACGATTGCATCGCTCTGGCCTAAGGGATACCACTGAGAGGTCTGCCACTTCTCGCCCGACTCAGCAGGACCCTGGGACCGCAGCACCTCTCGTTCCTGCTCGGGTGGGAGCGTCTACAGCTTTTGGGGGTGCTCCTCCACTGGTTTCGTGGACTACCCCGGGGATTCAGGAGATGCTACCAGTTTGTAATTGTGAGTCCAGTTCAGTCCTCTACCGGTTTCGAGGTCTACCCCGAGGATCCATCGAAGGATGTTATTAGTCATGAATACCGTCCTCACATGAGGAGAAGTGGAAGGAACTGTAGAAGACGTGCTCTCCGAATCATACCCTCGTATAGAGAAGTCGTCGGGGTATATGGGAATATTCTCCTCTGGTTTGGACTCGAAGGAAGTGCTACCCCTGCATAGGAGGTTGCCTCGTCTTGGCACCCGTGGACGCCCTCAGGGACGTCTGAGTCTATTGTATCTATTGGGGGGATTGTTTCCCCTGGTTCATCTTCGTGAAATGCTGAGTTATTGTGGATGTTCGGAGGAGTGCTACCCCCAGCTCCAGCTACCCCCAGGGATGTAGATGACGAATCTCCAAGTGTTGAATATTTTGTCTTTGAACGGGTACCTTGATAAACCCCTCCTGTGACGGCTGTGGACAATCCCTTAGATGAGAGTTTCTTGGCCGCGCTGGCTGAGATTGTCGGGCTGGATATGTTTATTTTCTTCCTTCTCTTGCCGGTAGGGACCTTTCGGGCAGAGTTACAGGAGGCGAAAGGAAGCGCCTCGTCCTTTGAGCTTGGTTGTAGGACCGGTCCTGGTTGCTGCAGTCGTCGGAAGACGGACTGTCGGTCCTCTTGTACTGTCGCCTTGTTGCAGCAGCAATTGACAATGACTTGAGTACAGTGACGTCCATAGAAGGACTGTTTGCATGCCAAGGTTTCTTCTCTTTCCTTGCGCTTGTGACGGATCACATTACGCAAGTCAAGGATATCTCGATCTACCTTTGCACTTGCTTTGTGGACCCGGGTATCCCGAGCACCTGAGTGCGTAGACATCATGTTTGCTCCCTGATGCGGGGCTAGTAAAAGTACTTTCCCTTAGTGTTGGGAGGCTTTTGAGAACCACCCTGTCTGTTTGCCGTCGGGGGCTGGACACGGGCGGTTCTGTACAACTTTCCATCAGAGGTTCGCATAACAGTTATCGAGATTCTCTGATGGTCAGCAGTGGGGATAGCTGTCTGAGCTCGATAAGCCCGTGCTGTCCTAGACTTCTTCGCTCTAGCACCCGAGGGTGCATAGTAGGAAGAGTCCATATTGTGCCGTATAGAGTCTGGCATATCCTCATTGGAGCTTCTGAGGTCAGGCCCGCATGGGAGGCGGTTAAAGACTGAACCCGAGCCGCATAGGGAGGATGGCCGGTGGCTGGGATTGGGTGCCGCATAGGCCATTTCTCTGCGGCTGGATTTGCTGGCCGCATAAGCATTCTCCATGCGACTGGGTTTACTGGCCGCATAAGCATTCTCCATGCGGCTGGGATTGGTGGCCGCATATGCATTCTCCATGCGGCTGGAATTGGTGGCCGCATATGCATTCTCTATGCGGCTGGAATTGGCGGCCGCATATGCATTCTTCCTGCGACTCGTACCCTTATGCGGCTTCTTCTTGGACCGCATAGAGTTCCCATTTGCCCCCGCAAGTCCAGCATCGTAGTATTTTCTTTTGCCGGACTTGGGGACAGCAGGGTCCTCTGCGGCTTGAAGTGGGGCCACATGTGAGTCTTCTTCGCCGTCTTAAGCAACAGAGAAGACTTGTTCCAGAGCTTGGGAAGAGGCAACAACTTTGGGCCTCCATGCCCTGTGGGCCTTCTTTGTGCCGGCTCGCCTCTGGATTGGGCTAGTGCTCCCTTCGGAGAGCATCTCTTCAAATGCTTGCTGGTCTAAGCGAACAACCAGCATTTGTTGCATGGAGCCGAGTTTGGCTGCGTCCGATTGCGTCACCAACTTATCAGCAATGGAGAAGTTAGTCTCCAGCAGAGTCGCCATCGTGTTTGCCATTGATTGTTGTAGAACAGAACAATTTTATAGGAGGACTGAACTGGACTCACAATTACAAACTCGCTTGTACAAAAGAGAGCCTAGGAACAAAACCTAGGAAAATCAATCTAAGTACAATTGTTTTGTTTTGATTCTGGGGGATGACGGTAGAGGCTCGGGAAAGTGCTATCAACTCTGCCTTACTCCTTGGACGATCGAATGCAACCTCGGCTTCAATGAAGAAAATGCTCTCTGTATGTATGCGAGGGTGCTGGGGCTTTGCAAGGGGATAGCACCTTGCTATTTATAGGAATTTATGAGGAATAGGATGTACAGCCACATGGCAAATTTTGGGCCACATCCTTGTAACTGTGCCTCGAGACTCGGCCAGCTGGGGGTTGGTTGAGATTGATCATGATCTGTTTGTTATAGTAAATCTGAACTGTCAAGACTTGGTCAATTTCTGCCACGTGTCTCAAATGCTATTTTGTGACGAGCCGCATGAGAGACATCTCTGGCTGAGCCGCATGAGGGACTATTACTGATCCGCATGAAGGGTGTCCCATGACCGAGTCGCATGAAGGATGTCTCACAACCAAGCCGCATAAAGAGCATCCCATGACCGAGCCGCATGAAGGGCGTCTCATCGTCGAGCCGTATGGAGAGTGTCTCATGACCGAGCCACATGAGAGCTGATTCATGATCAAGCCGCATGAAGAGTCTTACGGCTGAGCCGCATGAGCCTCCTTTGGTTCGTGAATCATATCGGATGTCATTATGATTTTCTCATCTTTTTAGAAGCATGTCACGTCTCGTCTTTATGTCAGAGCTATCATTTTTTTGTGTCAGAGTAATTATGACCTGCTTCGTAGAGAGACTTTTACTGCTTATGCTGATTTCAAACCGCATAAGGCTTCCTGCTGCTTTTTGGCCGCATGGAGCTTTCTCAGCCACATGAAGCTTTCTGGGTCTTTTTGAGCCGCATGAGGCTCTATGTTGATTTAGAGCCGCATAAGGCTCTCTGTTGCTTTTTGAGCCGCATGAGGCTCCATGTTAACTTCGAACTGCATAGAAAATCTCCTTCTTTTCCATGCTTCTACACTACCACTACCGCCTCAGGGGTCAGTTGATATGACGTATTCTTTTCCTTCTTTCAGCAGATGATGGAGGCTCAGCACCGCCAGTCGGAGGATATGAGGCAGGGCATTGACAATGCCCATCAGCTAGCCATGGTAGCAGTGGAGAAGGTGACTGCCCAGCCGCAGGGAGGGTAGATACAGCCGTACCAACCGAGGACCCTGGGCATTTAAGACTTTTAGAAGATGCGGTCGTGAGACTTCAAGGGTACTGAGGGTATCCTGTATGCCGACGACTGTATCGAGCATATAAAGGAGATCTTTCACCTCGCGGAGATACCAGCTAGACTTTAGATAGAGGCAGCGGGCAGCCAGATGCAGGACCTTGCCCGCACATGCTACCAGACCGACCCCAGGGTTGGTATAGAGGGACAGACATATGAGGCTTTCAAGAAGCTCTTTAAGGAGAAGTTCTTCCCCGACACAGCACTTGTGGCCTTGGAGACGCAGTTCGAGAACCTGGTTCAAGGAAACCAGACAGTAGAGGAGTATGACAGAGAGTTCTGCCGCCTGGGCAGATTCGTTGAGGGCCTTAGTACGACGACGAAGGCTAGGAGGTTTCATGAAGGACTTGGTCAAGGAAGTCAAGTCCTTGACCAAGAGTGACAGAAATGCTACCTTTGAAAAGATTCTGTCGGGAGCTATGGCAGCGGACGACAACCTCGAACTGAAGCTGAAGAGAGGTCATGATTCATATGGAGCCGACAGCAGTGGAGGCCCGGCCAACAGGCCCCATTTTTAGCAGCAGTATCACCAGAAGTCGTTCCAGCAGCAGCAGTTCTAGAGTCAGGGTCGTGCGCCTATTCAGCAGAGGCAGATACAGCAGGCACCTAGACAGCAACAAGTCATCAGTTGTACCTTCTGTAAGAAGCCAGGGCATGGGTGGAATGACTGTACGAAGAGGCTAGACAAGTGCCTACTTTACGGTTCAGCGGAGCACCAGCCGAGGGACTATCCCATGTCTTCGGGATGTATAGTTCAGGAAGCAGGAGCCAAGGCTCCGGCAGGTCAGCAGAAGGGACCATTACAGACTCAGCAGCAGAAGTTTATCCAGCACCATCAGCAGACCAGATGAGGTCTGCAGGGGCAAGCTTTCGCCAAGTCAGCTGAGGATGCAGAGGCAGTAGGATATTTGATAGCAGGTTCTGTTCTTCATGACTCTTTTTCTGCATTCGCTTTGTTTGATTCGGGGGCTTTCCATAGCTTTGTGTCTGTATCATTTGCTATTAGACACCATCTTTCTTCTGAATCGTTGTCTAGGACTTATAAGATCACGACTAGGGATGGTATCATCCTCGTCAGTGATATTTGCACGGATCGAAGAGTAGTGTTGGGAGGCCGAGAACTGGATGTAAGCCTGCTCGTAATGTCATTACCGAACAACGATATTGTACTCGGGATGAATTGGTTGAGCAGGAACCATGTCACTCCCCGTTTCCGGAATGCGTATTCTAATACGTATATTGCCTGAATGTAATTATTTAGTATTTATCATGTAGTATCCTGTATTTAAATTCCTATAACTTCATGTTAATTAATTATCTGCATTTTATTTTTTGCACTTTATTTTTCTGCAATTCTATTATCTGCTCTTTAAATTTTCATGTTAATTAATTAGCTGCTCTTTAATTTTCATGCTAATTAATTCCTGCAATTAATTTTTCATAATTTATTTCTGCATTTTATTTCCTGCAATTTACTTCTCTGCTTTAGTTTTATTTTCGGTTGGATGAGCCCCTTAAACCCGACCCATTAAGAACCCGACCCAACTCCCACCTACCACCCCTTGCTACTTAAAGCTACCCTCTCCCTTCTCTCTCCTCATTCACTCCTTCACCATTACTTCTTCTTCTTCCTTTCATTACTCTCTCCACCTACCAACTAGGCAAGTACATCTTGCTCTACATGAGGACCATATTTTATGGTTCAATATTTTTCCTCTCATGATTCTAAGAGAGTTTAGTGCTTAGTATTTTTGATTTCATTGGTTCATTTCTTGTAGATCTAAGTTATTGTATTCTCGGTTGTCTATGGGTTTTGATCTAGCAAACTCCTTTGTTCTCAAGATTTGATGGTTCCATATCGTAGAACAGTTCATCCTACCCAATTTTGACCTTTGAAAAGTTGGATTCGGACTTATTTTGACAGAGTTATGGACTTTTGCAGCTTTGGGACGCGACCATAGAGTTCTTGCTGTTTGGAGAAGACAGTGAGCAGTGTATGCTAGCTTTTTAGCTGCGTCACTGAGCTGTGCGCGCTCTTTAGCACAGCATGGAATCCATACGCTGCCTTTTTAGGAAGCGTGTGTCTTGCATACGCTATCTTTTGGAAGCATGTGTCGTATGGAGTTCATACGCTACCTTTTGGGGAGCGTATGACTTGCATACGCTGACTTGAATGGTCAGGAGTCGTATAGAGTTCATACGCTACCTTTTGGGGAGCGTATGACTTGCATACGCTGACTTGGATAGTAATGAGTCGTATGGAGTTCATACGCTGCCTTTTGGAAGCGTATAACTCCCATGCGCTAGCTTGGCTTGAGCGTAGCTTGACTTGGGCGTACGCTGGCTTGAGCGTAGCTTGACCTGAGCGTACGCTGGCATAAGCGTAGACTGACATGAGAGTAGCCTGCTTACCCTGGATCTTCTATAGCCTTGTATATTGATATCTTATTAGTTGTTTAACGTCCATTTTATATCCTTACGCCTTTTTGCATAAACTTGATATAATCATGATATGTTGATATTTCTGTTAAATATAGATTGTTACGTGGGATGTACCATGTGTCATGAATTGAGTTATAGATACCCGGATTGACTAGAATTAAACCCTGAGAGTTGTAGACTCGACCCCACTGAATGCTAGTTGACTTTCATGCCTTGCCACCATTGATAATGATTGTGATCTTGACTAAATTGATCATGCGTTCCTAATTGGAACCAAGAGACTGGCTAGTCGTCTTATTGAATGAAATGAATGAGACACGTTCATGTTATGAACTATTGTACTCGACTAGCTGATCCCGAATATTGACATACATGCACATGCAGGCTTCAATCTATTTATTTATTTAGTTATTTTTCTACAAAAGAAGCATGTGTACTTTATGGTCAAGGCATGATTACCGTGGATAGATTTGATTGTTGCATTACGCTATGTAAGACCTGCAACCTAACCGCACTGGTATCGTTGTAGAGTTGTGCATATCGTACCCCGTACGAAAGTACTCATTTGAATGACCATGATCCACGGCATGGGATTTCACTCAACGTAGAGACTATTAAGTTAAATAAAATAATGATTGCATGGAGAGAATGGATTCCCGAATTCTTACATGGCAGCCCCCTTGGGACGAGTAGTACCCGACGGGCCGGCTGGTTCCCACAGATACTGTAAATCTGCCACACGGGCAGGGAACATTATCTGCTTTTATTATTATTGTATATTGTATATTGACGGGCGTCCTGCTAGGACTCGTCTAATTCATGCATGGGCCAATTGATCGACTGGATAGACTAGCCTTGCTTGCACATAGTAAGAACTGAGAAATCCCTAATTGTATTATTTCAGAATAACTTGGGACTCATAATAGCAAGCCGTAGGAGTTGATTGGCCGTTCAAGATGATTTGTTTGTGCACTGTACTCTGTTACCTAACTGGGATGATCAGAATGTCAGGACATGACGGGCCAACTTCTGTCCTTGTTTGGTTGGGAGGTTGGTTCGAAGTGTCTTGATGTGATGTTGAAGAACAGTTTGGCAACTCTAGAGGGGGGTGAATAGAGTTTATATAGAAAAATAGCCAATTAAAAATAACTCTTTCACCAACAATAAAAAATCAGAGTAAAGTGCGGAAAATAAATGAAGAGCAGAAGAGCATACGCAAACACAACGATTTTAACCTGGTTTCCCTCGTGGAGGACTAGTCCAGGCCTGAGAACTCTAGCTCAGGATTAAATCTACTATTTGTGAAATAGTAGCTTACAACCCGTGCCTTTTCTTCAGAAGAGCACGTCAACTTCTAACAGAGAATCGCAGTGGCGATTTGCTTGGAATTTGTCCAAGCGACTTCTTCACTCTTGCACAAGAATCCTAACTGAGAGATGCTGAGCACTCGAGACTTAGGAGGCTTGTGGCTAGTAGATAGGAAGGGTATGGCTTATTGAGCTTGTAGGAGAGAAGAGAAGAGAAGATTGAGTGAATTGAAATGAGAGAATTCATGCCCTATTTATAGTATTTTTAGAGGCAGAATTCGGCCAGAATTCGGGTAGGAAAATTCAAAAATTTGGCCGTTGGACAGCTAGCAACCAGCTAACCCTAAAATTAGGGTTCCTGACTTCTAGGGGACAGAGTTCGGCCCGAACTCTGTGTGGAGGCAGAGTTCGGCCCGAACTCTGTCTCCAGAGCACAGAGTGGTCCTAAGTGGGACTTGTGGGCAATTTTTGTTTTGGTGGAGCTTGGGATTTTGGGTAGGCTTATAGACTAAGTTCCAAGAGCTCAGCATAACTCAGAGTACATACTTCTAGACTCAATAAAATGTAAAAGTACAGACTCGAAAATACACTGAGAGTCGGAAACTGAGCTGTTGTCTGTCCTGAACTGAATGCAGACGTCGTGTGTCGTATTGAATTTATACAGATATTATTTAGTCAATGTAGTCAATATTTGGTTGACTGTGACTTTGTGTCAACAATCTCCCCCATATTGATAATTGACAAAATAATAAATGTATATTTCAATATTCATACCTGGACACAGTTGGTTAAAACACAGCTCCCCCATAAACAATGCCGAGCTAGAATAAGATAGCTCCCCCGTAATCAGTAAACGGTGCCGAGCTAGAATCAATAACTCTCCCCCGTAAATAATGCATAGAACCTGTGGCCTGATAAAAATATTTTCCCAAAAGCAAACACAAGCACAGACAACAAATATACATATTTCTCCCCCTTTTGGCAGTTAGCAATATAAAGGATCATATAGACTGCATAAGGAAAAGCATGGGAATAGCAGTATAGACAATGAAAAGTAATCCAACCACACCAAGCAGAGAAGAAACAGTATAATACTAATAAAACAAGTCACTGACATAAAGTAGAACTACGAAAAATAGCATAAAATGTTATCCACCAACCAGCACATCATCAGGGTTTGAAGACATAAATCCAGTACATAAATCAAACTGAAATAACTAAAATCAAAAAGGCAACTAAGACCATCAGCAGTGTCAGCAGCATATCAAGCCAATCTCCATCATGGAGCACGAGAAGGTCCTGGAACATCTGAAGGACCAGGGAATGAGCGACGAGGGTCCACAAAAGCATCATCAGGATCCATATACCTCATGACCCACGGATCGTCTATACGATGACCCGCGCGATCTGGATCCCGCTCAATAGGCACATGCAGATCAGGATGACGAGCAAGTGAATACCGCATATCATGCAGAGAGTTCCCAAGGGCACTGATCTGCAAGGTGGTACGGTAATCCTGCTGCGTCCAGCGATCATCCTCAATAGCAAAGCGATCGCGAAGCATAGTCTGAAGAGACTCAAGAGTGGCAGGAGGAGGAGGTGCATCCTGACCAAGAGGAGGGGCGTCAGGCTCCTCATCAGCAGAATGCTCAGATGACTCAGAAGCAGCGACAGGCTGAAGGCGTCGTGCTTTGGATAGAAAGGCAGATGCAGGTAGGAACGGATAATCATGGATAGGAATGATGAAAGCACGAAAAACTAAAGGAAGATAGAGAGGATAAACCAAAGCTCTTGGTTTCTTCCGACAGTTGATCATCCAATCCATCATAGTCCGTGGAAAGTTGAATGGAATACGATAGTGGAGATGATATAAGGTGGAGATCTCAAGATAAGTGACTTCATCTGTTGAGCCAGCCTTGGGCAAGATAGTATTGAACACGATGCGATGAAGTTCATAAAAGTAGGGGGTGAGATGCTTGGCCTTTAGCTTGCGAGGACTTACGTTAGGAGCACATAAATCCTCCTTGAATCCTTCAAGGGAAGTATTGCCAACAAATTGAAGTTGACGTGCTTCCACAAGCTTGTCCCACACATCAAGATCCGTGAGAGCAAGAAAGTCTCCCAGCTCAGAATCATTAAAGGCAATGGTAATGCCAGCAACCCGAGAATAGATGTGGGTTGCATCGTGAGTCAAATTGCAGTAAAACATTTGAATTGCACTATGGTAGATGACAGAATTTGAAGCAACAAGTTCATCCAAACAAAGATCACGGAATAAAGACTCATATTGTGAAAATATAGTGAAATTTATGGGATGGCCCCCAAACACCGGACGAGTTCTAAAATCGCTAAACCATTCATTAGAGGCTTCTAGCGATACAAATAAACGGTCGTCGTAAGTGTTAGGGTCATCGGGACGCGGCGGATTGAACAACGGATGAATGGGGTGTTGTTCAACTACTTGTTCAATCGGAGGAGGAGGAACCGAAGAGGAAGCACCCTCATGTCGAGTCCTTCTCCCTCGTTTGGACAAGCGAGATGCCATTTGAAATAAAAGAGGAGAACTTAGAAAAGAGAGATATACCTGAAAAGAATACCAAACAGTTGAAGAGAATGTTGAAAAACCCCTTTCCCTTGATTTTGAGAAGAAATAGAGCCCTCTATATCAAGAACTAGGGTTAGGGTTTGGAAGGAAGAAGATGGAGGAGGTGGAGAAGAAGGAAATATGGGAGGAAAGAGAGGGAATCCCGAAATAAAGTAGGGCTTGGTCTTTGGTCGGGTGAAATATTGACCATTGGATTAGAATTGATCCAACGGCAGAGCCAGATCCCGACCCTGGAACCTAAGAACCGAACTCGGCCAGAACTCTGATAGGGGCAGAGTTCGGCCCGAGTTCTGGATTAATGGTCCAGAACTAAAAACAGGCAAAGAACATGAAGAAAAAGTTTAAGAGTTAAACAAAAGATAGTTGAGGACAACAAAGAGTGTAAAAAAATAGATAGAGAGGTACTCAGAAAACAAAATAAACTTTAGAAAATCTCAATTAGGCAACATTAAATCGAAAACGAGCCATATAATAAATAAGGACATATACTGTGGTTCAATAGTCCAAATTTGCCATGGGTTAGCTGCAGGGGCCGGATCCCAGCTAGCGGTAGTCCTGAGGACTAGTGCACCGTGTCGCTTAGGCTTTTACGCCTTGTTGTCAGAAGGACCCTTTCGGCTTGTACCCATACCAAATTCTTCGAAAAAGAATCACAATATACTCGATATTTACGCAGGTGAGTTTCAATTTATAACTGCTTCATCTAAAATTCCAAGTTCACGACAAAGAAAATTGAAGCGCTCTTCGGATAGTGGCTTAGTAAAGAAATCTGCCAGCTGATGATCAGTGTCAATAAATTCTAAGTTAATCGTGCCAGTTTGCTGATGATTACGCAAAAAGTGGTGTCTGATCTCAATGTGTTTAGTGCGTGAGTGGAAGACAGGGTTCTTAGTCAAATTGATTGCACTAGTATTGTCACAGAATATAGGAATATGCATGAAAGATAACTTATAGTCTTCAAGGGTTTGCTTCATCCACAGAATTTGTGCACAACAACGCCCAGCTGCTATGTATTCAGCTTCTGTTGTGGATAGTGCGACAGAGTTCTGCTTCTTGCTAAACCATGAGACTAAAGCCTTTCCTAATAAATGACACGTGCCGCTCGTACTTTTACGGTCGACCTTGCATCCAGCAAAGTCAGCATCAGAGTAACCGATGAGGTCAAATGATATTGACTTGGGATACCATAGGCCCACTGTAACCGTACCCTTAAGGTATCGAAAGATACGCTTAACTGCGGTCATGTGAGATTCCTTAGGATTTGCTTGATATCTAGCACATAGGCAAACACTAAACATGATATCGGGGCGACTAGCAGTTAAATAAAGTAAGCTGCCTATCATACCTCGATACTTACGTTGATCAACGGGTTTGCCGCTCTCATCTGGTTCGAGTTTGGTTGAAGTAGCCATTGGAGTGCTGATTGGTTTGATGTTGTCAAGATCGAACTTCTTCAGCATGTCCTTGGTATACTTCGATTGACAGATGAAAGTTCCATTAGCCAGTTGTTTTACTTGCAGACCAAGAAAGTAGTTGAGCTCTCCCATCATGCTCATCTCAAATTCCGTCTGCATACACTTGGCAAATTCTTGACAAAGAGTTTCATCAGTAGACCCAAAAATAATATCATCAACATAAATCTGAATTAATAGAATGGTGTCTTTGAAAGATTTGATAAACAGTGTAGTGTCAATTTTCCCTTTTGAAAAACCTTTCTCAAGCAAGAAGCTGCTTAGCCTTTCATACCAAGCTCTGGGGGCTTGTTTAAGGCCATAAAGCGCTTTCTTCAGCTTGAACACGTGGTCGGGAAATTTGTGATTTTCAAAGCCAGGAGGTTGTTTGACATAAACTTCCTCCTTAATAAAGCCATTCAAGAAAGCACTTTTAACATCCATTTGAAATAATTTAAAGTTTTGAAAATTAGCAAAAGCACAAAGCATCCGAATGGATTCTAGTCTAGCAACAGGAGCATACGTCTCATCGTAGTCGATACCTTCCTCTTGGTTGTATCCTTGAGCTACTAGACGAGCTTTGTTACGTGTGACTGAACCATCTTCATTTACTTTGTTTCTAAATACCCATTTGGTACCAATTATTGAGTGATTAGCCGGTCTAGGAACTAGTTCCCATACTTGGCTCCTCTCAAATTGGTTGAGTTCTTCTTGCATAGCAGAAATCCAAAATTCATCATTAAAAGCTTCAGAAATGTTTTTAGGCTCTACTTGTGAAATGAAGGCAGTGCTAGCAACGGAGTCTCTTAGTGATGATCTAGTAGTTACTCCACGTGAAACTTCTCCTATAACTAAATTTTCTGGATGAGAAGGTTTGAAAGAGAATTTCTTAGGCAAACCCTCCAGAGAATTAGTTTCGGTTGAAGTATTCATTGGAGTAGAAGTTGATGGCTCAATGTCATCATCAAGAGTACTTGCTGCACTGTTATCTTCATCAAAAGTCACATTTGTTGACTCTTCCACAATAAGTGAGCGTTTATTGAAAACTCTATATCCCTTACTCTTGGCGGCATAGCCAAGAAAGATACCATCGTCAGCTTTGGCATCAAATTTGCCTAAGTTGTCTTTGGTGTTAAGGATAAAACATCTACAGCCAAAAACTTTAAAATAAGAAACATTGGGGGTTCTCCCAAACCAAAGCTCATAGGGTGTTTTCTTCGTAATGGGACGAATAAGCACCCTATTCAAAATGTGGCATGCTGTACTTACAGCCTCTGCCCAAAAATATTTCGGAAGAGAAAATTTATTCAACATGACTCTAGCCATATCGCCAAGAGTCCTATTCTTCCGCTCCACAACACCATTTTGTTGAGGAGTTCTAGGACAAGAAAATTCATGATCAAAACCATTTGCATTACAAAAACTTTCAAAATCATAATTTACGAATTCGCCTCCATGATCACTTCGGATTCGAGTAATCATGTAGCCTTTTTCGTTTTGAACTTTCTTTACAAAAATTTTGAAAGCAGAAATAGCATCGCTCTTATTAGCGAGAAAGAAAACCCATGTAAATCTCGAAAAATCATCAACAATAACAAATGCATAAAGTTTGCCTCCAAGGCTAGCTATTCTACTAGGACCAAATAAATCCATATGAAGTAGTTGCAAGGGTCTAGTAGTACTTACAGAGTTGATAGAATGAAATGAGGATTTAGTTGCCTTGTTTAGTTCACATTCGGCACATACCGTGTCCTTTTTGAACGTGATTTCAGGCAATCCTCTCACTAGCTTCTTGGTGGAAAGCCTGGATATAGCATCCATGTTGGCATGACCAAGACGCTGGTGCCAAAGTAGTCGTTCGTCTTTGTGGGTATATAGACATCTACCTGTATTGTTAGTATTTATAGAAAGATAGAAAATGTAGATGTTGTCCTCTCTTTTCCCTTCAAAAGCAATGTCTCCTGTTGACCTATCATAGATGTAGCAACTGTTTTGTCCAAAGTTAATATCATATCCATGATCAGCAAGATGACTAATGCTGAGCAGGTTATGCTTTAACTCGGTCACTAGGCAGATATCCTTTATTACAGGAGAAGGAGGATGACCAATGATACCATTACCTATAATGTGCCCTTTGAGATTGTTACCGAAGGATACGTATCCTTCTCTCTTCATCGATAGTGATGCAAAAAGATTTGCGTCTCCCGTCATATGTCGCGAGCATCCACTATCGAGAATCCACTTACTTTCAGTTGAGGAGGGAAGGTCCACCTACATCAAGAGTAGATGTGACCTTTGGTACCCGAGTTCTTGAGGGTCCTGAAAAGTTAGTCTTTGGGAACCAAGCATATATCCTTTTATCTACAAGTCTTCTAACTCTGCACTGTGGTGAGATGTGTCCATGTAATCCACAATAAGTACAGATCGCATTCTTATTTATACTAGGAGCATGAGAATAATATCTATAAGCAACAGGATGAGGATGGACATGATGTGAAGAGTTAGCATGGTGAAGATGATTATGCGTGGAATAAGTGGCATGTTGATGGTGTCTATGAGGCATAGAATGATGGTATTGTCTATGATGTGTGACATACTGATATTGTCTAGATGGCATGGCATGATGATTTTGTCTATATGGTTTATGAGGACCTTGTCTATATGGCATTGCATGATGATTTTGTCTATATGGCATGGCATGATGAATTTTATGTGTGGAGTGATGTTGATTGTGTCTTTGTGCATGATGAGTGTGTACTAAGTGAGAATTGTTCTTACGTGCACGTGGTTTGTGAAAGTTTGTGTATATAAAAGCATGGTTATGAGCTGCATGAGAATGACGTGGTTGACTAGCATGAGTGGTATTGTGCCCATGTGATTGGGTTTGAGGTTGAACAACCTGTTTACCCAATTTGGTTTCTAATCTTTTAGAAACAGCTTGCAGTTCATCAACCTTAATATTTAAGCCATAAATCTTAGTCATGGAAATCTTGTGTCTACTCTTTTCTTCAGCAAGCAACGTGTTGAGAGTAGTGATTTCTTGAGTTTGTTGCTCAATACGTGCTTCAGCATCATGTAAGCTTAATTTAAGCTTGGATGCTTCATCAGTGTCATTTGTGGGTGATGTGTTTCTAACATTATCAAGAAGTAAAGAAATTCTTTGTATCTCATCTTCTAGACTTTTGATTTAGTCCTTGGCATGTTTATATTTACCGATGACCTTTTTATGATCATCAAGTAAAT
Source organism: Iris pallida (assembly GCA_029216955.1). Taxonomy (NCBI): domain Eukaryota; kingdom Viridiplantae; phylum Streptophyta; class Magnoliopsida; order Asparagales; family Iridaceae; genus Iris; species Iris pallida. Next base: position 3,918,564 of record JANAVB010013394.1, read on the forward strand.
CAGTGAAAGCATCGCCAAGTTCATCAAAAGAGAAGTCATCCAGAGTTTCGTTAGATACCTTGTTGGAAGTTGCCATCAGGCACACATTTGCTGTATCTTGAGGAGAGTCCTTTTCTTCCTCAGAGTCACTCGCTTCACTTTCATGCCAGATACCTGTGTTGGCATATTTCTTTGATGAGTTCTTTTTGTATGGCTTCTCATAGCGGTTGCTCTTCTTCAGGAATGGGCAGTCTTTTCGGACATGTCCAGTTTTCTTGCAACCATAACAAGTTGGTTCTTCTTCATCGTCTTCTTGAGATTCCTTCTTCCTTCGATTGAAGCGAAGGAATTTCCTGAAGTTGCGAACCATGAGAGCTTGGTCTTCATCATCCGAATTATCTTCTTCGGTCTCATCATGATTAGCTCTTCGTTGATGAGCTTTGAGTGCGATCTCCCTGGTCTTCGGAGCAGGCTCTTCGAAGTCCTTGAGGTCAAGCTCGTGAGTCATAAGCTTACCCATCAAGGTCTCCATTGACATTGTTGTGAGATCGTTTCCTTCTATGATGGCTGTCACCTTAGGGTTCCAGATCTTTGGTAGCCCTCTGAGCAGCTTACGAATCTTCTCGTGGTTTGAGTACTGCTTTCCAAGCGAAGATAGAGGATTGATGATGTCGAGGAATCTTGTGATCATTTGAGTGATCGTCTCACTTGGCTTCATCTTGAAGGCTTCGTATTCTTGAGTGAGACGGCTTATTTTAGATTCTTTGACCTGTGTGGTTCCTTCATGCGTCACTTCTAGAAGTCTACATACTTCATGAGCAGTGGTGCATGTAGAGACCCTGTTGAACTCATTCCTGTCTATAGCACAGAATAAAGCATTAATAGCCCTAGCATCTAGACTTGCCTGTTTCTTCTCCTCGACAGAATATTTGTCGTGTGGTTTCTCAATGAGGTCACCATCGACAACTATCCTGGCGGGCTTTTTGTAACCGTCAGTGACGACAGTCCACAGGTCAAAGTCTAGAGACTTAAGATAGAAGCTCATCCTTGTTTTCCAATATGTGTAGTTAGTCCCATCAAATAGGGGAGGCCTATGAGTGGACTGACCTTCACCATGATTGGAAATCAAGGATTGTGTGGTTGCCATGGATCAGCTCTTAGGATGTTAGTCCTTATAAAGAGAACAGAGCTCTGATACCAATTGAAGAACAGTTTGGCAACTCTAGAGGAGGGTGAATAGAGTTTATATAGAAAAATAGCCAATTAAAAATAACTCTTTCACCAACAATAAAAAATCAGAGTAAAGTGCGGAAAATAAATGAAGAGCAGAAGAGCATACGCAAACACAACGATTTTAACCTGGTTTCCCTCGTGGAGGACTAGTCCAGGCCTGAGAACTCTAGCTCAGGATTAAATCCACTATTTGTGAAATAGTAGCTTACAACCCGTGCCTTTTCTTCAGAAGAGCACGTCAACTTCTAACAGAGAATCGCAGTGGCGATTTGCTTGGAATTTGTCCAAGCGACTTCTTCACTCTTGCACAAGAATCCTAACTGAGAGATGCTGAGCACTCGAGACTTAGGAGGCTTGTGGCTAGTAGATAGGAAGGGTATGGCTTATTGAGCTTGTAGGAGAGAAGAGAAGAGAAGATTGAGTGAATTGAAATGAGAGAATTCATGCCCTATTTATAGTGTTTTTAGAGGCAGAATTCGGCCAGAATTCGGGTAGGAAAATTCAAAAATTTGGCCGTTGGATAGCTAGCAACCAGCTAACCCTAAAATTAGGGTTCCTGATTTCTAGGAGACAGAGTTCGGCCCGAACTCTGTGTGGAGGCAGAGTTCGGCCCGAACTCTGTCTCCAGAGCACAGAGTGGTCCTAAGTGGGACTTGTGGGCAATTTTTGTTTTGGTGGAGCTTGGGATTTTGGGTAGGCTTATAGACTAAGTTCTAAGAGCTCAGCATAACTCAGAGTACATACTTCTAGACTCAATAAAATGTAAAAGTACAGACTCGAAAATACACTGAGAGTCGGAAACTGAGCTGTTGTCTGTCCTGAACTGAATGCAGACGTCGTGTGTCGTATTGAATTTATACAGATATTATTTAGTCAATGTAGTCAATATTTGGTTGACTGTGACTTTGTGTCAACAGATGTGAGTTCTAGTGGAAAGCAGAGATCTATTATTATATTCTCTTACTTACTGGTTTTAGCTCTCATGTCGTGCTCCCTTGTGGTATTTGCTATTAGAGGTCTAACCTCTCTGGTTTTGTATGGCCAGATTTAGAGCCAGTTCCCGAGGACTCAGCGTACTTCTACCTCCAGGATGGTCAATACTAGAGGAATGATCGCAGGAGGACTCGAGTGGGTTCCTTAACTTCACCACTCGTTTTGTTATCTACCTTATACCTTGCCGTTTGGTACCGACATGTTAGTCGGATTGTCTTGTACTTACTTTTGCATAATTGTAATTAAGTCAGACTGCAGCTGATAACAATTGTGTATACTTACTACATCATCTGGCTGTATTTTGTAAAGCCAGATCTCAAGAACATTTTGACTGAGCGTTTGGGACGCCTTACTGCTTTACCTTACATGTTCAATATTTCTGTTTCTTGTTTGAATGATTGAGACAATAGATGTGAAATGACCATAGTAAGACTTTTATGTTGTATGCACCCCCGCGTCTGGTTTGACAGCATTGATCGTATTATACGGTATTCACCTACCCGTAATACGTAGCTGGCTGAGTCATTCCCCCGCTCCCCAGTATTCTGGTTCTGGGGCGTGACAAGGTTTTAGTGGTGGCCCATGCAGGTCTGATTTCAGACTTGTGGGGTGTTTTGCTTAATAGGGTATCTCAATCACACATGTTTTCCCTTGATCTCATAATTCGTCGATTCTCAACTCCAGCTTGACATTCCAGTATCCCTTGACTTCATTGATCCTTCATGTCCGGTCGTTTGATTGTTCTCTTATCCCTTTTCTTAGGGGCACTTCGTCCGCATCGGTCAGAGCTGGACAGCAACATGGACAACCTGACCCTGTTGGTCAGCAACAAGGGCCAGTCTCACCTCAGGAGGCTACCCAGGAAGAAGTGATAGTAGAAGCAGCAGCTGGATCGCAGTATCCGGATGTTCCACCACCACCAACAGTTCTACCTACCCCTGCGGAGATGGACACACCAGCCCTTCTGGAGATCATGAGAGGGATGATGGCTACTCAGCAACACCAGATGTTAGCTCAGCAGCGCATGCATGCTCAGTTGCAAGAGCAGAATGTACTACTCAACCAAGGATTACAGACGACATTGGAAAGAGGGGCGAGGACAGATTCAGGGGCGTCAGCCCGGTTTTGCAAGTACAACCCCCGTCGTTTCGAGGGCACGGAGGATGCCATCTCAGCAGATGCATGGCTTAAGGATATTGAGGCTATCCTGACAGCCGCTAAGGTACCGGCAGAAGAACGTGTGGATCTAGTGAAGTTGTTACTTCAGGATCTCGCACGTGATTGGTGGGAATCAGAGGAAGTAGGCATCAGACGTCCTGTTGCTTGGGACGATTTTACTGCAAGGTTCAAGACGAAGTACTATTGAGTTGTGGCACAGTTTGAGCTACAACAGAAGTTTATCAGCCTCAGGCAGGCTAGCAAGACGGTAGATGCTTATGCAGCGGAGTTCTGCAGATTGAGTAGATTTGCCCCAGAGATAGTAGCAACGGAACGCCAGAGGGCGATGAGGTTCCAGCAAGGGTTTCATCTTGAGCTCTTGCAATTGATAGAGGGGCACAATTACCAGACTTTTGATGAGATATTAACGGCGACTCGAAGGCATGAGATCACCATTCAGAGGCTTGCGGCAAGGACCGGGGGTCAGAAGAGATCCCACAGTCAGATTGAAGGAGGAGGGGGAGCAGCGCCCCGAACAACAACACCATCCACTGGCATTCGTATCCACGATGTGGCGATACGAGGGCCAGCACCACCGCCCAGGCAGCAGCAACAGCAACAGAGGAAGAACCAGCAACCCCCGGCGGGCTGCACTTATTGTGGGAAGATGGGGCACACTAGAGATGTGTGTCGGACATTGAATGGACTGTGTCTGATATGTGGAAATCCAGATCATCGGGTTACCACATGTCCCATGAATTCGAGGTCAGGAGGACCAGGGCAGCAGTTTCCTGCTCTGCCAGCACCAGGGGCAGGGCAGTATCGAGGACAAGCATTGGCAGTAAGGCCGTTGGTGCAGCGTCCGTTAGTATCACAGGCTCAGATGTTTCGGCAGCAGGGGCCGCCGATGCAGCAACACCAGCATAGACCACCCCAGCATCATCAAGGCAGGGGCCAGCAGCAGCACCAGGCTAGGCCACAGCATGGGAACCAGCAAGGAGGTCGAGGGCAGGCATTCACACTGTCCTTGGAAGAGGCATTGGCATCGGGAGATGTTGTGGCAGGTAACATTCTTGTCGCCTCATATCCCGCAGTAGCATTGTTTGATTCGGGAGCATCCCATTCATTTATATCTGCACAATTTGCGACACGACTAGGAGTGGAGTTCGAGGCATTACCAGGGAGGTTGAATATACTCACTGGTAATGGGCTCGTGGGAGTTAGTAGAGTTAGTTTAGCATGTAGTGTTGTAGTGTGCGGGCATCCTTTACCCGCCCGGTTGATAGAATTTCCTGTTGGAAATTTCGACGTTATCTTAGGCATGGACTGGCTGAAAGACAGTCATGCGACAATAGATTGTCGCAGTGGAAGTGTATCTTTTGATATTCCAGGCATGGAGCGGTTTACCTTAGTCAGGTCGGAGGCGACTCAGCAAGAGCAGGGAGTAGTGACAGCAATGGAAGAAGTTCAGATTTCGAAGGTAGTTGAAGAATTTCTAGACATATTTCCTGAAGAACTTCCCGGTCTGCCACCGGTTAGAGATATTGAGTTCAGCATAGAATTGGCACCTGGAACTAAACCAATATCAGATCGAGTTTACAGAATGGCGGATTCGGAACAGGCCAAGGTGTATCAGCACATAGAGGAATTGAAGGAGAAGAAGTTTATCCAAGCTAGCATATCACCATGGGCAGCGCCAGTGGTACTTGTAGGAAAGAAGGATGGGTCATCCAGATTGTGCATCGATTACAGGAAGCTTAATGCGGCAACAGTAAAGAACAAGTACCCATTACCCAGGATCGACGACTTATTTGATCAGTTGAGCAAGGCTAGAGTTTTCTCCAAGATAGATCTTCGTTCAGGGTACCATCAGGTGAGGGTTAGGAAGGAAGATATTCCCAAGACAGCATTCAGGTCGAAGTATGGGCATTATGAGTTCTTAGTAATGCCGTTTGGTTTGACCAATGCTCCAGCTATCTTCATAGATTTGATGAACCGCATCTTTATGCCATACTTAGATCAGTTTGTCGTAGTATTTCTTGACGACATTCTCGTATATTCTGCTAGTGAAGAGGAGCATGAAGACCACCTCAAGAAAGTGTTGCAGGTTCTGAGAGAGAACCAGTTGTATGCCAAGCTCAGCAAGTGTGAGTTCTGGACGGATCATATTTCATTTTTGGGTCATATTGTATCAGGAGCCGGAGTAGCAGTGGATCCCAAGAAGGTAGAAGCAGTAGAGAGTTGGCCAGTACCCAAGACCGTAGCTGACGTACGGAGTTTCTTGGGATTGGCAGGATATTACAGAAGGTTTGTGTCAGACTTTGCAAGGCTTTCAGCACCCATGACCCGCTTGACACGGAAGGATGTGCCATTCGTTTGGTCAGCAGAATGCCAGGCATCATTTAAGAATCTGAAGCAGAAGTTGATATCAGCGCCCATTCTTACATTACCAGTTGGACCTGGAGGTTTTACCGTATATTATGATGCGTCAGGTAAAGGACTTGGATGTGTCCTTATGCAACATGGGAAGGTGATAGCATATGCATCTAGGCAGCTTCGGGACCACGAGAAGAATTACCCAACTCATGATTTGGAGTTAGCGGCAGTAGTATTTGCTCTGAAGCTATGGAGACATTACTTATATGGTGACCGAGTGGAGATGTACACAGATCATAAAAGTCTGAAGTACATCTTTACTCAGAAGGAACTGAACATGAGACAGAGAAGGTGGTTGGAGTTGATCAAGGATTATGACGTGGAGCTTCAGTATCATCCAGGCAAGGCTAATGTAGTAGCAGACGCTCTTAGCAGAAGAGGCGGCGCATTTATGTTGACAACACAGAGGCATATCTTAGAAGACCTCCAGGAGATGGGCATAGAAGTTATACTTCCTAGTGATGTAGGAGTTCTGGCTAGTCTATAAGTCCAGTCTGACTTGGTAGATAGGATCAAGGCAGCTCAGGCACAAGACCCAAGGATTCAGAAGCTTAGGGCAGAATGTGAGTCAGGACTCAGGAAGGAGATGAGAATTCATAAAGATGGTATACTTAGATTTGGATCACGTCTATGTATGCCCAGTGGAGATATCAGACAGGAAGTTATGGCAGAAGCTCACAGTTCCCAGTATTCTATACATCCTGGAGGGACCAAGATGTACCAAGATATCAAGCAGCACTTCTGGTGGAATGGAATGAAGAGAGAGATAGCTAGATTCGTTTCCCGTTGCTTGGTATGTCAGCAAGTGAAGGCAGAACAGCAGAGGCCAGCTGGATTATTGCAACCGCTTCCTATCCCGGAATGGAAGTGGGAGCATATCACGATGGACTTTGTGACCGGTTTACCGAGATCGCCAAGTGGTAAGGATGCCATTTGGGTGATAGTAGATCGGCTTACGAAGGTGGCGCATTTTCTTCCTTTCAGAGTAGGGCAATCTACAGAAAAGTTGGCAGAGTTGTATATGCAACAGATAGTCAGGCAGCATGGAGTCCCTATCAGTATTGTGTCAGACAGAGATACCCGTTTCACATCGTATTTCTGGAAGAGCTTGCATCATAGTTTGGGTACCAAGTTAAGATTTAGCACGGCTTACCATCCACAGACGGACGGGCAATCAGAAAGGACGATTCAGACTTTAGAAGACATGTTGCGAGCTTGCACTCTAGATTTTGGAGGGTCTTGGGAGAGTCACCTTCACTTGGTCGAGTTCTCATACAACAACAGTTATCAAGCTAGTATCCAGATGGCGCCATTTGAAGCACTATATGGTAAGAAGTGTAGATCGCCACTAGCATGGGATGATATCGGGAAAAGGAAGATGCTAGGCCCAGAAATGATTGTTCAGACGGTTGAAGTGATTAAGGGAATTAGAGAGCGACTTCGTGTTGCGCAGGATCGGCATCGTCATTGGACGGACCAGCATCGTAGGCCGCTAGAGTTTTCTGTTGGGGACCACGCGTTCTTGCGGATCTCACCTACCCGCGGGGTCATTAGATTTGGCGTTCACGGGAAGTTGAGTCCACGATACGTAGGACCCTTCATTATCCTTGATAGGGTAGGCGATGTTGCTTATCGTTTGTCCCTTCCACCTTCGTTACGAGAGGTGCATGACGTGTTTCATGTATCTCAATTACGGAAGTATGTATCGGACCCAAGCCATATCCTCGATCATTCTGAGCTGGTTGTTGGCACCAACCTGTCTTACGAGGAGCAGCCTGTCTCCATCTTGGACCGAAGAGAGAAGATACTCAAGAACCGAACAATTAACCTTGTCCGGGTTGCTTGGGGTCATCACTCCTTGGGAGAGTCAACGTGGGAACGTGAGGATGATATCCGATCACGGTATCCACATCTGTTTGACTCACAAGGTATATCTTTTTCTGTGTACCTTGATTGTCTTGATTCCTCATGCTTAACCCCTTATGGGTAGAATTGCTAGATAACGTAGATTGTTAAATATGGATATGTTACTTGCTATGGACATTGTAAAATGATTGCTTTATTGAATTGCTTGTACTTAGATTAGTTTAGCCCCGATATTTCTATCTTGCTTGAATTTGAAATTCCGAGGACGAAATTTTTTCAAGGAGGGTAGAGATGTCACTCCCCGTTTCCGGAATGCGTATTCTAATACGTATATTGCCTGAATGCAATTATTTAGTATTTATCATGTAGTATCCTGTATTTAAATTCCTATAACTTCATGTTAATTAATTATCTGCATTTTATTTTCTGCACTTTATTTTTCTGTAATCTATTATCTGCTCTTTAAATTTTCATGTTAATTAATTAGCTGCTCTTTAATTTTCATGCTAATTAATTCCTGCAATTAATTTTTCGTAATTTATTTCTGTATTTTATTTCCTGCAATTTACTTCTCTGCTTTAGTTTTATTTTCGGTTGGATGAGCCCCTTAAACCCGACCCATTAAGAACCCGGCCCAACTCCCACCTACCACCCCTTGCTACTTAAAGCTACCCTATCCCTTCTCTCTCCTCATTCACTCCTTCACCATTACTTCTTCTTCTTCCTTTCATTACTCTCTCCACCTACCAACTAGGCAAGTACATCTTGCTCTACATGAGGACCATATTTTATGGTTCAATATTCTTCCTCTCATGATTCTAAGAGAGTTTAGTGCTTAGTATTTTTGATTTCATTGGTTCATTTCTTGTAGATCTAAGTTATTGTATTCTCGGTTGTCTATGGGTTTTGATCTAGCAAACTCCTTTGTTCTCAAGATTTGATGGTTCCATATCGTAGAACAGTTCATCCTACCCAATTTTGACCTTTGGAAAGTTGGATTCGGACTTATTTTGACAGAGTTATGGACTTTTGAAGCTTTGGGACGCGACCATAGAGTTCTTGCTGTTTGGAGAAGACAGTGAGCAGTGTATGCTAGCTTTTTAGCTGCGTCACTGAGCTGTGCGTGCTCTTTAGTGCAGCATGGAATCCATACGCTGCCTTTTTAGGAAGCGTGTGTCTTGCATACGCTACCTTTTGGAAGCATGTGTCGTATGGAGTTCATACGCTACCTTTTGGGGAGCGTATGACTTGCATACGCTGACTTGAATGGTCAGGAGTCGTATAGAGTTCATACGCTACCTTTTGGGGAGCGTATGACTTGCATACGCTGACTTGGATAGTAAGGAGTCGTATGGAGTTCATACGCTGCCTTTTGGAAGCGTATGACTCCCATGCGCTAGCTTGGCTTGAGCGTAGCTTGACCTGGGCGTACGCTGGCTTGAGCGTAGCTTGACCTGAGCGTACGCTGGCATAAGCGTAGACTGACATGAGAGTAGCCTGCTTACCCTGGATCTTCTATAGCCTTGTATATTGATATCTTATTAGTTGTTTAACGTCCATTTTATATCCTTACGCCTTTTTGCATAAACTTGATATAATCATGATATGTTGATATTTCTGTTAAATATAGATTGTTACGTGGGATGTACCATGTGTTATGAATTGAGTTATAGATACCCGGATTGACTAGAATTAAACCCTGAGAGTTGTAGACTCGACCCCACTGAATGCTAGTTGACTTTCATGCCTTGCCACCATTGATAATGATTGTGATCTTGACTAAATTGATCATGCGTTCCTAATTGGAACCAAGAGACTGGCTAGTCGTCTTATTGAATGAAATGAATGAGACACGTTCATGTTATGAACTATTGTACTCGACTAGCTGATCCCGAATATTGACATACATGCACATGCAGGCTTCAATCTATTTATTTATTTAGTTATTTTTCTACAAAAGAAGCATGTGTACTTTATGGTCAAGGCATGATTACCGTGGATAGATTTGATTGTTGCATTACGCTATGTAAGACCTGCAACCTAACCGCACTGGTATCGTTGTAGAGTTGTGCATATCGTACCCCGTACGAAAGTACTTATTTGAATAACCATGATCCACGGCATGAGATTTCACTCAACGTAGAGACTATTAAGTTAAATAAAATAATGATTGCATGGAGAGAATGGATTCCTGAATTCTTACATGGCAGCCCCCTTGGGACGAGTAGTACCCGACGGGCCGGCTGGTTCCCACAGATACTGTAAATCTACCACACGGGCAGGGAACAGTATCTGCTTTTATTATTATTGTATATTGTATATTGACGGGCGTCCTGCTAGGACTCGTCTAATTCATGCATGGGCCAATTGATCGACTGGATAGACTAGCCTTGCTTGCACATAGTAAGAACTGAGGAATCCCTAATTGCATTATTCCAAAATAACTTGGGACTCATAATAGCAAGCTGTAGGAGTTGATTGGCCGTTCAAGATGATTTGTTTGTGCACTGTACTCTGTTACCTAACTAGGATGATCAGAATATCAGGACATGACGGGCCAACTTCTGTCCTTGTTTGGTTGGGAGGTTGGTTCGAAGTGTCTTGATGTGATGTGAGTTCTAGTGGAAAGCAGAGATCTATTATTATATTCTCTTACTTACTGGTTTTAGCTCTCATGTCGTGCTCCCTTGTGGTATTTGCTATTAGAGGTCTAACCTCTCTGGTTTTGCATGGCCAGATTTAGAGCCAGTTCCCGAGGACTCAGCGTACTTCTACCTCCAGGATGGTCAATACTAGAGGAATGATCGCAGGAGGACTCGAGTGGGTTCCTTAACTTTACCACTCGTTTTGTTATCTACCTTATACCTTGCCGTTTGGCACCGACATGTTAGTCGGATTGTCTTGTACTTACTTTTGCATAATTGTAATTAAGTCAGACTGCAGCTGATAACAATTGTATATACTTACTACATCATCTGGCTGTATTTTGTAAAGCCAGATCTCAAGAACATTTTGACTGAGCGTTTGGGACGCCTTACTGCTTTACCTTACATGTTCAATATTTCTGTTTCTTGTTTGAATGATTGAGACAATAGATGTGAAATGACCATAGTAAGACTTTTATGTAGTATGCACCCCCTCGTCTGGTTAGACAGCATTGATCGTATTATACGGTATTCACCTACCCATAATACGTAGCTGGCTGAGTCATTCCCCCGCTCTCCAGTATTCTGGTTCTGGGGCGTGACAAACCATGCCAGTACAGATTGTCGTGGTGGTAGAGTTCTTTTCAGAGTGCCAGGAGAGCCAGAGTTTGAGTTTACCAGACGGAAGGCAGAGCAGAGCGGCAAAGTTTCAGTAGAGTAGCAGAGCGTGACACATTGAGTTCATGGATGTATTTTTGGAGGAGTTGCCAGGGTTACCTCCGGCCAGAGATGTGGAGTTCTCTATAGAATTGGTGCCCGACGCAGAGCCGATATCTCAGCACGTCTATAGAGTGAACAACAGCGAGCCGGTGGAGCTAAAGAACAGGTGGATGAGTTGCAGGATAAAGGTTTCATCCGATCGAGTTCTTCACCATGGGGCGCACAAGTACTCTTTGTACCAAGAAAGGATGGGTCGGTATGGATGTGTATCGACTATAGGGCTCTCAACAGCCTCACGATCAAGAACAAGTACCCGCTGCCGAGGATCGATGATCTGTTCGATCAGTTGAGCTGTAACCCTGCTTTCCAGGAATTATTAAATTTAATATTTTTTTTGGCATTTTTAAAGTTTTAGAAATAATTATTAATCAGGTGACTCTTCATAATTTTTATAACTGAAATAATTGTTTATTAAATATATTTTAGAAGGATTTTTGGAGAGGAGACTCTAGCATTCTTGGAGTGCTCTTCAAGTCTTCTAACTATTTCTTAAACTTCCTAACAAACTTGTAACCAATTTTCCCCCCTCTTTCTAACAAACTTTTGAATCAAGTTGCTTTATACCAATCCCTAACAAAACTGTTATATGATCTTTAATAATAGAATGTGGATGTCCCTTATTGCAAAATTTCCTTTTTATTTCATTTTCTTCTAAAAACAATCCAATCTCTCTCTTCCACTCTCATTTCTTATTCAGCCAAAAATTTCAAGAGAGCAGAGTAATTCTCTTCTTCCCCAATTCTTAACCCTAACCCTAATTTCTTGAGCCGATGACGACAACTCCGTTAGCGGCTGGCCAGATCTCGACGGGCGGCCAGGTCTCCTCGGCAGCGTTCGACGATGAGTTTCCACAGCGTTTGAACATCAAAGTTTTCCGGTGACGCAACTATTCTCGACGGCGAGTTGTCCTCCATGACGGCATTCGACACAATCTTCTGGCGACTGAGCCATCTCCGGCTAAGTTCTGCGCGGCTGCGACCGATCCTGCGGCGACGCTTTTGTGTTCCATTCCTCGGCGACATCAGCAGTAGTGACGAACAGTCTCTCGGTGACGCGTTGGCTTTTGATCGAGCTCGCACGTGAGGTTAGCCGATCGATTTGTCTCTCTTCTTGGAGATCCTACTTTGAGTTTGAAATCAATTTTGTTGAGATTGATTGATCGATTCATTTTGATCCAGATCTGACCTGGATTCTTGTTCGATTCTTTCATCCATCCGTCCCTGCGATTGATTCGTCTCCTCGACGAATCATCATTAACTAATTGCGTCAACGGGGTGAGTAGAGCTGAGTTTGATAATTCTTGGGACTTGTTGATCTTCTGAGTGAACACGAATTAATCGAGATTACTCTGTTTTGTAGAAGATCATTGGAGTTCGCAGTGTTCGGTTCATTCAGCACGAAGAACATGAGGAATCTAGCTACTGGTAAGATTCTTGATCTAGACAAATTCTGGAGATAATTGAGTCAATTTTTGTATTCTGAATTGTTTTCCTATGCTGGTTCGGTCGTTGATGAGTGAGCAGTAAATCCTTGAGCATTCAAGATTTCGTGTCAGAGCCTTGATTGTTGCAGTAATCCCTCAAATCTAGGTAATTCTCCACTTTTCTTTTAGCTTTCAATTTTAATTTCTGCGCTGTGGTTCCTGTGAGCGATTTCAAGTCCATAGTTACCTGTACATGTTGTTGTTTTATGTGTATAAATGAATATATAGAAGGTTATGATCCTGGTGGATCTCATATGGTTTGAGTACTCATAATGAATGGTGAGGGATAATTATGCAAACTGGATCAGTGTTTGTAGCAATTGATCTTACGTGAAGAATGTTAGTTTTTTTCTAAGAATACTCAAGTTATAACTAATTTGGAAATTGGACTGTTGGTTTAAATAAGTATATGTGGACAACAAGAGGATAAGCTATCCCTGGTATCTCTGACTCTGAGATTTAGACTAGGGAATGAGTGTATTCGAAAGCTGGATTTAGTTTTGTATACGTTTATAGATATGCAAGTATAGGTTAGAAGGATTACCTCATCCCTGTGCATACCAATTGTGTTCTCTATAGTCCATTTCAAGTTAAGGTTAGAGATTACTTTATGAAAGGTAGTTAGGTGTGTTTTCTATTTTTAGGAAGATTGATGTAATAGTTAGAGGGGACTGTATAGGTGACAATAGAGTCCAGTGGCTCTTTGGAGTCATTCTCTTTAGTGATGCATCTTGCTAAATGAATGGGACTTGGTTTCAACTGAGAGTATGGTTATGGACTGATATTGTGTGCATGACATATTATTGTGGTTGTCAGCTACTAGAAGTGGTTGATAATTTAGTATTTTTAAACTGAACTAATGAATTTAGGATTGGAAATAATAGGGAATTAATGGAAGTCAGATTATAGCAATTATGACTGTTTTATCTCAGTTTTTGCTGGGACTGATTCATATCAGTACCCCTCTAGACTGAATTGAATCCAAGTCCTAGCTGAGACTGATATGCATCAGCCTGGGGAGAGAACTGAACTGTGGGTATCAGTCTTATGGACTGGACTGATATATCAGTCCTACCAAGGCTGATTTCTGAGATTGATATTATATCCGTCTTACTGATTTGTCTCAGTGACCTGAGACTGATATGGTATCAAACCTATTTGAGATTTAAACTTTAAACTACCAGTACCCTATTTCCTTAGTTAAATACTTGTAGTTAATGTATATAAATATTCTAGAATATAGTGATAACCTATAAGAACACCCATGTTTAGGAATATTAAGAGAGATGAATACTTGAGATTTAACTAGGATGATTGGTGAAGATTAGATATAGGGATAACTATAGCCTGCTCTATAAAACCTAGGAAATAGTTAGTAGCTTATATTTATGGTAAATAAATTTAGTTGTTAAACTGTTATCTTAATAAATATTACAAATCACTTGACAGGAGGATTTCCAGCTTTACATCCCACACTTGATCACCATGAGCAAGGCAAGTATACTCCTCGGACTTGTTCATTTTCTCATGTCTTGTATATTCATTCTTGTATCTTTTGGTTGACACGATATATCACGAGATTGTCTTGTATTATGTTCTTGAGTTACTTGTGTTTGGGAGGAAAAATACTACAGATGTGTGATCAAACTCGAGTTACTATTCATGTGAATAGCTTTGGCCCCGCATCGTGCACGCGGGACCGAAGCCGTACCATTTCATGTTCATTGAATCTACCCAAGCCGATCACACACTCTAGATGTATTTCGATATATTGCACATTTCAGGTTCAGGTTGTATTTCATGTCCAGGACTCATTTCTTGTTCCCTGTATTTACTTTCAGTATTCATGTTCAGGTTTCCTGTCTTGTTCTTATTTCTCGTACTTTATATATATTTCCTGTACTCTTGTTCATACCATGATGTTCATGTTCATTTCCTTGGATATACTTAGCTCCGCTCCTGACTAGGATATGTTGCAGGTGTACTTGCAGCACATTGTTCTACTTTATGGGCCAGAGCCCAGTGTATTAGCTGAGCAGGATGAGACTTAGCTTGAGGCTTCAGGTTTAGACTGTTTTGCTTACTCCTAGATATTGTTCTTAGAATTTATAGTGTATTTTCATTCTTGTTGTCTCTAGTACTTTTATGTCATTATGATTGGTGGATTATGGTGATGATCATGGGACGGTTAGATGCTGTGATGTTTATTATCAGGTTATTGTTGGAGTTTTCCTTAGATTGATACAGCTTACTTCGTCGTGTCTAACGACGAAGGCTGGGAGTGTCTGACTCGTGTCCGATTATTCAGAAGTGGATCGTAACATATTTTTTGTGGTGGCCCATGCAGGTCTATTCTAATAGTACCTAGGTATTAGTGTACTATTGGAGGACTTGATTTAACTAGGGAAACTTGATCACAGTATAGGAAATCGGGTACATCGGGTATTTTGATATACTATAAACACTTGTTGTTTTAGGATTATGACATTTTAACAGTTTTCTCTCTTTCAGATAGTTCAAGCACGCAACACCGGAACAGTCGATCCATCTACACTTGAAGGTTTCGAGCTCACACTACCTTCTATCACTCTACTATCCCCATGGGAAGTACGCAGTTGACGGAGATGTTTGAAGAGTCCCTTGATGCCCAGAGGGAGCATGCTATACCTTTTTCAAGCCAGACTTGTGGATACACTCTCCGAGCCAGGAAAGATTTCTGATTATTGGATTTCCCCGACACCGAGCGCATATCTTGTACTGAGAAGCAGATCGAGAACCTGGAGTCGTCACTGAAGATCATCCAAGTTTTCGAGGATCCAACTCCTCTAATTGAATTCACCAACCAAGAGATCCAATACGTATCACATACAACAAGACAGAAAGTTGAAGGCCAAGAGAGACATGAAGACTTATGATGGAGATACCAGCTACCCTGGACCCACAAAGCGTCGCAACACTCAGACAGTGCTTATTCAGTCACATCATCAGCTGCATCATCAGAGGCAGATTCAGGCCACATTCGTTGTGTGCTATGCAAGAAGACGGGACATCATGATTGACTAGTGTCGCAAGAGGCTCAGACTCTGTTTATACTACGTAACTTTTGCCCACCGAATGAAGGATTGCCAGCAAGTCGCAGATCATAATAACCGAAGAGCAGCAGGACCTCAGCAGCCAACACGCCAACAGCCGTATATTCCTGCCAGAGCCCCAGCACTTCAGTCCCAACGAGAGATTCAGATTCAGATTCAGCCGACGATCATTTATACTTTCTGCCGTCACCCAGGACACCACTATGAAGAGTGTCACAAAAGACGTAGGCTATGCTTGTACTGCGGATTGCCTGCCCATCAAGTCAAGAATTGCCAGAGATTGTTGATCGTACTGTCCAAGGACAAGCACGAGGAGCACCAGTACCGCAGCAGAAGGACCCGCCTCTCCAGATTCAGCAACCGCATGGAGCACTACCGCAGGGACCTACCTACGTCAGGATAGTTGATGAAGTTGAAGTGATTCAAGTCCCGGAGGAATACTGAAGATAGACTGAAGATAGAAGGCTTCTTTTGCATGGTTGGGAAAACCATGTATCTTGATTCGTAATCCAGCCTTCCCTTAAAATTCCTTAAAGCACCTAGATCATTTCTTGAAACTTTTTGTTTGAAACCTTGGTTGATGTCGAAACTTACTTCGAGATATTATTTTCTATTTCGGTAAACTTATTTCAGATTCACAATTTGATAATTGTTTGAAATCCATTATTCGATACCGTTTGCATATTCATCATTCCTGACCTTGTTTCCTAGTGATGGCTCATATTTGCAAATTTTGTTCCTTTATCAAACTTCGTATTAATTGAGATTTTAATCGCTTCTCGAGATTTCATTTCGAAACCCTGTTCCTCATTCGAAACTTGTTTAAGCTCCATCCTATGCAGAACATTGTTGAGGATTCCTTTGAGGGTTGTGAAGATTTTGTTTCTTATTTGAGATTCGATCCACAATTCGATGCTTGTTTTCTATCCACCCATTGATTTTCTTTTTCTACTCGTGACTTTGATTTCATTCGAGATTTTAAGACCCTGTTTCCTATTTCGAGACTTTGCTTTCGTTCGTGATTTTGTCTCAGATTCAAGATTTTCCAGACTTTGAAACTTCGGTACCTACTCGCGACTCGATGAGACCTTGTTCCCTATTCGATACCTTGTTTCCTCGTCAAGATTTTCTATTCGGGATTTTATTTCCTAATCATGACTTTGTTGGTATTGGTTCTCTATTTAAGACCTTGTATCCTATTGGAGGTTGTTTTTCCTTCGAAATTTTGTCCGAGTTTTGTTGTTATTGAGATGTTGTTGAACCTTGTTTCCAATACGAGTTTTTATTTCCTTATTTTGAGACTTTGTCCTCTATCCAAATACCTTGCTTCTATGCCACCTTTGAGACTTTGTTACCTATCCAGGATTACGTTCCATATACGGGAACTTACTACCATCCTAAATTTCATTTGAGATTTCGGTTACTAATTGAAACTTCAATTTCCTGTTCGAGATTCTAAAATCTCCATGTTTGCTTTTTTTTTACTCACTACTCTTTGATTGGATCCCGTGTTGCTTCTTAGTACCTAATAATCCTTGTATTCTAACATACAGATAACATCGCCTTCTATTGTGACTTGGACTATTGGAATCCATTTTGAATTCTCTGATAGTTTTGGTAAATTCTATGGATAAGGTTGAGAGACTATTCGATAACCTATTGGGCCGTGGCAGTTGCGCACTGCAGCCATCATCTGGACTACGGAGACTGAGGGTTCACTGCAGCTAGCTGTGCACTGGCGAGACATGAACTCTAAGTTGAAGTAATTTCAGACATTCATACAGTTTTCGGGTATTATTGAAACCTTGTCCAAAATCTTCATATTTTGATCTCTTGAGTTGCTTCGCTAATAATTGTTTGAAAATGGATAAAGTTGATAGAAAGTTTGGTAACATATCATTATTTGAGTCACGGAGCCAACAAGTTCACTACAGCCAGGATACACTGGCGGGGCATGGATTTTAAGTGATGTGACTTCGGATATATATGTTTTCGGATAACATAGAGACTATATTCCTTTTTATATGATTATTAATTTTCGGGAATCACGAATCCTTGTATGTTCACCTTGACTCGATACTAATACCTCCTAGATATTTCATACGTTTTCTCAATCACCTTTGTAATTGCCTCTTCTTGCATTTTTTTGTTGCATCATTTGATTTTTTTTTCAATATATACATCTTGCTATATTTGATCAACCGTACTCCTAATATCATATTTTGTCTAAACCTTGATCTTGATCATGCCCATCCAACCATAATTTTCTTATCTCGTTCTAGTTCAATTGTGTTAAACTTTTGGAAATTAATCATGTTTAAAAGATCGTGCTTCTATGGTTCTGCTCCTTCAAGTCAAAATTAAAAGTTCATCCTACCTTATGCCTACTTGATTCTTGATCATCACTAGATCAGGATATTTCAACTCCTTGTATATAATAATCGTATTTAGTCCTAACTAAATTCGGTTCCATTTTTGAGTTTGACTAAACTTTTGGTTGTTATCGATCGTGCCATGACATGCAGAGTCGTTTCAAATTCGTATGATCCTTGTACCTAGTCGTTGAGAGTATTTGTATTTGTGCCTAGTCAATTTTTTGGAATTCGTGATATTTCTGCATCCTGTCATGCTCTTTGAATTTCGTGGACTCTTTGAATTTCGAGGATGAAATTTTTCTACGGGAGGTAGATTTGTAACCCCGCTTTCCAGGAATTATTAAATTCAATATATTTTTTTGGCATTTTCAAAGTTTTAGAAATAATTATTAATCAGGTGACTCTTCATAATTTTTATAACTGAGATAATTGTTTATTAAATATATTTTAGAAGGATTTTTGGAGAGAAGACTCTAGCATTCTTGAAGTGCTCTTCAAGTCTTCTAACTATTTCTTAAACTTCCTAACAAACTTGCAACAAAATTTTCCCCCTCTTTCTAACAAACTTTTGAATCAAGTTGCTTTATACCAATCCCTAACAAAACTGTTATATGATCTGTAATAATAGAATATGGATATCCCTTATTGCAAAATTTCCTTTTCATTTCATTTTCTTATAAAAACAATCCAGTCTTTCTCTCCCACTCTCATTTCTCATTCAGCCAAAAATTTTAAGAGAGCAGAGTAATTCTCTTCTTCCCTAATTCTTAACCCTAACCCTAATTTCTTGAGCCGACGATGACAACTCCGGTGGCGGCCGGCCAGATCTCGATGGACGGCCAGATCTCGACGGGCGGCCAGGTCTCCTCGACAGCGTTCGACGATGAGTTTCCACAGCGTTTGAACATCAAAGTTTTTCGGCGACGCAACTGTTCTTGACGGCGAGTTGTCCTCCATGACGTCGTCCGACGCAATCTTTCGGCGACTGAGCCATCTTCGGCTGAGTTTCGCACGGCTGCGACCGATCCTACGACGACGCTTTTGTGTTCCATTCCTCGGTGACATCAGCAGTAGTGACGAACAGTCTCTCGGTGAGGCGTTGGCTCTTGATCGAGCTCAACACGTGAGGTTAGCCGATCGATTTCTCTCTCTTCTTCGAGATCCTTCTTTGAGTTTGAAATCAATTTTGTTGAGCTTGATTGATCGATTCATTTTGATCCAGATCTGACCTGGATTCTTGTTCGATTCTTTCATCCATCCGTCCCTGCGATTGATTCGTCTCCTCGAAGAATCATCATTGACTAATTGCGTCAACGGGGTGAGGAGAGCTGAGTTCGATAATTCTTGGGACTTGTTGATCTTCTGAGTGAACACGAATTAATCGAGATTACTCTGTTTTGTAGAAGATCGTTGGAGTTCGCAGTGTTCGGTTTATTCAGCACGAAGAACACAAGGAATCTAGCTACTGGTAAGATTCTTGATCTAGACAAATTATGTAGATAATTGAGTCGATTTTTGTATTCTGAATTGTTTTCCTATGCTGGTTCGGTCGTTGATGAGTGAGCAGTAAATCCTTGAGCATTATGAATTTTCTTATCACCCAGTTTTCCAAATGAGGGTAATGTTGAACTTTTGTAATTATAATTATTATTTATTGATAATTATATCTCATTATGAATTTTGGTGATTTTTTTAATCAATTTAAAACTGTTTTAAGTCATGACTTATGATTTTGATGTGCTGCTAGTGAAACCCGAGAGACTGACTGACCTAGAGCCTAACCATGTCATTAGGATGATTTATTTTTACTTTTGAGCATGAGGGTATTTTGGTCATTTGGCCTCTTTGAATTATTTTATGATTTATTGTATTGGTGATTGTTAATTTTGACTTTTGCTAGCTGTGACTTAAGAGACTGTCCTAGACTTTGACCTTGACTTTGGTGACTTAGTTAGCATGGTGAGACCCTAGTCTAACTTAAGTCAACCTCATTTTAGTCATTTAGAAACTAGTTTAAAATAGGAGAAATAATGATAGGAGAAATGACTTATGACTTAAGGATTTAATTTCATGACTTATGAAACTTGGCCCATGGCCCATGACTTGAACCCTAACCCTAATTCCTTCCTTTATGACCAGCCACTAGGGCTCCCCTCCCTATAAATATTCTTCTCATTTAGTTCTTGTCTCTTTTGTAACATTCCAACACTTAGAGAAAAGAAAGGTAAATCCCCATCTTCCCTAATTCCTATTAAATCCATTTTAATTCCTTTTTCATCTAAATCTTTTGCAATAGTTTCTAATCACCCTCTATTTGATGTTCATGGAGAGTGATTTCAGTTTGAGTGCAATTTGGAGGATTTGGCTAGCATCGGGAATCAACCGATTTGGGGCTTTTCTTGATCATTTGCACCTATTGGTAAAACCCCTTAAATTACATTATTATTCTGATTTCTTTACATATTAGTCTAGATCTAGGTGTCCCCTAGCTGTTCCTCAAGTTTGTTAGGAAACCGTATCCGTTTGGTGTCCGTATCGGGCACGTGTCTAAGTGTATGTGCAAGTGTTTGTTGAAATGCCACATAGAAATGGACTTTCGTATTTTCCAAAACTAATTACATGTTTTCGAAGCTCTTAATGTGTAGATTAATTATGTTGAAGACTGAGCACGATTCTGGGAGATTTTCGTGTCCAAAATGGACACGCACCTCATGCACGAGATACCACACGGGGCTCGTACAGTGTCCTGCTGCTCGATTGTCCTAGCGGACACGACACGGCACCCCGACACCTGAAAATTATTGTGTGGGTGCGGGCAATCACTGACACTATGCACGTAAAATTTGAGGCAATATCATCGAGTGGTTTGAGAGATATTCGATCTGCACTGTCTCGACCACACGCACACACGCGCGCACAAGTGCCACTGATACGCACATTTTGACACGACACGGGGATACGGGGACACAGTGTAGGGCAACACGAGTGTAGCCCTATATGGGGAGAACACGTGGGCACGAGCACGAGTCGTGTCGTGCCCTGTGTCGTATGTACGAGGCCGTGTCCTTGCTGCACGAGGCTGTCCTGATGCAGTTTTCTGTCACTATTCGATTTTGGGTTTGGACACCCCGTGTCCTGATTCTTGGACTCGTTGGTGTCCCATTAGACACGTGTGACATGTCTACATGTCTGTACACACTTAACACTCACTCGTACTTGCACATTACTCGACCACATGCTCACATATCACTTGACAATCTAGTTTACTACATAGCCTCTGATTGTTGCTGACACGATTTTGGACACTGGGTTTGGACACTCTCGACATACTGACACCACTCATTGTTGACACCATGATACTAGACACAGTCATGGACACCCTAGCTTACATGATTTGCCATGCAACCACGCACATACACACTTGTTCGACACATTCCTATCACTCACAAGTCGAGCACCCCACACACACACATTTTTCTGTTGACACCCATTGGACACACTTGGACATCTATTGACACTTGGATACATGTTTGACACCTATGTGACACATGTAATTTTCCCCTTCCACTCTTGATCAGTCCAAGAACACCAATGGCCTCACTCACCTATTGTTTAGCTATGCGAATAACTGACCTGCTTATTTAGTCTGACCTCTCATGACACCTTAAATTGTTGACACACCATGGACACGTGTGTATCACATACTCGACCACCCCCTTTCCAATTCCTGTGATGTTTGATATGGTATTCAGATTTCACATATGTAGGTTTAAGTTTGGCTTTGTATGTGTTGTGTGTGTTAGATTTAGACATGTGTGAGTTGAGTTTCAATACTTGTACATATGTGAAGGTGAACCAAGTCTTTTTGGAAGTGAATGTTGAGTTTGGATACCTGAGTTTAGGATTTGAGTATGTGATGCTGAGTTCGAAGGATTTAATAAGAGAGTTTGACAATTGGTTTTGAATATTGAGTTGATATTTCGAAATACCTGAGAATTATGAGGATGTTTTGGCTTGGCAATTGGTTTACATTAGCATGCAGTTGGTAGCAAGGCCTGCAGTCAGCAGGTGGCCTTGGCAGTCCATTGCCTTTGTGTATCAGTTTGGGGTATCTCAAGGTATGAGTTATGTGAGTGATTTTGTGAGTAGTTGAGTTGGGTTGTGATGTTGACCCATTACCTTGATTTTCATTTTACCTTTAATTCTCATATTTGATTAGTTACATTGAACTGTGGTTTCATATTAAGGTTTGGGTTCCTTGGTATTTCAGGTTTCAAAACTGTGATGGTGTTTAGGCTTGTCTATAGGACTGTTTTATTGATTGTATTCAATTCTCTATAGTTAGATGTTAGCTAGATATTAGTTAGATTGTGGTTGATGTTGTGTTGAATATGGAGAATGGTTTGAGAGTGTGAGAGATGGAATGGAAGGAAGGGAGGGGGGACTGTTGATCACTGCAACAGCAGCCTTGCCTTGGCAGGTTTGAAATGCACTAGCAGCAAGCAACTGCCTTGCTTACATGCAGTAGCAGCAAGCAGGGGAGCGGTAGTAGCTTTGCAGCATTGGCATTTGCCTATGTCCATATGTGTGCTAGTGTGTGAGGGTTCCATTAAGAAAGAGAAATGTTGGTTGTTCAGTGATGTATATCCTAATATGGAGATGTTAGTATCAGATATGTTAGTATAGGCTTGAGTGAGTGTGTGGGGTTCCAGAGTTTAGGATTTTGTTTCAGAATTAGTAATGCACATGTAGTGTCAGTTATTTGATTGTATCAGAGAAGGAGAAGTGGATGTGAGGGTTGATAAGGTTGTATGAGAGTATATGGGTATTGAGTTATAAGAGGGCTTACCTTCATATATAGTTGATGTGTAGGCTTGTCTATAGGACTGTTTTATGTATTGTATTCAATTCTCTATAGTTAGATGTTAGCTAGATATTAGTTAGATTGTGGTTGATGTTGTGTTGAATATGGAAAATGGTTTGAGAGTGTGAGAGATGGAATGGAAGGAAGGGAGGGGGGACTGTTGATCACTGCAACAGCAGCCTTGCCTTGGCAGGTTTAAAATGTAGTAGCAGCAAGCAACTGCCTTGCTTACATGCAGTAGCAGCAAGCAGGGGAACAGTAGCAGCTTTGCAGCATTGGCATTTGCCTATGTCCATATGTGTGCTAGTGTGTGAGGGTTCCATTAAGAAAGAGAAATGTTGGTTGTTCAGTGATGTATATCCTATTATGGAGATGTTAGTATCAGATAGGTTAGTATAGGCTTGAGTGAGTGTGTGGGGTTCCAGAGTTTAGGATTTTGTTTCAGAATTAGTAATGCACATGTAGTGTCAGTTATTTGATTGTATCAGAGAAGGAGAAGTGGATGTGAGGGTTGATAAGGTTGTATGAGAGTATATGGGTATTGAGTTATAAGAGGGCTTACCTTCATATACAGTTGATGTGTATATATATATATATATATATATATATATATATATATATATATATTATATATATATATATATATATATATATATATATATATATATATATATATATATATATATATATATATGGTATAGTGTATATTATGGTATATGGGTATGTCTTATGTATGATCTGATATGGAGGGTTTAAGGAAGAAAATATTGATGTTATGTATATAGGGCATATAGGCTTGAGTATATACATATGTAATATGTTATGGTTAGTTGAGATAAGGTTGATATATGATATAGAGTTATGTGGATAGATAAGATAGAGTAAGATGGATATAGGTATTTGGTTATGTGGGTAACTTATGAGATTAGCTTGATATAGGATTTGACTAGAGTTGACCAAAAGTCAACATTGAGTCGAGATGGGACCAATTGACCATTGCTAGCCTAAGTTTGACCAGTTGACCAGGATAGCCTTGTTGTTGACCTAGTTTGACTAGATGTTGACTTGGTTTGACCCAGAGTTGACCAATAGTTGACTTTGACCTAGATTGACCTAGAATCATGTATATTGCATCGTAAACTTCATTTATCTTTTTTTAACACATTATAACCTGTACTGCTCTATTTAGGACATTATGACTCAGGTGCATATATCTATTTTCATCAGTTGTACAGAGTATCAGGCGAGTACATTCTCTGATAGTTCTCTCATTTACTTGTCAATTATTGTACTTTAGTTCTAGTTAGTTGTATGTGATTCTCTGTTATAATACGTATAGATATTTATGGATTCATGTATGCGACACACATACCATCTTGTCTGGCCTCTATTACTGGAATCGTTACTGGAATCATCATGTACTAGAATCTTACTGGAATCATTGCTGGTATCATCATGTTTGGCTGGGTACTCATCGATTCTCGTGTCGTATTCTGGATTCACTTGTTCTTGCTGGGAGGGGAAATACTTGAGTAAGACATGTAGACATACCCCAATTCTGGAATCACCCTCATGCTGGAATCAAACTGGAATGATAGCCATCTCATACCCGGCCGAGTGTATGATGTGCCGGATTACCTATAGCCATTTACATGTCGATATCGGTATTTTAAAACACACTGTTAGAATATAGTCTGGACTCACCCTGGAATCCTTGATCACTGACTGGAATCATCTTATACTGGACTCATCTTGTATTGGAATCACCTGGTATCAGATTCATGTTATCTGGACTTACTTTGGTTTTGCTACTTGTTTACATTTACTGTCTGGACTTATATCATGTTACTCTAGTTCAGCTAGTTTCTATTTACAGTCTTCATTGGCATGATTCTTCTCTTGTTTTAGTTACCTTACTTTCCTTGTACTTTATCTGTCTCTCTATACCATCACCTGAATATAAACTGCCATGTTCATCAATACAACTGTCTATAACTGTTTTATAGTTCTCTGTCATTTACTTGGGTTTGCTAGATGAGATGTGCTCGTTCCTGTCCTGACTGGACCTGTTAAAATTTTTACAGATGATTTCCCTGAGGATACTTGCCCTACTTACTATGGACCAGGAGATGGCTTAGCTACCTTTGGCCCCGACACTCAGGGTGATCGGAAGAATAGCTAGATGACTTGGTTTAGTTTCTTGTTTTAGAACTTGAATTGTAAATAAGTTAAGATATGTTTGTTTAGAGATGTTAGATATTATTTTAGTAGTTGGTTTTATTATTGGATTTAGTCTTGTTATAACTTCTGTGTTATCATATCGTGCTTAGACTGTGATTGAGATTCATTATATCTATACTTGTCCTCCGTTCGGAGTTGAGATTTTGATAAGTACATTATATAATTACATGAGTTGATGGTTAGATAGTGACCTAGAACAGCATTCTACCGCCGACACTACGACGTAGGCTGGGCGCTATTACGTTCTCGTACCCTCACAGTGGGTGTGGGTCGTGACAAGATTAGATATAGGGATAACTATAGCCTGCTCTATAAAACCTAGGAAATAGTTAGTAGCTTATATTTATGGTAAATAAATTTAGTTGTTAAACTGTTATCTTAATAAATATTACAAATCACTTGACAGGAGGATTTCCAGCTTTACATCCCACACTTGATCACCCTGAGCAAGGCAAGTATACTCCTCGGACTTGTTCATTTTCTCATATCTTGTATATTCATTCTTGTATCTTTTGGTTGACACGATATATCACGAGATTGTATTGTATCATGTTCTTGAGTTACTTGTGTCTGGGAGGGGAAATACTACAGATGTGTGATCAAACCCGAGTTACTATTCATGTGAATAGCTTAGGCCCCGTATCGTGCATGCGGGACCGAAGCCGTACCATTTCATGTTCATTGAATCTACCCAAGCCGATTACACACTCTGGATGTATTTCGATATATTACACATTTCAGGTTCAGGTTGTATTTCATGTTCAGGACTCATTTTTGTTACCTGTATTTACTTTCAGTATTCATATTCAGGTTTCCTGTCTTGTTCTTATTTCTCGTACTTTATATATATTTCCTGTACTCTTGTTCATACCATGATGTTTATGTTCATTTCCTTGGATATACTTAGCTCCGCTCCTGACTAGGATATGTTGCAGGTGTACTTGCAGCACATTGTTATACTTTATGGGCCAGAGCCCAGGGTATTAGCTGAGTAGGATGAGACTTAGCTTGAGGCTTCAGGTTTAGACTGTTTTGCTTACTCCTAGATATTGTTCTTAGAATTCATAGTGTATTTTCATTCTTATTGTCTCTTGTACTTTTATGTCATTATGATTGGTGGATTATGGTGATGATCATGGGACGGTTAGATGCTGTGATGTTTATTATCAGGTTATTGTTGGAGTTTTTTCTAGATTGGTACATCTTACTTCGTCGTGTCTAATGACGAAGGCTGTGCGTGTCCGAATCGTGTCCGATTATTCGGGAGCGGGTCATGACATGATCAGAGTGAAGGTATTTTCCAAAATTGATCTGAGGTCAGGTTACCATCAAGTGAAGGTGAAGAAGAAGACATTTTGAAGACAGCATTCAGGACACGGTATGGCCAGTTTGAGTTTATGGTAATGCCGTTTGGGTTAGCTAACGCCCTGGCGGTGTTCATGAACCTGATGAAAAAGGTTTTCCACCAGTACTTGGACAAGTTTATGGTAGTTTTCATCGACGATATCTTAGTGTACTCGAAGAACCCAGAGGAGCACGAGGAGCATTTGAGAGTGGTTCTGGAGACTCTCAGGAAGGAGGAGCTTTATGGCAAGCTCTCGAAGTACGAGTTCTTCTTAGATCGAGTTGATTTCCTAGGTCATGTTGTGACCGGGGATGGGATCTCAGTCGACCATAAGAAGATCAGAGCAGTTGAGGCAATGACAGCATCGAGTTCAGTTGCAGAGATCAGGAGCTTCCTGAGATTGACAGGCTACTATAGGAGGTTTGTTCAGGATTTCTTCCGGGTTGCAGAGCCATTGACTAGGCTGATCCGGAAGGCTACTAAAGAAGCGGCTGGCGACAGCCCCGATTCTGACATTGCCATCAGGATCAGGCGGGTTCACTATCTACAGTGACGCCTCAAGGAAGGGTTTGGGTTGTATCTTGTAGCAGCATGGGAAGGTGATTGCCTATGCATCCAGGTAATTACGTTCGCATGAGAAGAACTACCCTACCCATGACTTGGAGTTGGCGGCAGTTATCTTTGCTCTTAAGTTGTCGAAGCACTATCTATACGGAGAGCGTGTGGAGATCTTCACAGACCATAAAGCTTGAAGTATGTGTTTACACAGAAGGAGCTTAACATGAGGCAGAGGAGATGGTTGGAGTTGATGAAGGACTTTGATATTTCGTTGCAGTATCATCTAGGGAAGGCCAACGTGGTTGCCGATGCCTTGAACAGGTATCCGGTAGCTATGTGTTTGACGATGGATCATCACTTGTTAGCAGATATGGAGAGCCTGGGGATCGAGGTGATAGTGCCAGGAGTTGAGATGCAGATGTGGGGACTGCGAATCCAGTCGAACTTGATAGAGAGGATCAAGTCGACTCAGTTCAACGATGTTGCTCTGCGGTGTATCAGAGAGCAGGTTCGAGCAGGACTTACGGATGAGTTTGTCATTACAGAGGATGGCGCTTTGAGGCACGGTTCCAGACTGTGTGTGCCTAGTGGAGACCTTCGGGAGCAGGTTATGCAGGAGGCCCGCTGTTCCAGTACTCTATGCATCCAGGTGCCAACAAGATGTATAGGGATCTGAAGGAGCATGTATGGTGGTATGGGATGAAGCGGGAGGTAGCACGCTTTGTAGCCAGGTGTTTAGTCTGTCAGCAGGTTAAGGCAGAGAGGCAGAGGCTAGGAGGACTATTACAGCTATTGCCTATTTTAGAGTAGAAGTGGGAGCACATTACGATGGACTTTGTTTCAGGATTGCCACGTACACTAGGAGAAAAAGACGCGATTTGGGTAATCGTAGACAGGTTGACTAAATCAGCCCATTTCTTGCCATTCAAAGTGGGTTTGTCTATAGAGAAGCTAGCAGAGATGTACGTGCATCAGATTGTCAGACTTCATGGCATTCTGGTGAGCATTATCTCGGATCGAGATAGTTACTTTACATCCTATTTCGGGCAGATTCTGTATACTAGTTTGGGTACTCAGCTCAAGTTTAGTACTGCATACCACCCTCAGACGGATGGACAGTCAGGGAGGACTATTCGGACACTCTAAGACATGCTGCGAACTTGTGTCCTAGATTTTGGAGGTTCCTGGGAGGATCATTTGCACTTGGTGGAGTTTGCATACAATAACAGTTTCTAAGCCAACATTGAGATGTCACCATTCGAGGCATTGTACGGGCGTAGATGTCGTACTCCCTTGTCTTAGGATGACGTTGGAGAGCGAGCTTTATTTGGACCTGAGATGGTTGTTGACGCAACCGAGAAGGTGAAGCTCATCAGAGATCGACTTTGCTTGGCGCCGGACAAACAGCGGTATTGGGCCGATAGCCACCGAAGAACTTTAGAGTTTGAGGTCCAACTTAAACTTAGGATTAGGATTTTGGTGTTTTGTGATTTTGTTTGATCATGTGATTGTTATAGTTAATTTTGAGACCATGTTTGTGCTAGGTTGGAGATCTGGTGTTCCTGAGGATATCTTCGACACAAGGTACTATTCCCTTCGGTGGAGGTGGAAAGCTTAGTCCATACTTTATCGGACCTTTCGTTATCAGCGGAAGAGTCGGTGATGTGTCATACAGACTGGACTTGCCACCTACATTAGAGGGAGTCCACAACGTATTTCATATGTCGCTGTTGAGACGGTATGTGGCGGATCCCAGCCATGTACTGGATCATTCCGAAATTGAGGTAGGCCCAACTCTTAGTTATCTAGAACATTCGGTGGAGATTCTAGATCGACGGAAGAAGGTATTGAGGAACCAGACGATACCCTTGGTTCGCGTATCATGGAGGCATCACTCTCCAGGTGAGTCTACCTGGGAGAGTGAGGATGAGATGCGCGAGCAATACCCTTATCTTCTTCAGTCTTGAGGTATGATCTTTCTATCCTTCTCATCTGTTCACTTTTGTCCATAATTTTGAGGACAAAATTATTTTAAGGAGGGTAGATTTATCACTCCCACTTTTCTAATTAGGAGTATTTTAGTAATTGTGTGCTAAATTAATTTTTTATTATTTTATTATTAAATTGATTGGTGTTTAGTCCTAGATTAGTATTTTTGGTAGTAGAAGATGGTTTAACCTTAGTCAACCTTGATTAGAAGACTAACCATGTGATTAGAATCCTTTTTAGCGAATTAGATTTTAAATTAGAGCTTTAGTCCATATTAGGAAACAATTAAATCATTTATTAGGCTATTTTACATGTGGCTTTTTGGCCTTTTTGCTAATGGGCCTTAAAGTGACTTTAACTTGCATGATGGACCATCCTAAATCCTAACCTAACCCTAGCAAACCTGATCGGCCACAAACAACATCCCCCCTCTTGGATTCATAAACTTTGTAGCCGTCAAAGTTTCTCAAACCCTAAAATTCTCCCTTCTCCTCCAAAAGTTTACTTTTTTCAATTCTCATCCAAATCCATCCAAATGAAGTGCGTTGCGATCAATGGGAAGAGAGGAACTGCTGGAGACTTTCTAGCAAGCAATCAGAGGCGTTGGACCGAAGGAAATAGGCATCGACGCATTTGGAGGCTCGTTTCATTGAGATATTGACTCTCAATAGGTAAACCCCTCTAAACACCTGTAAATTCTGATTTTTCTTTGTAGATGCATCTATATAGGTACCCCGGACCTGTACATGAGTTTGCTAGGTTTTTGTTGCCGTTTGATAGGCGTATCGAATACGTGTCGGTGTATTGGGACACGTGTTCGACGAAATGCCG